>JADLZL010007089.1:0-114578 GCA_015844335.1 Chrysopogon serrulatus | reverse complement strand
CGCACGCTCGCCGCGCTCTCGCGTGCGCACGATCGACCTATCCGGCAACATGCTCTCTGGCGCGCTGCCCGCCGAGCTCGGCCGCCTGCCGAGCTTTTGCTTGGTGATATCCGACAACCAACTCACCGGCAGCGTCCCCGGCGACCTCTGCGGCGGCGATGAAGCGGAGTCCAGTAGCGCTCGAGGCACCTTATGCTCTCGACGAACAACTTCACCGGGGAGATACCGGAGGGGCTCTCGCGTTGCCGGGCCCCTGACGCAGCTCGACCTGGCGAACAACAGCCTCTCCGGCGGTATCCCCGCCGCGCTCGGCGAGCTCGGCAACCTGACGGACCTGCTGCTCCAACAACAACACCCTCTCCGGCGAGCTGCCGCCAGAGCTCTTCAACCCTCACCGAGCTCCAGACACTGGCATTGTATCACAATGAGCTCACCGGTCGGCTGCCGGACGCCATCGGCCGCCTCGTGAACCTGGAGGTGTTTGTATCTGTACGAGAACCAGTTCGCCGGCGAGATGCGGAGTCCATCGGGGACTGCGCCAGCTTGCAGCTGATCGATTTCTTCGGGAACCGGTTCAGCAGGGAGCATACCGGCGTCCATGGGGAACCTGTCGCAGCTGACCTTCCTCGACTTCAGACAGAACGAGCTGTCGGCGTGATCCCGCCGGAGCTCGGTGAGTGCCAGCAACTCCAAATCCTTGATTTGGCCGACAATGCTCTGTCCGGCCCGATCCCGAGACGTTCGGGAAGCTCCGTTCGCTGGAGCAGTTCATGCTCTACAACAACTCGCTTCCGGCGCCATCCCGACGGCATGTCGGAGTGCCGGAACATCACGAGGGTCAACACGCGCGCACAACCGGCTCAGCGGTGCAGCCTCCTGCCGCTCTGCGGCACGGCGCGAGGCTGCTGTCGTTCGACGCAACCAACAACTCCTTTCGACGGCGGGATCCCGCGCAGCCGGCCGCTCGTCTTCGCAGCGCGTGCGCCTCCCGGATGGGCCAACATGCTTCCTCCCGGGCCGATCCCGCCGTCGCTCGGCGGCATCGCCGCGCTGACGCTGCTGGACGTCGAGCAACGCGCTCACCGGCGGCATCCCGGCGACGCTGGCGCAGTAAAAGCAGCTCAGCCTCATCGTCCTCAGCCACAACCGCCTTCGGGCCGGTTCTGGACTGGTTGCCTGCTGCCGCAGCTTGGCGAGCTGACACTCTCCAACAACGAGTTCGCCGGAGAGATCCCGGTGCCCTCAGCAACCGCTCCAAGTCTCCCTGAAGCTGTCGCTCGACAACAACCAGATCAATGGAACAGTGCCGCCTGAACTCGGCCGCTTGGTCTCCCCTCAACGTGCTGAATCTCGCACACAACCAGCTCTCTCAGGTCCGATTCCGACGGCGGTCGCAAAATTGAGCAGTCTCTATGAGCTGAATCTGTCACAGAATTACCTGTCCGGCCCGGATCCCTCCGATATCGGCAAGCAAGAGCTGCAGAGCCTGCTGGACTTGAGCAAACAACTAGTGGCCACATCCCTGCATCGCTGGCTCACCGTCCAAGTTGAAGACCTGAACCTGTCACACAAATGCTCTGACGGTGGGGTGCCGTCGCAGCTCGCCGGAATGAGCAGCTTAGTGCAGCTGGACCCGTCAAGCAACCAGTTGAAGGGAAGCTGGCACTGAATTCGGCCGGTGGCCGCAGGACGCGTTCGCCAACAATGCAGGTCGCGCGGTAATTCCCTTGAGAGTGTTGCAGCAGCCGCAGCAGAAACAGCCATTCGGTTTCTGCACGCCGCGACCATCGCGCTGGTGTCTGCGGCGGTCACGTTGTTGATTGTGCCCTGATCATCATGCTTTGCGCTGACGGCAGTGCGCCACCGGTTCGGGGATCAGGGAGGTGAACTGCAGGGGCGCTGTCGTCGCCGAGCTGGCAGTGCAAACCGGCAGCCTGTCGTCAAGGGCCTCGGCACGGCGGGAGTTCCGGGTGGGAGGCGATCATGGAGGCCACGGCGAACCTGAGCGACGAGTTCGCCATCGGGTCCGGCGTGGTCGGCAGGGTGTACCGGGCGGAGCTGTCCACCGGCGAGACGGTGGCCGTGAAGAGTGGATCGCGCATTACGGACAGCGACATGCTGCTGCACGACAAGAGCTTCGCGCGGGAGGTTGTCCTCGCCAGCCGCGTCCGTCACCGGCACCTGGTCAAGCTGCTCGGCTTCGTCACGTCCCCTCGAGTGCGGCGGCGGCGGTGGCATGCTCGTGTACGAGTACATGGAGAACGACAGCCCTACGACTGGCGCACGGCGGCAGCGATGGCCGGAAGAAGCACGCTTAGCTGGGACGCGCGGCTCGCTGTCGCCGCCGGGCTGGCGCAGGCGGAGTACCTCCACCACGACTGCGTGCCCGCGGATCGTGCACCGGGACATCAAGTCCAGCAACGTGCTCCTCGACGGCGGCGACATGGAGGCGCATCTCGAGATTCGGCCTCGCCAAGGCCGTCGCCGAGAACCGGCAGGCCGCCTTCGGCAAAGACTGCACTGATTCAGCTTCCCTGCTTCGCCGGATCATACGGGCACATCGCTCCAGGTACTTCCAACGACAATCTTGAAATGCCAGAACGCGCAAGAGTTCATCAGTTACTGACACTGGATGTGCTACACTCTGCGAGTGTGCTTACCCTGAAGGCGACGGAGAGGAGCGACGTCTACAGCATGGTAAATCGTGCCGATGGAGTCGTCACCGGGCTCTTGCCGACCGACAAGACCTTCGGCGGCGACATGGACATGGTGAGGTGGGTGCAGTCGAGGTGGATGGACGCGCTGTTGCCGGCCCGGGAGCAGGTGTTCGATCCTTCTCTGAAGCCGCTGGCGCCGCGAGAGGAGTCGTCGATGACGGAGGTGCTGGAGGTGGCGCTCCGGTGCACGAGGGCGGCGCCGGGGGAGAGGCCGACCGCGCGGCAGGTCTCCGATCTGCTGCTCCACGTTTCACTCGATTACTATCGCGCCTGCGAGAAGCGTTAGGATTCGAAAAATGGGATGAATTTGTCCTATCAAATGCTTTCTCTGCAGAGTTACTCTTCTCTGAGTCGTGCTTCAGCTAGCCTATTTTTTTCATTCATGAAACTAGGGGTGAAAAGAAGCTTGTGGTTTTTAGGGTTTGCAATTGAATCAAGTCAAGAATGTCCTTCAAAAATTGGATTGCTTGATTTCAAATTTTGAGATAGCTTGTTCAAGCATTTGGAAATGTCCGGTAACGAGGCACACCAAAGCAGCAATGGTTGAGAATCTTTTTCCCTATTCATTCTGCAGTAGATATTGACAATAATAGACGTGTAAAGTATTTTCAGGATTGCGAAAATGAGAGAAGCGTACTAAAGTGCTCAGTAAGACGACATGATTGTAGTACCACTTTTTAAAAATAGGAAACCTTCGCAAATACAGGTCCCGCGAATCATAATGTCCAATGAAAAAAAGAACAAATGGAAGAAACCTCACCAGACAGGAAGAACGGAAGAGAAAGTTGACATTGCAAAAAACACAATCATTATGATTGAGTAATTTTGCATCAGAGAAAGTAAGCTATAAGATTCAGAGCCCAGCACTGGTATCTTTGCTAGGCAATCCATCAGATCCATTGTGAACCAATATTTTATTACAAGACCACAGTTGAAACGTGGAGCTGAGACAACAACCAAGACGATGGGGGATCCTCAGTCCTGACCATGTGTACTGACAACATGTAGCAAAAAATACAGGTCGCTGGCAAAACAAATCTGACATCTATTCATCATCATCTGCACAAAAAGTGGAATGGAAATGTTGTTAGGCCCCATGGCTACCAAACAGAATGGTTAAGGCGGTGAAACTCAAACAGGCACCAGCTGTCCCAGGGCCTCTTATGTTTTTATGTTAGTAGGAATGGTCAACTGCTTTCAGCCACCAATTTCACAACTAGAAATAGCATCATCCAGGCATAGGTTACGCATGCAACCACATTTCTGCGACTCTTCTATTTCATCATCTTCTAACTGTAAAATGGTAGTAAAACCCATCCAATATGCAGTCATTACTTGTTCCTACTTGGAAACTTTGTTCTGGTTTAAACTTCAATTTATGACCAGACTTTGTTTCCATAGCCAAATATCAATTAGATATATTAACTATTTGCTATGTACTGCAACTATCTAATATGGTTAAGTTAGATCATGTAGGCCACCAGCTTACAGATATTAAGCAACATTATAGCAAAATGAGACTAGCATTAGTTCCACAATCTTTTCTGGATTATTAATGAACTTCCCTTCAATAAAGTAAAGAATGAATGATAGTATGCTCTCCATCATAACTAGTGGTTAACAAAAGAAAATGCAAACGTATTTTGGGTTTATTATATGGGAGAATGTAAAAAAAAAAAAAAAAAAGCAAAAGTCAACAAAATCAACAAACTACTAATGAGGCAGTGCAAAATGTGTGCAGATTCAAACAAGAATATGATATTAGGTTCAGACTTTGACCAATATAAGGCCTTTTAAAGGGACTGAAGTAATGTCACCTAATCCAAGTACTCTATTTATAATAGAGATAAGGCCAAAGGTTGGGACTAAAACCACTTCATGCAAGGTACCAATATGACAGGACTAAATATTAAATGTCCTCAGAAGAAAGTTTCTACATCGCCACAGCGAGTATGAACGATTGGGGCTCCTGATGGTGTAGCCACTCAGCATGGCACTAGATAACAACATTTACACTATCTATTCGAAACAATCTTCAAAATATAGAATTTTGGAAAGTAATTAAGACAGCACTTTACTCTATTATTTTGAAAGACATCTTATTCGAATCGAATACTGTGAAAAACACAGTAAAAAATAAACAAGACTAAATTGCGACACTAGCCCTTTTTGTACTACATTTGCAAGGATGGCTATTCACACCACATCAAAAAAAAAAAAAAAAAAAACGTAAAATCATGTTCATATTTCATAGATGCCATCAGGGAAATTCTTCAGCCATCCAATTCCAGACACAACATAGCTCCAAGTTTCTACGGAAGTAAAGGAATCTAGTTTTTTTTCCCCTTTTCAAAGGTCTTAAGCATAGTTCGGCTAGGGCGCTAGGCGACAGGCTTCGCCCAGCATCGCCTAGCGCCTAATCGCTGCTAGGGCGCCAAGTATTTTTTGCCCAGGCGCCAGGCAATGGGTCAAGATTCCGGTGAACTTTGGTCTTAAGTTCACCCTTTACCCCTGATATCATCAATGAAAATTTTTTTCAAATGATTAAGTAATTCATGTATTTTCCTCCATTTCAAATAAAGCTGAAAAGGGATTAGCCAATGTAGCTCGTGGGGATGTGTTCCATTTCCATTTTATGCAAGATCCTGATACAGGAACTTAAAGATTTCCATGTCTGAGCAATTAGTGATATAAGCAGCTTTGTTTCAGACTTGGACAGTCAAATTATAGACATTGTATATCTCTTTATTTTGCTGTCAGCAAGGCAGATTGAAACATAAACTTGAAGATCAAAACAGTGTACTCAAAGGAGTTCAAAAATCAAATGTGTGATTTTTCCTCGAATATTGCATTAAAGATTAAAGGGCTTTCCCAAACACAGACACACTCCATTCTTTTTGAACACTGCCAACTCTTCCAATAGCACAGAACTACTGGCAGTATGACAACTTATATGTTAAAATTGAACAAAATGATACAACATATGCTAACTCTTCTAGTAGCATTGTTGATGGCTGAGGCAATATGGCAGATTATAAGCGAGAACTACTGGCAACAATAGCAAAATGAATTTGCAAGCATAACATGCTAGAGCAAGTTAGCACTGTACCAATGTAACGTTGCTCGTTGGCTAGCCTGGCGCGCTCAAGCATCTTGTCGAGGTCCTCCTTGAGCTTCTCGTCGAACTTTACCAGCTGGTTCACAAAACACTGCACCGAGACCCATCCCCAACACATGCTCCCATGGATCTACAACAATTTAGATATAAGAAGCATATGAGAATGAATAATCGTATCTAAAGGAGACTGGTACAAAGCACATACTAAAATCATGAATAGTACGGGGGAATGGTGACCAGAGGAGAAATCTTTTCGACAGTATGGACTCCTAAATCAAGGTGAAATGGTAAATTCGTAATAGAAAAAGGCGAAGATAAATCCCAAATTGCGTACTGTCTAAATCAAATCGTAATATTTCGCCCTACCAGGAGAACCCAACAACTGAGTCCGAATCTAGAGTCCACCATCCCCAAAAATCAAGTACAATATCGCATCTAGGACTCCAAAGACCAAGGAAGGCGCCCAGACCAACCGAAATACCACGGGGCAGGTGGAAATACCGCAGATCAGACGGAATCGGGCGCCAGGACGACTCATGGAGCGCGGGACGCAATGCGGGGACAAATCAAGAAACGGAGAAATGAACAGGAGATAGGAGAAACGGGGGAGGGAGACAGGGACATACGGCGCATGTAGGGGGAGCTTGCGGAGGGCGTTGGAGTACATCTGGGTGCCCAGCCCCAGGAGGGCGCCGATGATCGTCGGCGTCGCCGGCATCCTGCTGCTCTCCTGTCCTGTCGGGGCGAACCAGCGGCTGCGGCGTGGGGTGGACGGCAAGGTCGGGGAGAGTGCTGTGGGGACTTGTGGTGAGTTGTGTGACCGGAGGAGAGGGCCTTTCCTACTACCTGTTGGACCTTGTTGCTCATGCTCTAGCGTGTGTGGGCCGCCAGTTGCGTGGGTCTAATGAGGGTGTGGCGGAGGCCGGGGAGCAAGAAGCCCATGAGCCTAAGTAGATGTTGCCCCAATTTGGCATTAACTTCATTTGGTTTGCAATTTCCTCACCGTGTTTTTTTTGTTTTGTCTCGATAAACAGAAGTGTTGTGTTGTACTCCATTCGTCCAAAAAATATATAATTATGTTATGAGGTTCGTGGTCAGTCAAACTATCTGAAATTTGATCAAATTATATTGAATAGTATTAATATTTATATCTTCAATTGTTTAATAGAAAAATATACTCCATAATTAATTTAATGGTACTTATTTTATATGTTAGTGATTTTTTTATAACTTCAATAAAACTTTTAAACATTTGACTCCTTAAAATATGAGAATTATATTTTTAACAAAAAATTACTCCTATCAAAGAGAAGAATAATATTTGATTACTCAACGCATTTGTCAACTGGTTTATGTTGTAGCACAAACTTAAAACTAAGGAGCTATTTTGATCTTTTTTTGGAGGATTTGAAATCTACTTAATAATCAAGGTTATTTGCCTTGGAATTTGATATTCCACCACTTTTCAAAAGTTTACATATAGGCCTCTCTTAAATTCACAGTAGGAGATGGAAATTGGATTCTATAGATCACCATACTATATTTCTATTTTGCAATTTATAACATGCTCTTCAACTCGCCTCCTATGGTTGTATATGAATTATATTTGTATAATATTATTGGCTATATGGGAGAGGTAGTATGTGTTGCATTTCTACCACAGGAAACGAGGATAAAGAGCATATTATTTTGGCTTCAGAAAGTTGTAAAGGAGAAATATAGCATGGTGATTCATGGAATTAATTTTCCAAAAGCATCTCCCTCCTATGAATTTGAGATAGACTTAAATTTGGACTTTAAGGATCTATTGTTTGGCGTGGAGCTAGTGGAAGTCTATTTATTTTGGCCACTTCATAAATTTAATCTTCCAAAACCTATCCATAAATGACTTCCTGATTCTACACTAATATAGATCCTTGTGGAGTTGAAAAGCCGAGATCTTATTGATTTTTCATATACCGCTTGGCAAAAGGGCTTCATATGTGAGAGCATGATTTTAGGAGCCAGAAGATATGGTGTCTTGGAGAAGCCACTTTTTTTTGTTCCATCCTACTCCAAAACACACATGAAAGCATATTTTTAGCGACTTTTCCAAAGGAGTCATTCTTTTTTTACCCCCCAGCTTGGTAGAAAAACTAGAACATCATCCCTTAAGCCGATGAAGAAGCCCTCGAAATTCGGACAAAGTGATGGAACGTTAAAATCTAAAACTAAATAGAGCCCAATTTATTGGTAGTAGATTTTTGTCCCAATTTGTCAAACGATGGATATAAAGAGTCCCTAGCGAAACCAGGGATAGTCTTAGTTTACACCTTTCAGGAACCACTTCATAAATTTAATCTAAAATTACCGGGTAAGCGCAAAACCTATGCTCCTAGAGTTTTCTGAAATCTACCTAGGAGCTGCTCCTGATTCTACACATATAGATCCTTGTGAGGAATTAATAAATGTACCTGGAAAGAATTCTCCAGAGATCAATTGAATTATTGATATTGATTAAGCATATATTACACCTCAATGAGAAAAATACGCTCGTGGGTATATAGATCGAGCCTAGCTTGCAAGTTGCAACATACGTGGCTGCAGCTTCCACGACATCTCGATCGATCATGCGCACCTTCAGTTATCGGCTTGAGGTGTGATATGGTGTCGACCCACAAGACGAAAGTGCGTGCGTCATTGACACACATTATGTTCATGCCCATTCTTGATAGTAATAGCTCTACCTCTTTAATAAGCCAAGTTAAGTAATAAGATATAAAGATATAATTTTTATGTTCACTTCACCAATGAGTTTGGGCGGCTGCCCGGGATGGCTAGGTGTTAGCTTCACCACTTGCAATGGTATAGTACGTGACATGTGAGGATATGCAACAGTTGTTGGAGATGCTTGGGCATAGACTTGGCCATTTCAAAATTGAGGAGACAGGGCAAAATCTTTTGAACATGGGTGTCAAGGTGTCAAGATGATGGACGAAGATGTATGCATGTTGTTGTTGATTCGGTTACAAGTGATGAATGCAACAAATTTTTGTCACTATTCATGTTATGGACCTAAGGTACCTCTCATCTAGAAAAGAGCCAACTAGTAGGACAGGGTAAGCTGAGTTCATCAAAGGAGAGTCCCAATCTACTTGGTGGACAAGGCATATCAAGATATACTTAGAAACCAACTCTATCCAACTAGATTCTCTTGTAACAAACTAGAAAACCCACATGTCAACTGATCGGAACTCTATCTATAACCCTATTCCCCAGACTATATAAGATGTGGTAGGGAACCCACGATCGGTAGTTGATTATACCTGATCAAACATCAACATACATAGCTAGACAAACACATCAGTGCCCCTATAATCTTTAGGCATATGAGATAAGGGATATATTCTCCACTAGATGTATGGTACCCCATATCTGAACCAGTATAAATCTATGTCCATGTGCTATCCACCTAATTCCATGTGCACAAAATGATGAACTGCATTATCGATGAGAATTTCTCTGACAATTAGTGTGGGAGTAGTGAAGGCTGATGATGGTTTTTTTGCTTATTATAAATGATAGGGCATACCAAAACCTCAAACATAAGGACATATATGTAACATCCATTGGTAACAAAATAATAATGGCATGCTTATTAGTCTTGTTACTTTTGCATGCATCGTTGTTATGATGTTTTCACTTAGTGATAGCGTACCCAAATTTGTAATTGCCAGATCTAAGTGACACCCATCATCAATGGCTCATATTTTGTTTTCCTCCTTTGATCCCAGCACCTCTAATGTTTTCCCTACATTCCTTTGTTCCTCCAATCACAACAATCGCCCATCTCACCAATGCCTGATGCACTCTCCTACACATATCTGCTATAGCTCCTGCTGCTAGAATCACAACCGTCAACCTCCATGAGCTCATCTTCAATGGGCGATTGATGGCTGCCCATTGTTACTTTTTCACTAGCCATCCTTTGCGATAGTTCCCTCCTTCCCACGACCTCCGCTAGGCAAGCTAACCATCGTGGGAACCTAAACTTATAAATCCTAACTTCGATGGAGAAAACATGATCAAAGCTCGTTGGAGATGAAGAATACATTGTTGCAAGAAGAAGGTGGAGTGGAGAGAGAGAGAGAGAGAGAGAGAGAGAGAGAGAGAGAGAGAGAGAGAGTGCGTGTTTCTGTGTGGTGGGGGGATATAAGACTGGGGTGTTAGTTAACTAGACGAGAAATATACATATTCATTTTAGCTTTCCCTAAAATATCACATTTCAAACAAATTCCATGTAATCCTAATATATTGATAATAAACTTTAATTTTCTACTTCTTTGGACTATTAAATAACATTTACAAAGGTTCCTTTTGGTACCACTTATTAAAATGTAGTGAGTTTTTTATTGTGAAAAAAAAACGTGCTATAAAATGGTGATACATATTTATGGTTCAGTGAAATTGGATGCAAAAACCATGCTATTTATACTAATGGCAGTGCTTGGTATTTCTCCTTTTCTAAGGAGAAGTTGAAGTATATAAGTTGTGGTAACGGACCTCTCCATATACATAGCATATAGCAGAAAGGCAAATGCTACGGGAGGGTACACTCCAAACAAGTTTTATAAACTCTTGCGTGATTTAATTGATGTATACACGTAGCATGCATGCTGATTCATATGCACATGACAATAAGAAGCATAACTACTACTAGTAGTATATTTAATATAACTCATGCGTCCTAACTACCAGCGGTACGGTATTTCTATTTCTTGGGGTGAAAAGAAAACGAACATTGTTACTAATACTTATGATTGTTGTGTGTTTCAATTAACCGTTGGATAGCTGGTGCCTAGATTAACAATGTATTATGTAGCCATCAAAGTAGACCCAAGTCAATGTGAAAGAAATGTACAAGCAGGCAACCTTTGTATATATAATATATATCTGACTGAGTAAACATCGGTACTACCGGATGGATCATCAGAGTCACTCTACGTTGTTCAAATAGACGGGTACACTGAGGCCAATTGTAGACGTCCATACGTTTCAGTTCAAGAAAAATTCTATCTTTCCCCGTTCCCTTTTCGACATGGTCAGTCTCCACAATTTTTGTTGTATGCAGAATATATAGAGGACTTTTGAGGGAATTTCACATGAGTTAGTACATCTGCTGTTAGAATTGTGTATATATCCCTTCAAGGAATTCTTTTTTTTTTTTTTTTTGTCTTGAGAGAAATATCCCTTCATGGACTTCTCCAGGATTTAGCAACCACGAATAATTAAAGATTGGTTTAATTTGGAAAAAATGAAGTGATTTTTTTGGCATATGCATGGTATGTATTAGAGCAACTCCAAAAGACTCTTTATATCATTATTTCTAATTTATAGGAATAGAAATTATGGAAAAGAAATGCTTCCAACAACTTTTTAATTGAATCTTCAAATATAGACATGCTCTATTCTAGATTTATCGTCAAGTCAAAGATGTGGAGCGAGGATGACTCTTTAAAATGCGTACAAGATATAGAAAAATTGTTGGAGGGTACAAAGATGTAGAATTTTTTTTACTCAAATGACTCTCCAAGTGATGATTTTTACTTAGAATAGACACCACTAAATAATATCTTGAATTCTTGATAATTAATACATATACATCCTGAATTCTTGAGTTTCTATATATCTGTCAGAACTCAAACTGAAACATAGAACCTGGTGAGAAAAGCTACCCTTACCCAATTTACTAGGAGATACATCCAAACTAAAGCGCTACGCTTCCAGATTTTTTAGTGAACTTGAGACGCTTTCAGATTTTGAGCCCATGCATGGCCAACATTGTAAAACCTGGTGGATCATGTATATGTACAAGTCGGAGGATTGACAAGAAACAAGGACACCTAATGTCACGAAACGTACGGCACCACCTGCAACACAAGGACCGAATTGCACGCATGCAAACCACCGACAGTGAGCATGCACCTGAGCGCAGTGCGTGAGTGGTCTCTTGTGCTTCAAGACTCCAGAGGCCAGCAGCTTCCCTGCAACGCATCCTCCTAACTGGATTGGACTCTCACAAGTTTTAGCAAATGATTAGCCAGGCGGCAATTAACACTAATCGTTTGGTACTTCTATAGCTAGCTATCTAGGACAAAGATCCAAGAATTGGAAGATCCCCCTTGCTGGCTCTCCATTGAGTAAAAACGACGCCACTCATCATTTCCAGCTGCTAATTCTTTTCTCTTCTTAATCGAGATCATGAGCTCTTCTCCAACTAGAGGAATTCCCCGCGCATTGCTGCGGGAAATTAGCGAAGTAATAGCTCTCATACTACATTATGGCGCACGAAATATTTAGAACTGACTTTAGGTATAATTTAAAAAGATAAGCAGCTAACTTGCTATTGGACAACTCAACTATTGGACAACTCATAAATTACAATATGCATTTTCTTCACTAATTGCTATTGTGCAAAAGATCATATAAGTATTAAAATGTAAGATCTAAATTTTATAAAGTTGTACATGACTACTTGACAACACATGGAAAAAGATGTGGAAAAGTGGAATCAAACTAAATGAAACAACGCAATACATCATCCATGACCATGAGTCTCAATCGATAAAGACAGATAATGATAGTACGTAAAGAAGTCTCATCCGCAGCTCGTCTATTACTCGGCATTAGTGAATCGTAAAAAAGTTATCGAAATATATTCACGTGGGGTCTTGTTTTGAAGAGTTTATTGCGAGGAACACCATGGTGCAATTGGATTTTAATTACGATACTTGGTTTAGGTGCTATGACTTTTTTTCTATTTGAAAAAATAGCTAGTGAGAGATAATTAAGACTAAGTGGGGGTAACTCCTTTGATGATATCATCATACATCACTTTTTGGAAATCCTAATTTTTAATTAGAGGAGACCCCTTAGTGGGTCTTAGGATTATAGGAGTATAGGATTCTCGCGGCAAAGCATGCATGTTCTTAATAATTTATAGGCCTATTTATACAGTAACTGAGAAAAAAATGCAATATTCCACTTACGAATTAATTCAAACAATATCCCTATAAATAAATGATGCATTTCTTAAAACATAAATAGCATTTTCAATCACTATAAACACTTGTACATCCTTGTCGATGAGCACGCCACCTACGTTGGAAAAACAACATCTTTAAATCTTAAATCTGAACCTAATTAAATGGACAAGTTCTACCAAAAGCAACCCCAGCGGTTGAGCTACGCTATGTACGTACTTGGTTCTCTGAATGGAACAGAATTACCCAAGCGATTTAATTTGCTCATCCGCCTTCGCGCGCTAGCTAGGTTTACTTGTTCGGTGGTATCAATATATATAGGACCAAAAATGAAATGTGAGAAGCCAGGCAATTTAGTTCGTATGACGCTAAATTTTCTTGTTCTCTTGGTGGACTAATGATAGGACTGAAGACGACCATATAAGAAAGCCAGGTGATTCAATTTAATCTACGACGCCAGATTTTCTACAGCATTTGCTAAGTAGTCATTAGTAGGGCCTAAATGAACCACGTAAGCCAGACAATTTGATGATCGTATATGTGGTGCCAAATCTTCTTGTTCTCTAGTAGTAGGTGGTCAAAATGACCAAAAATGAATTGTTGCAGAAAGACAAATGCTGTTGTAATTTTACAGACATACAGTAGATCACACGTACACTGTCCTTACTCCCTCAGTTGCAAACAAATGCTGTTGTACACTGACGCAATCACCAAAGTGGCAAATTTGACCACTGACTTTTATTACATAATACCAAATAAAATCCAAGGTTCTTATTTGAGTCATGTATCTCCTATGTATATCCATGACTTGTGTCGATCTAATTTTGGAATTTCTTTTGACATATCGGTTAAAAGGAACCACACAAGTAGAAGAGTGTACTGCTTTGCTTAGTTGCCTAATTGCAATTAATCTACCCTTTGAGAGACCACACAACTTTATTTGGTGTGTGTTTCCTTCTGCCGCACATAGAGATGCATAAAGGTCAATTCGCCGGCAAAAGGGGTGTGTCTCCGTGCGTGTGCTTCAGGCTTTACATACACACTGTTGTTGGGGGAGAGGAGGTAGAGAGAGAAGAGGAAACTGCTAGCTAGAGAGGGAGGGAGAGAGAGAGAGAGCGCTAGCTAGCAAGGGGAGGAGAGGGGAGGAGCGGTAGGGGGCGGCCATGGGGCACCACTGCTGCAGCAAGCAGAAGGTGAAGCGCGGGCTGTGGTCGCCGGAGGAGGACGAGAAGCTCGTCAAGTACATCACCGCCCACGGCCACAGCTGCTGGAGCGCCGTCCCCAAGCATGCCGGTATGCTCCGGCCATCCGTCCTAGCCAGTAATTCAAAGAAATTAGTGGATTTGTTCACGCCCTGATCGATCCGAGCCGTGCTGTTGCCATATCAACCACACAGGGCTGCAGCGCTGCGGCAAGAGCTGCCGCCTCCGGTGGATCAACTACCTCCGGCCGGACCTGAAGCGCGGCACCTTCTCCGACCACGAGGAGCGCACCATCATCGACGTCCACCGCATCCTCGGCAACCGGTACGTCCGGGCATACTTAGCTTCTTCTTGCCGTGTCCCTCATGTTCCCGGCGAACTGGTGACTCACCGCTGCTGCTGCCATGTCTGGTCTGTGCGCGGCGCGCATGCCAACTCCGCTCCGATCCAACTCACAGATGGGCGCAGATCGCCAAGCACCTGCCCGGGCGCACGGACAACGAGGTCAAGAACTTCTGGAACTCCTGCATCAAGAAGAAGCTCATCGCGCAGGGCCTCGACCCCAAGACCCACAACCTCCTGCCGGCCTCCAGGACTCTCCTCCACGGCGGCAACGGGGCAAACCCTAGCAGCAACAACCCTGCCCACTTCCACTCCAACAGCGGTGGCGCTGCTGTCGCCACGACGCCCTTCACCATCAGCTCCCCGACCAAGGCCACCGCCTACGACACCGTCAGGGTCACGCCGCCGCCGGAGATGGCGCCGGCAATGTACGACGTCCCTAACCCTGACGGCATGCTCATGGGGCAGCATGACCAGGCAGCCGCCGCGGCCGCGATTCCGGGATACCCGTACCCGGACAACGGCGGCGGCGTGCTGATGAGCTTCAGGGATCAGAATGCAGGTCTCCAGACATCTATGGACTTCGTGAACGGCTCCTCGCCCTCCTCCTCCATGGATCACGCCGCCGGCGTGCCTAACGGCAACGGCTTTAGCCAAGGCATGGGCGCGGCGTTCATGGACGTGACGGCCGGAATGTGGGCCACCGCCGCCTTGGATTCCGGCATGTGTGCAGGGATGGATGTAGCCCAGCCGGGGCAGCAGCAGCCGCTGCTGCCACCGCAAGGGCTGCTGCAGGGGGAGGTGGTCGTCGGGCGGCAAGCTGTGATGAACGGTGGCGGTGCAGTTGCTGATAAGGGCATGGACATGATGGACGTTTCTTCGGTGTACGGCGGCGCCAGTGCAACGGCGTTCGATCTGGAGCTGATGGAGTCGTGCGCGTTGTTTTGCGGCAGCGGCGTCGTCGGCGGCAGCAGCACCAGCAACGCCATGGAGCAGCTGCAATGGGACTGCTAAGCTCACTATCGTCCTTACCCCTAATTATATTAGTTGTTTTCTTCCATGCTTCAATCCATGTCTTTATTTTTTCCTTTTAATTTTGATGTTCGGTTTTTACTGGGTGTTCTTGATTCAGATCGTCCTTATTTCAAGCAAGAAATGCATGCTGAGCTGAGTGACGAACTCCATCTAATTCAGATTTCAATAAAGTTATCTGAAATTTTATATCTTGATTAGTTACATATATAGAACACTCATTATTTGTTGATTTCTTCTCCGTGTGGTCGTCTAGCTCATCTCTGAAACTGTATCTTTGCAAGCAAATTAAACTGGTAACGAACTGCAGCGCAGAAATCATATTTTTCAGAGTTCTGAGCACAACACGCACACATCATCAATCCTTATCTTTCTGCAGTCTTTTCTTGCACTGCAGTCAACTCATGCAAGAGGAACAAGTCAGTTACCAGTTGGCAGCAACAATATATACGTTTCAACCTTTTAGTGCAAGGAAAGTTGTTGAAATTTGTCAATATATGCAGAGGCACACAAGTTTCTCCAACAAACAAAATGCACTTCTCATATATTACCTTGCAACAACAACTTTTTGTCTCACATCCAAAGTATATATATTTTACAATACCATATGTTATATTAGTCATTTAATTCTATCTTGCAAAGGATATATATGTGTGTACTTGCATTGCACAAGAAACAAATTACTTCCTTTCACCAACAAGCATTGCATGCACATCATTGCAACCTTGCATAAAAAACACAATTAATTAACCTTCCATCTATGATGATCCGGCAACAAATTAGTGGACAAGATGCAACTATAATGCAAAATACAGTATGTGCTTATATACTATATATATAATATATATGAGCGGTTCCATACTAGAATGTACTAAGAACTAAATGAAAAACACCAACGTCAAATGTTAAAAGGTTTGCTTATATCCAATTAGCATGCATTACAAAAGATGATGTATCAAAAGCAATAATGAATGACACATAAAATACTGTTGAATTCAGTGCATCATTTCTATAGCTAGTTAGCTACTGCTAGTAGAAGGATTTGTTCATTCATCAATCTGGTATATTATTAGCTAGGATGTATATAGGGAAATTTTATCCTACTCCTAGGGAGTAGTTACTCCTATGTTAATATCTCTAGATCTAAGGTGTATATGACCAAACAAAGTGTATGTACATGAAGTATATGATCATACTAGACCATCTATGGTAGTATATATGTCAAGTATGCATGCATACATAGAGTATGCGGTTATACTTATTTTATATACTACAATAAGTGGTATTTTTGTAATATATTAAAAAGTATGGGTTCCTTTAAAAAATTTTCGCGTAGAAAGATCTGAAGTATCTTCGTATGAATATATAAACATACTCAAAGTGATAAACAAATATAAATACATACGCAATATGTTGTTTTAAAGATGGGAGTAACTACTACCGGGAGTAGTAAAACCTCTTCCCTATATTTAATATATATGTGGGACCATATATATACTGATTTTTGTAAATCTTATGCCATGCGCATGCACCTACTAGTACTCTTTATGTGGAGAAAATAAGAATGTGCTGCAAAAAAGTATATAATATATATGTATGGGTTATGTACATATCTACATAAAGTTTTTGTGATAAAATTCTTTGCATAGAAAATTGACTTATAGTGCAAGTAGTCCATTTCACAAATACATGATGATTAGCTACTTGATTCAGAGTGTCAGCTGACTAGATCGACTAGTTAGGCAAACAAACTTGTATGTGTGCAATGGTTAATTAACAAGTGGTATAAATGTGTAATCCACTCGTCGAGCATCCAGGCATGTACACGATCATTGAATAAATATCCGAGCTACAAGTTATATGCATATATACGACAGTGCAAAATTCGATTGCAACACACATGCATGCATGTTTACTAGTTACAGTGATATGCCATGCATTAGATTTTAACAAAGTCATAAAATATAGCCACCTGTTGTTCCCAGACCAAAGCTTCATCTCGTCCACACTACCGCCGCCCCACCCCCCAAAAAAAAACCCTAGCAATGAAAAAGACGGTTAATTACCTTAATCACATTATTTCAATATTTAAACTAGATGATGAGTAAAATAATTTTGTATCATCCCACCAAGTACGTAAAATAATTTTGTATCATCCCACCAAGTACCGGAGAATATATGTTCCCAAACTCTAGTGCATTAGTTTTTTTTTTTTTGTTGTCGGAAACACATTTTATTATTAATATTCCAGTGTTTTTTTTTTTTTTTTGATTGGATTTGTATTATTCTGCCCATAAATTTGATTTGGCAATGGGTGGATAAGGCAAATCTAACTTATTGTACTTTGTACAAGTAATACCATTATTTGTTAGCGTTCATGAGGAATAAAAAATAACAAACTTATTCTACATATGTTTAGTTTTGGGACATGGTAGACGGTACACCATGCCACGTGCGAACAAAAGCTACCTTAAGAGCATATGAGATCACTTGCATGTAGATAACCATAGATTATAACTTCGAATTCCCATGGCACATCCTAGTGGAGACTTGATCAAAGGTGTGTAGTCTATTTAGTCGACGTGGGACTCCCAGCTCGGGAAGGGGCCGCCGCCAGCCCCGGGGTGTGTCTCGCCACACCGGGTGGCCTGCTTTCGCGCCGCGGGGGGGCGCCGCCGTGCTTGGCGGTGCACTAGGACGAGGCCGCCGCCAGGGATGACCTTCATCATGCCGCCGAGAGGCGCCGTCCGCTCGCAACCCTCCTCGCTAGATCCAGCCACGGCCGGCCTCCCTACTGGCCGCATCCAGGCGTGCCATAGCTGGATCTCAAGCGTGATGGAGGAGCTTCGCCGGCCGGCCGGCCGCGCGCCCGTGGTGGAGGCCCCACCACCCACCCACACGCTGTGGTGTGGGGGTGCGCCGTGGCCGGATCTTTTGCGCGCGTGACGCAGTCCTCACCGCCGGCCGCGCTGGCTGTGGTGGAGGCCCCGCCGCCCATCCGCGCACCGTGGTAGAGGTGTGCTACCACCGCTGAGGGGGAGAAGGAGAGGGAGGGGCAGCGCTGTGGTGGATATGGAGGGAGTAGAGTTGTGGTGTGGTGCTGTCACGTGAGGAGAGCTGAGGGAGGGAGAAGAGTTGAGGGCACAGTTGTGAGAAAAAAACCCTAAGTCTAGATATATATAGCCGAGGCGGCTATCGGGCCTTGCTCGGGCTTTAATTTTGGGGCCTTGGCCTTTTCTGAGTTGGGCCTTATAACGTGCCCACCTTGGTAAATGCATTTACCGAGGCGGTTACGTTAGGATGACCGCCTCGGTCAATACCGATTAACCGAGGCGGACATTTTATGTTGCCTGTCTCGGTTAATCGATTTTCCAAGACGCTTATTTGTAACCATCTCGGTTAATAAAACCGATTAATACCTGTATTAACCGACACATTTGATGGAGGTGGCCCGGCTAGGATTTTTACCATGCAACTTTTGCAAATTGTTCATCTAAATGGTTGGTTAGCCCAAGTAGATACATCATTTTGTTTAGGTTTAATTGGTTAATTTAACACATTTAAATGGAAGTTTAGCACAAATAATGGCAAGTGACCATTGTTTAACGTTTGGAAAGATCGATGTTAACATTGTACGAGGCAACAAAACCCCATGAATACTAACAGACACAACAGAGGCTTATCTATCACATCATGTCATTGTCCTCCATCTCTTTTCTTATATAGAAGTTTCTAATGGGCCTCCAATGTAGCCCATTAGGGCACTATTACCCTAATAGTTTCTAAGCCCCATTATTAAATTAAATCCAGTTAGCTCTAGGCATATATATATATCCAGCAGTCTTCCACTTGAATAGAGTGTTCTAACCCCTTGAGTTTTCTGATCAATTAGGTTCATGTAACTAACAGACATGACCTAGAATACATTTTCAGTCCATAGTCAATATTGGCCTCTAGCAAGGAATACTAAGGGGGTGTTTGGATGGAGGGACTAGAGTCTAGTAGGTGTCACATCAAAATGTCGGAGGGGTGTTTGGATGCCAATAAAAAAAACCAATTACAGATTTCGCCGGTAAACCATGAGACGAACAGATTAAGTATAATTAATCTGTCATTAGCAAATGTTTACTGTAGCACCACATTGTTAAATCATGGACTATTTAGGCTCAATAGATTCGTCTCGCAAAAAAGCCTCAATCTGTATAGTTAGTTATTTGTTTAGACTATATTTAGTACTCTATGTATGTGTCCAAACATTCGATGTGACAGGGACTAGAAAAAAGCTAAGGGAACAAACACCCCCTAACTCCCAGAGGCTGCACGTCCGGACATGGGCTCGATGGGCTCAGCAATGGGTTCAACGGGCTTCCTCAATGGACTGGATTTTTTTATTTTATTGATTAGCCTAGGTGGATATATCTTGTGATTTACCCATACCTTTCAACGGAGACGGGTGGTTTGCTCGCCTCCGAAAAGCTAAAATGGCCACCTGACAAAACTCTCTAGTTTATTCGCTCATCCATTGAAACAAAGCTGGCGTATATATACTTGTTGAAAAGGCATGTAAAAAAAAAAAAAACAGAACTAGGGCGAAGAGTTAAACAGACTGTTACTGTGTAACACAGTTTGATTCAACCGTAGCGCAAGCAACAACAAGGAGCATTGGGAAACAACAAATAAGAAAAACCACACGTCAAGTTCCAAATAATTAATCACTAAGCTGCAAGAAAACTCTAGCAATGGGCAGCCAACAGTTGATGGAGAAGGTACACATATAGTACTCCCTCTATTCAAAATTATAAGTCGCTCTAGCGTTACATATATAATTGTATGCTATAAATCTAGATATATAACAAAAACTATGTACATAGAAAAACTAAAACGGCCTATAATTTAAAAGAGAGAGAATAATTCTCTAAATATGCTCCTTTTAGGTGAGGTGAGCTTTTGTACATGCAGACGTGCATCAGTTAAGCTATAAACTGGAGCGTCGCCATGATTGGGTACGAAAGCGATGCAGGGTGCAAATAACCACCACGCCGGCGCCGTACGTCTCCAAGAATATTGCTCAACACACAGCTCGATCTGTGCAGGTCGGGATATCTCGATCGGTGTGTTATTCCCCAGCAGAGCTTGAGCAGTAGCCATCCATGCAGATGTGAAAACTTTTATCTGTTTGATTTTCTTGTGTCTCAAATGTTCAGTAACTTGTGGAACCCAACTAACTGTGACAGCTTAACAGCCTTGAAGTGAAACAGCTGTTCGTCGTTAATTACCGACCGGCTACGAGAAAGCTATGTGCTTGACATAGCTAGCTTGTGATTTAAACTATATATATGGAAGGTGTAAAAAAAACCCCAAAAACTGTGTGACCTATAGCTAGCTTGTATATGCCGCCACCGACGGTTTTTCACTGCCCTAACTTGCACAAGAACCGGCTGTTATTGATCGAGCTGGATCAGCATGCATGGGGGCCCCGTGCTAGCTCTGGAAAATTCAGTTTTATTTGGTAAAAATAAAAAGAGAAATGAAAGAGTAAATATAACTCATGGCTATATATATATATATATATATATATATATATATATATATATATATATATATATATATATATATATATATATATAATGAGCGCTAATTAATACCCGGGGGATTGAATATTATTCAGTACCCGAGGCTGCCGCGCCTGCCCCGTGATTCCCAGTTTCCCACGACGCGCCCGCGACACCGGCCCTCGGACCGAGCTTTTTTCTTTTTTTTTCCCTCTCACGGACGTTTTTTTTTACGGGCGACATTTTTCCATTTTGGTTGAGGCCTTTTTATTCCTTTTTCTTGCGATCTTTTTTTTTTTTTTCTGTGTCTCGTGGAGTCAGGTTGCTGCCAATTTTTTTCTTTTTTGTCTCGTGGAGTGGGAACGTTAAAGAATCTACTCGTGCCACCAATTTTTTCAACATTGCATGAACGTGTATTTTATTAACTTATTTTTTGGAAGGTAGATTTTTTATTGAGATAGGTGAGATAACAAAGAAGTCTCGATCAATAAGACAATAAATAAATCATACAAAACATATTTCAAACGATAAACCTTTTTTTGTGTAAATGAATCATGGAAGATTGCAGTACACTTGCAGTTGGAATACACAGTTTTGTAGCTGTAAGTTATTCCACAAATTCACAGTACAATTTATGGCAGCTAAATTAACCTTCATTGGATCATAAATATTGTGATTCCAACAACACGCCAAATTACATTACTTTTGTATCTAAAAGAAACAAAAACAGAACAAATACATCCCTCTCTTCCCTCGCCTCTCTAATGACCGCTAATTGCTTCACCTGAAAAAAGAAGCAGAACAAAAAGAAACATTAAAAAAAGGAACTTTCAAGATTATAACAGACTAGGTAGCGTGCTTTCGTGCATTGCTACAGAATAACAACTTTTGTTCTAAAAAACACACGGATCGCACAATAAGATAACAATACTGTAAAATTAAATACAGTTGCTAAAGTGACAATACAACACAAGTTCAAGTTTGATTATGCCATCACACATAGTTTAATTTAATAATCTCACACATTATTGATTAGCCATCAAGCGTTCATGATCCATGCACAAGCTGCCGTAATTACAAACTTAAATACTCCCTCCGTATCCTTTATAGACGACGTTCTGGAGCGTGAGCTGGTTGCGTGAAAGGATGACGTTCTATCGTACGAGGTCTCATTTGGACGCAGCTACCCCTCGCATGCGCGCCGCCCGTCCGCTTGGCTTCCCAGGCGTCGCTCACTGCGCGAGCGTGAACGGCCAAACGCAAACGCACAGCACCACTCAAAAGTGACATGCAGCAAAAATTATGGCCACAACGCTGCGGCCAGGTCTCGAACCGTGGTGCTCTGGCCTCGGGCCCCGAGCGTTGGCCAGCTGAGCTACGATGAATTGCTATCCATGTAGCACCCTCAGCGACAGGAAAACTAACCTGTAGTTAATTAGCCCTTGGTAATCGTACTTATGTCCTAAACGTCATCTAATTAGGATACGGAGGGAGTATAACATTCTAGTAAATATAAATGTGTTACACAATATTCTTGTTGAAATGCAAAATATACCAAGCCATATATGTCTTTTTTTTTTTTTGCAGTGGGAATATAAATATACCACACCCCTAGCAGACCAAAAAAACAGCCATTAAATCCTTCATCCATAAGAAGGATAATTCAAATATAGTATTTTTTTTTTGCAGTGGGAATATAAAAACTTTGTGGTGTATTGAACCAGTAGTATCAAAGTTGAGGTGAATCAGCCTTTGTGTGCTAATACAAATTCTATTAATACAGAGAAGTTGCATACAGTATTATTTCCATGAACCATGCTGGCTAAGGTTGCAAAACATTGTTCATTGAAAAGTAGGGTTCAATTCTGATACACATACCTGAAACAGTGGCCACATCTTCAAATGTCCTACTGAAAACTTGTTGCCGCTTTGTGCTGCTCAATCAATCTGTTTACTAAAATAGTTGGTAGATCCACTGCAAGGTTCACAGAACTGGTAATTCAAAATTAGGCTACATCTATATATAGGTATGAAGAACAAGAACCAATAAGCACAATAATCTTCCAAATTGCAGCTATGAACTAAAACTCAACAAAATAGGAGTGACTAAAAAAATTAAGCAGGTATAGTGATCATCTTCCACTGAATCTGGACATTCCTTATTGCCAAAGCATCAAGATTGTTCTTCCCAACAAGAACAGGGATAGCTTTCAACTATTTCTAGTGAAACAATAAAATAATAACTATATCTTGCAGGAATTGATCACCCTAACAAACAGTTGGCCGTAAGGTAAAACCAGAAGGCATTCTAAAATGTGAATTATGAGTTTGCTTGTTTAGGTTCCAGGGTTCAGTGTAGGGTCAGAGCTAACTGAATCAGTTGAAAAAAACAATTACAGTAGAAGCAATTGAAACTGGGATACACAAATAGCTTGTATGATGCATACGTATTATTGCCTGCAACTCCTTCACAGCTTATATGGTTTTCAACTGATAAGAAGACAACCATATACTTGCAACTCCTTCACAACTTCTAGATAGATGAAGAAAAAAATAAATGGACAGTGAGATCTAGTTTGCAGCAATGTCCTTATCTACATGCCACGACCTTCAAAAATCAAAAACCGTTGCCTCCAATCCAAATTCAAAGCACATGCATGTCAGAGCTAAATTTGCAGTGACTGAACAGTATAGATACAGTGACAAACTGAGCCTCAAAATTAATCTAATTTGCTAGGGACTTAACCACATGCATGTCAGAGCTAAATTTGCAGTGACTGAACAATGTGCATACAAGTAAGCTACACTAATGTATTGTCCTGACTAACATAAAGTCTGGAAGCTTAATGTCAAATCGAAGGCATTAGTAGGATATAAGCACAACCCTGAAGCCCATTAATTACTGACCTGCCCAATGCATTTGCTAAGATATAAACCAGCCACTATCTAATCGTGGTCCACTGAATGTTTATATAGATTCTAAGTCGAAGTCCTAGTTTGAAAAAGTAGTTTCACCAATGAAAAAACATCTTATCCTTTGCATAAAAAACCAGTGGCATGCCTGTTCCAAACATTGGTTTGAACTATGAAGATCAACTTAAAGAGAACTCCAAATTTATATTAATAATATTCACTCATCCCTACAGAAATCTTGTCACCTTAATCTCCAACTATTATTATTTGAGAAATTCGGCCCCAATAGTATATCCAATTCTGTACTCCTTTCTCTCCACTGCACTGAAGCTAAGCCCCTTCCCAAATCAATGAAGAGGGATGGTAGTACGAATAAGCACAGGCCACAATTTTCAATACTGAAATTGAGCAAAATGAAATAACACAAGTTCCAAGCACTCCTAGGATTTGCATCCTCCTGTTCTCAGGGTCATTGCATATCAATCATTTTGTGACTAACAAACAAAGATTGTCATTAGCAAAGATCAAATCAGCAGTGTTGTTTGGTAATTGAAACAACTCTAGAATTGTTAGAACAATTTGGTTTGTCACAATATGGTCACAATTTGTCTCTTCTTCCTGCTCTATGGTACTTGAGGAGGAATTTTATTATATCTATGTGACCTATACTTGAACACAATATTCTCAAAAATAACCATCAAGGCAATATGTAATTTTCATCTACAGATAGCAGCATCTACTAATTCACAGGCAAAGTATCACCCTATTCACACCGAAATAGCTAGATCATGAAATTTCAAAATTTTAATGATTTCTTAGACACCATCCACACCGAAATAGTGTCATGACTGTATATAAAGTCAACAAACAGTAGAAATAGCTGGCCAAACAAGGGCATGAGGATAGGCCATCAAAACATTGACAACTACCAACTACCAAGCAAATGATATCCTGCTTTTAGGGGAAAAAACAGTTGAGTCGCTACAAGTGTGCAGCTGCTAGCTTTGTTTGCTGCTCTCTAATAATTCTTTTCTCCAGGTACCTGCTGAAAGCTCTGCTAGACCACCCCAAAAATTCAGCGAGCTGCTTTTCACTTCTGACCATGGAATTGTCTAAGGATGAGAGGAATCGATTCCATTACGAGTGAGAAAGGTACCAAAGTTTACATTGGTTCCTGGTGCCACTAATTCAGAGCTAATCATTGGATCAGAGATAAGGTAGTTTTCTAGGTAGATTGTACAACATGTTATTCTCTGTAATGAGTAACTGTACAGCTCAGATGAATGGATGAAAATTTGATATATTTTTTAGATTGGCTCAGATATATTGAAATTCGCTCTTATCTAGATTTCCTTACTACTTTCACTTGTAGCTAATGCTTATTTGTTCTCTTTCTCCGTTTGCTCTTTCTCTGTTTTTCCATGCTCTTACTAGCATTCAAACACCCTTGATTTTGGCTTGGCTACAAAGAATATAAGCTATTGAACATGTCATAATATCACTGTTTGCTAACTCAACAAATAAATTGGCCAATCTAAAAAACCTTGCAATAATCAGGGTGTAGATTTATTACCAGAAAAACACCAAAGTAACTTGAGTTCTCAATTTCAGGTTGATACAGTCAGAGAAGCAGCAAAGTAACTCTGGAGATTGATAGTCAGTGTGATTTAATAGGTAATGAACATTCTTAGGAAGAGATTATAGCATATTAAAAAAAGAACACTGAATAACAACCGCTAGTCAGCACAACACACCATCTGCAGGTTGAAGTGAATCTAGATTTCCTGATTTCTTTGAGAAGCAGAGATAGTCATTGAAGTAAAGACTAAAGAGATTTCTATGTGGCGCAGTTCGAAAAATAAGACCCTTCAGGCTATTTCATTACTACTCTCCATTGCACAACAGAAATCCAAATTGATTAAAGGGCATTTTGATCAATATAAAACACCACCTAAATGATGAGTAGATCCACCAGCTGAGGCTGTGCTGCCCACACGGCCACACACCATGACAGCGCCCAACAACCCCACCCCAGGTCTGATGAGGAAGAAAAATAATAGGGTATGTAAGTATGTAACACAAAAACTTGAATTCCTTGGATGCTACAGATTCATCAACTTAATTTCCTGATAACAAGTAATCATCTGTGTTTTGTGAACTTTCTAAATCTGAACTACAAAATTTTCTACAAATTTTAGCATTGAGTTAATTTCCTAAACTTTGTAAAGCAAAGGATGAGTTTTCTAAACTCTCAGAGTGTATATATAAGACCTGCACATTGCAGCTCTGAAGACTTATACATTGCCAAGCCAACAGAATGGCTCAAATTGTTGAACTGAGATCCAATGTGCACCAATTTAATCTGTGCCTCTATAAAATCAATTGTAAAATAAATTGTGACCATGTATTTCCATTTTCTCTGTTCTTTTTTTTTTCACCGAGCAAGCAGCCCCCAAGCATCGGGTCCTGAACCCCTCCACTGCCTCCAAAATCGCAGTGACCAGGAGCCTACCTATCTGCACGGCAGCTGGCAATCATAAGCTTCCCTAATCCTCTTCCTTCTCCATACCTGTTGCAGTACTTCCTCCCAAAATAAGAACAGTATAGATAACGCCAGCTGGGGTCATGGTCAACGTTGTTGTACTAGCACAAGGAGTAAAACGGGAGGAAAATCACCTGGATCCATTGACGACGGGAGGAAAATCACCTAGATCCATTGTCGTAGTGGAAGATCTGGGGCTGCTGCACCACAATGGGGACGAGCGTGACGTCAGGAACGACCTATCCCTTCTAGTTGCCTAGAAAGGAGCAGTGGGCATCGAAGTACTAATGATGGAGGAGGCCAGTCGATTCGGAGGCATGGAGAAGCTCCATGGGCACCTAAAGCGCCGGCGCTGACCCCGGCGTGCTCGAGGCGATTCTTCCCTTCTACCAGAGTGCGGTGCAGTGATGGAAGGAAGCAGGGGCGGCGACTCGCAGGTGCGACATCCAGGAGGCGGAGGCGGCGCGCAGGTGCGACATCGAGGAGGCGGCGCGGCGGCGCGCAGGTCGGCACGAGCTTTTCTTTTTGGTTGAGAGAAAAATGGGAATCGTGGGATTAGTGGACTTTGGGCGGTTGTAGTCCGCGGTGGTGGACGGTGGAGCACCTGGACACGCTAGGCACGCTGCACGGTTGTCGGACCAGGCGAGGCTGGCTGGTTGGGCTGGACCATCGGAAGATGAATCGGGTACTCATTATTATTCAATACCCAGGGGAATAGATAGAATAACTATATATATATATGTGGTCAGGTCAAGGAAGGATTAGATAATATGCCTATTGAATGATTGCGGAGTGATATAGGTGGATAGCGGAAGCAGAAAGAAGATATGTATGCAAGATAATATGCGGGAAGGCAAGATAACTTAAACAAAGAACATAAACATGAATGTAAAGAATAATAATTAATTGAACTTAAACACGAAATTAAATAAACATAGACAAAATCGAACATAAAGATATAGATATAAATATTTTTTGTAATTTTTTCAATGATAGATGCGGATCATAAACAACACGAGAGAACATAAATAACAAAGTCACGGATTATATTAGGTACCTTGATAGGCGAAAGGTGAATCATACATGTAGTACACCAGAGAGAACTTGATACACACGAACAAAAGTACAACACTTGTTTACAAGACTCTCACACTTGAACTCGGATGTGAGTTCTTTATTTCACACTACTACAATGTTAGGTAGATAAGTGGTGGATGGTGGTGGTAGTGATCTTGGCGATGGTGTGTGGATGGCGATCTTTGAGAGCGGTGGTGCTCGGGATGTGGCGGTCTTGAGGATGCGTTGAGCGTTGCCCTTCATCTCCTTATATAGCGGTGGCGAAGGCGATCATCATGGCTTCCTTGAAGCGATCTTGCATTATTGAGGTGTTATAATGCTACTTTTGACTCATGCTTGTATTATTGGATCTTCATGATGATACTTTTGACTATCTCTGGGCTTCATGATAATACCTTTTGACTATATCTTGGCCTCATGATGATACTTTTTGACGTATCACGGCATTATTGGGAATCTTCATAATTCTTCTTTTGACTTCACAAAAGGTGGTGAAGCATCTTATCCATAAACATTATGATAGCTTCTTTTTGAATTTTAGAGGTCCTCATGATACTTTTTAGACTTTTGGAAAGATGATCTTATCCTTTTAGTCCTCTTCTTGAGAATCTATCATTGGTCTTTATACGTGCCATCAATTTCATTAAGTTTGCCACATCTCTTGCCAAGACATGAATTGTCGATATTCTTTTTAAATGGTTTGTGTTTCTTCACCATAATCTAGTCTTATTATCCTTCCAACACATCTTGTACTTGGGCCCAAATAACCTTGGTATTACGGCGGGGAAAATCCTCATAATTTTATTACGGAAAATCATCGATAAGTAGGATCAAATCTAATATTTTCTTCAAACTCTTTGGCTTCATTGAAAATTCTCCAATTGTCATGATTTGTATCTTTGGAGAGTAATTCTTTATATTCTTGTCCCAACTCATAGTATTCACTTCTAGGAAAGTAGTAATGCCCTTTCTTTGATGTAGACATCATGCATAGCGAGGCCTCAATGGTGGAGTGAACCTTGGTGGAGATGAGTAGAATATTATCTTGACTTTTCCCTTTACATAGTATATCTTCTTGCGGGCTTCTTTGATGGTTGTTTTCTAGATCGAGAAAAGAAGGATTTCTTCCATTGATCCATAGGCTGCATGAATCGACCCATGATCTATCATAGTTTGTAAAGAGATATCTTCGAGAGAATATGTCTGCGGGCTTCTAAAATATTTCAAATTTATATCGGCTGGAGAATGATGTATTTGTATGCAGGGCTGGATGATCAATTTGTTGTCAAGATAAAAGAATGGGAATATATGAATATGGACATATATCCCCAGGTGTTTATCTTTTCGAGAGGAAATAATCTTGGAGGCCAAGAAAGACCTTCATTTGCCTTTCTTTGGTATTTTTCCCGGATCGGGTCAATGATATCTTGGGTAAGGATTGATAGGGTTTGCTTTCGGTTTTGAAACTTCGGCTTGGGGATGAGGAGCTCATAGGGAGTCTTTGGTACTTATTGTGAAAGGCTTGTGTCTTTTTGAGCAAGGCAAGGCTTGGTTTCATTAGAGGTGCTTTCTTTGAGGACATATGTAGTGCTACCTTGGTGGTAATCGGAAGGATCATGGATCTCGGATGGGCCGAGTTTGAGTGGAGGCATCTTTGGTATGCGTAGTCTTATCTCGAGACATCTTATTCTTTGGCCTTTCCTTTTGAGGGAAAATATCTTGTTGAGATTGGAATATCTCGAGAATCACATATTTTGTGATCCAATAACTTTGATTCAGATTCATCTTGATCATATAATTTTGGAGAAATCTTTTTAAGGTCGATAAATTTGAAGATCCTTCTTCAAGATAGTCTTTGATCTTATGCGAAACTTTTCTTTCCACCAAAGGAAAGTCATTTGATAATTTTGAAGATCTCTTACATGTGCGGAAAAGATCATCAAATCTGAGGTCTTTGCTCATACTTTTAAAATAATATGCAAGCCCATTTAAAGTATGAGCTTTATCTTTTTTGGTCTTGACTTGCTAGAGCATGTTTAACAACCCTTCTTTAAAAATCATTTACCTTAAAATTATGATTGAAGGATTCAAAACTCCTAGAGCTGTCGAGAAAAGAGACTACAAAAATATGAGATGTTCAAAAGGTTGTAGAAGAAGAGCCATCTCTATGATGAGTTGGTTTGGCTCTATAGAGAAATCTTTGTTAGGAATGGTAAACAATTAGCATATTAATTTCCATGATGGATTTAGATTCACATTAATTTCTTCTAGATTTTTAGCCGATTTGAATTTTCTATCTTTGAAGAGATATTATTCCACTTTTTATTTTGAAAAACCACTCATAAGATTCATTCTCGTAAGGCAATAAAGGAAGGTAAATTAAAAAAAAATCCCCTAAGGTTCATATCTTGTTTGATAATTTTTACTAAAAAGCATCGCCTTTTTAGTAGAAAATTAAAACAAGATGTTATTCTAGGTACACCTTTCCTTTCCTCTATCCGTCCCTTTATAGTTACGAAAGAATCTTATCCGTGGTTTTCAAAAATGAAAAGAAATAATATTATCTTTTTCTTCAAAGATAGAAAAATAAATCGATTATTGAAAATGTCTGAGAAAATAATGTTTCAAAAAAAGGGAAATAATGCATAATTGTTTTCTAGTCCTAACAAAAGAGACTCTTTCTCGATGCAAAGAATATCTAGAGATGGCTCCTCTTCTGAAGTATGAACATCTCATACGGATGAGTACATGGAGGTTGCCGACACTTCCGTATGAGATCATAATCGCTTCAATCATAATTTTAAGGTAAATGATTTGCAGCAAGGGCTGTTAAACATGCTCGGCAAGTCAAGACCAAAAAAGATAAAGCTCATGCTTTAAATGGGCTTGCATATTATTTCAAAAGTATGAGCAAAGACCCCAGATTTGATGATCTTTCCTCGCAATACGTAAGAGATCTTTAAAATTATCGATGACTTTCCCTTGGTGGAAAGAAAAGTTTCGCACAAGATCAAAGACTATCTTGAAGAAGGATCTTCAAATTTATCGACCTTAAAAAGATTTCTCCAAAATTATATGATCAAGATGAATCAATCAAAGTTATTGGATCACAAAATATGTGATTCCTCGAGATATTCCAATCTCAACAAGATATTTTCCCTCAAAAGGAAAGGCCAAAGAATAAGATGTCTCGAGATAAGACTACGCATACCAAAGATGCCTCCACTCAAACTCAGCCATCTGAGATCCATGATCCTTCTGATTACCACCAAGGTAGCACTACATATGTCCTCAAAGAAAGCACCTCTAATGAAACCAAATTTTGCCTTGCTCAAAAGACACAAGCCTTTCACAATAAGTACCAAGACTCCCTATGAGCTCCTCATCCCCAAGCCGAGTTTCAAAACCGAGCAAACCCTATCAATCCTTACCCAAGATATCATTGACCTGATCCGGGAAAAATACCAAAAAAGGCAAATGAAGGTCTTTCTTGGCCTCCAAGATTATTTCCCCGAAAAGATAAACACCGTGGGATATATGTCCATATTCATATATTCCCATTCTTTTATCTTGACAACAAATTGATCATCCAAATTTTACACAAATACATCATTCTCCAGTGATATAAATTTGAAATATTTTAGAAGCCTGCAGACATATTCTCAATAAGATATCTCTTTACAAACTATGATAGATCATGGGCTGATTCATGCGCCTATGGATCAATGGAAGAAATCCTTCTTTCTCGATCTAGAAACAGCCCATCAAAGAAGCCTGCAAGAAGATATACTATGTAAAGGGAAAAGTCAAGATAATATTCTACTCATCTCCACCAAGGTTCACTCCACCATTGAGGCCTGCTATGCATGATGTCTACATCAAAGAAAGGGCATTACTACTTTCCTAGAAGTGAATACTATGAGTTGGGACAAGAATATAAAGAATTACTCTCCAAAGATACAAATCATGACAATTGGAGAATTTTCAATGAAGCCAAAGAGTTTGAAGAAAATATTAGATTTGATCCTACTTATCGATGATTTTCCGTAATAAAATTATGAGGATTTTCCCCGCCGAATACCAAGGTTATTTGGGCCCAAGTACAAGATGTGTTGGAAGGATAATAAGACTAGATTATGGTGAAGAAACACAAATACGAAAAAAGAATATCGACAATTCATGTCTTGGCAAGAGATGTGGCAGCCTAATGAAATTGATGGCACAGAAGCAGCACCAATGATAGATTCTGAAGAAGAGGACTAAAAGGATAAGATCATCTTTCCAAAAGTCTAAAAAGTATCATGAGGACCTCTAAAATTCAAAAGAAGCTATCATAATGTTTATGGATAAGATGCTTCACCACCTTTGTGAAGTCAAAAGAAGAATTATGAAGATTCCCAATAATGCCGTGATACAGTCAAAAGTATCATCATGAGGCCAAGATATAGTCAAAAGGTATTATCATGAAGCCCAGAGATAGTCAAAAGTATCATCATGAAGATCCAATAATACAAGCATGAGTCAAAAGTAGCATTATAACACCTCAATAATGCAAGATCAGTTTCAAGGAAGCCATGATGATCAGGCCTTCGCCACCGCTATATAAGGAGATGAAGGGCAACGCTTCAACGCATCCTCAGCACCGCCACATCCTGAGCACCACCGCGTTCTTAGCATCGCCATCCACACACCATCGCTGAAGATCACTACCACCACCATCCACCACTTATCTACCTAACATTGTAGTAGTGTGAAATAAAGAACTCACATCTGAGTTCAAGTGTGAGAGTCTTGTAAACAAGTGTTGTACTTTGTTCGTGTGTATCAAGTTCTCCTGGTGTACTACACAGAAGGATTCACCTTCTGTCTATCAAGGTACCTAATATAATCCAGGACTTTGTTATTTATGTTCTCTGTGTTGATCTGCATTTATCATTGAAAAATTACAAAAAATATTTATATCTATATCTTTATGTTCGTTGTCTATGTTTATTTAATTTCTGTGTTTAAGTTCAATTAATTATTATTCTTTACATTCATGTTTATGTTCTTCGTTTAAGTTATCTTGCCTTCCTGCATATCATCTTGCATACATATCTTCTTTCTGCTTCCGCTATCCACCTATATCACTCCGCAATCATTCATAAACGAAAATATTTTTAAGTGTCATCTAACGAGTGATCGATTCAAGGTCGATATATGAAGAGTGCATCACACCCCCTGAGATATAGGACCATTTTAGTTGATCATAAGGTGAGCTCATTCCAAAATTTATACTCCCTTTGTCCCTAAATAAATAGATTTACAGCAAGTTTAGGATAGATTAGACAAACAGAAGATCATACTACCCTTCATTAATTGGAGTAGCACACACTTATTTAAGTTGCACAGTAATTATAGTATTTACTACACCCATCCGATTACAAAAACTCAAGCCTAGATTGGTAGAAAAGAAGGGGAAAGGAGAGGGTGCATTAAATATGTGGGCACTTCGACAATTAAATATGTGTGGGCACTTCGACAATTAAATATGTGGACACTTTGACAAAAAAAGACCAATGGACCGTTGAGTCTTCTAAAGATTAATTTATTATAGATAATTTTTTTGCTAAAAATATTTATTCAAGGACACATGGGTACAATGAAATGAAATAACTCAGAACTTGTTGCTACCTAATGATCCTAATGCTTATCATCTTCAAAGGTTTTTTTTTTGCGAAGACCCAGTTACAGACTCAGACACTCATACACGAGCGCACACTCACCCCTATGAACGCACGCACGCACACCCTACCCCTATGAGCACCTTCAAGAACCGAGATGGACTGGCAAATCTCGAGATTGACGAAGTCACCACAGGCGCCTCTTTGCGGCAGACACGTCGCCTACTACTGAAAGCATAGCGCCGTTAAATCCTGGATAAATCCAGGAAAATGCGAGCACCCGTGTCAAGTCTAGGATTTGAACCTGGGTGGGCAGGTTCCACCACAAGGATCCCAACCAGCTGATCTTCAAAGGTTTCCCTGAATATATGTATTACCAACATTAGATAGCAACATGTTCTCAATTATTTCATTGAATAAATATAGAAACGAGCTTACCTTATGATCAACTAAATTGTTGTTGTATAATTGTATCCTAGGGTGTGGTGCCCTCATCGGTATATATTATCTAAATTGCAAAATACTATGTGCCATATATATCCAGATGCCAACCCTCAACAATGTCAGTCGTTAGATTGGGGAGGGCTAGACTGAGCCAGACCACCTCAAGCGTAGCATGTCAATTGAAATGGAAGGAAGAGCAAAGCTAATGTGGTGATTTCTGTATGTGACTCGGACGGTGGACAGGACATTCCTTGTGTGCAGTCGGTTCGAGTATGGTACTAAATTTGGTTAGCTCATACGCGTGTCAAGTATGTGTTCAGATTTGATAGGGATCTTATTCTGCTTTATACTATCAATTATGATGATAAAAGAGAGAGCTCGCGCCGCCCTCGCCATCTCGCTCGGGCGTCAGCGATGACTGCTTCCCTAGCCAAGTATGTGTCAAGACTTGATAGGGATCTTATTCTACTTTATACTATCAATTATGGTGGTAAAAGAGAAAGCTCACGCTGCCCTCGCCATCTCACTCGGGCGCCAACGATGACTACTTCCCCAGCCTGAACCGCGGCGTCGCGGGCCCAGACGCCGACGCGCGGCGCGGGAGGCTTCGGGTCCATGGAAGCAGACGTTAACGCTAGGGTGTTCTTGGGGGCCGGAGATGGAGATCAGATCGGAGGCTTTCGGGCGAAGGATTCAGGAGAGCGGCGAGGAGAGGAGAAGGGAGGCACGTGCGACTATGTGAGGGAGGGATGGACAAATTGAGGGGGTTTGGGTTGGGAGTGGAACTTGGAATAACAGTCCTGCAGATGAGGTCATAGTAGTCTCGGCGCCTGGGGCGACTCGAGAAAGTTTTCTCTGGGAGCGTCTAGGGTTCCACTCGTCCTCGTGTGATCTGAGTCCTTTCTCTACCTGATCTCTACTCCACGCCCTATTGTTTACGATCGTGTCCACGTCAAATTCTCCCCGTGGAGCCATAGCCAAGATCCGCTAGCCCGTTTGGTCTCGTGTTCTTGGTATATCCATTAGGGTTTTACCCCTAGGTGGATACTTTGGTGACGATGGATTCGGGAGCGCACAAGGTCGTGGATCTGATGGGGAAGATGAAGCTTTCAAAGATCGGAGAAGGCGAGCATTAATCTGGGAAGGCCGGGTTTGGTGAGAGGAGGAGAGGAGAACCACAAGCGGTGGGCAAGGTTTTAGCGGAAAACCAAGGCGCGGCGGATGCACTTTGGAACAATCACTTGGGAAAATCTGGTGTCCTCCTGAAGGGTGTCGAGTGTAAGGATCTAGGCGAGAACCGTTTCCTCTTCACGTTCCTTCAAGGATCTGGAAAAAAGAGAGCAATGGAGGATGGGCCATGGATGTTCGGGAAAGATCTAGTGATCATGGCGGAGTTTGATGGGGGGGAAGACGATCGATGAGATCGAATTCACGACCATCCCGATCTGGGTTAGGGTCACAAAGATGCCACTAGGGTTGATGAACAAGGCGGCTGGGGAAGTGATAGGGGCGATGATCGGGGAGGTGCTGATGGTAGATGTAGATGAGGATGACACGGCAATTGGCCAATTTTTGAGGGTGAAAGATCAAGCTGGACATTCGTAAACCCTTGATGAGAGACGTCACTCTCGACTTGGGTGAGGAGGTAAAGGATCGGATGAAGTGGTGCCCACTGATATATGAGTATTTGCCGGATTTCTGCTATACCTGTGGGATAATCGGTCACACTGATCGGTCCTGCAATATCCAACTGGAGAAGGGGAGTGTCCAGCAGTTTGGGAGGGCTTTACGGTTTATCCCAGAGAAGAGAAGGACGCTGGATGATTTTGGCAGCAGGAATAGCTCGAGGCAAAGCCTCCCATGGAGATCAAGTTACTCAGGGAGAGGGAGTGGAGGGTCAGGGAGTGCTGGTGGTGGAAGTGGCAAGGGAAGTGATAGATTAAGTTGGAGGAAGGAGGAGAGTGGGGGGAAAACAGCGGGAGAGGAAGATGAAGTGCAAAGCCCTCTTAAATCAAAGAAGCAGGTAGTGGGAGTCTCGGGAGGGGGTACAAAAAAAGGCTTTGTTTGTCGATCAAATGAAATTGCTGGCCGCCATTGAAACAACAGTACAGAACGAGTTTCAAAAAGGTTGTTGGGAAAGAGATGGAGGGGAGTCCCTTAAAGCAAAGCGGTAACCACAGAAAGAACAAGACTATGCAGAATATAGAACATGGTGATGATGGAGGTGATTTGGGGGGGAAGAAGATCCGGAAGTTTGCAAGGAAGCCAAGGAAGGAGAAGGCTGAAGCAAAATCATCAAACCCAGTAGAGATTACAGGGAAGAGGAAGAGATCGGAGCCAGGTGTGGAAGACATGGAGGTCGATGAAGGGAGAGAGGCGAAGGCTGGGAGGATGGTAGAGGAGGACAAGGACTCGAGAACACTTGCAGCGGGACCGACGGACCGGTCCTGCGAGTCCCAATGAAACTCATGGCGTGGAACTGCCGGGGGTTGGGAAACGCCCCGGCAGTTCGGGGGCTTCTGCAATGTCAGAAGTCTGAAGAGGCAGACGTCCTCTTCTTGTCCGAAACAAAAATGGATGAGAAGCGGATGGAAGTGATCAGGAGAAAGCTTGGCTTGGCGCATATGGAGGTGGTGGATTGTGAAGGAAAAGGGGGGGAATTGCAGTGTTATGGAGGGGAGGAATCAATTTGGTGTTGCGGAGTAAATCAAAATACCATATTGATATGGAGGTCGCGATGACAGGAGAGAATGTCTGGAGGTTCACCGGAGTCTACGGTGAATCACGGACGGAGGAGAAGTTCAGAACGTGGGAGATGATGAGACAACTCCAATAGGAATCGGACCAAATGCCGTGGATGTGTGCTGGAGATTTCAATGAAATTTTATATAATTATGAGAAAGAAGGAGGTGTTCCACGTGCCCAAGTCTGTATGGACCAGTTCCGAGGAGCTTTGGAGGAGTGTCAGCTGGCTGGTCTGGGGTTTACGGGAGATGTCTTCACATGGCTCAAGATGGGAACGGGCCGGCCCGGCCCCGCCCCCCCCCCCCGGCCCCATGGCCTCAAGGCCAATTTGTAGGGCCATGGGCCGACCCAAATTTATAAAAGTCTTTGGCCTCGTTGGCCCAATGGGTATTGTGGGTCGACCCAAAATATTGTCACTTCAACGAGCCATACACTTAATAGCAAGACAAGAAACTCAACGTGCTTAACATATTATTAATATCCATGAACAACAATTTCACATTTGTCTTGTGCTTAACAATAATTTATAAAACAAAGCCATAAAAGTAGACAATCGTGGCTTCAAGTTGAGCTCAACAATTCTACAGTTCTAATATGCTTCTAGACAACACTAATCATAGCTTCAAGTTGAGCTCAACAATTCCCTTTCATTATGTAGCGGAGAAGATTTATATTAGGGCATGAGAGCTATAGCAGATTATCATCAGATCAATGAAATGCAATGATGACACATAGGTACCAGTATATACTATCCTTTAATTATTGTTGCATTTACTGAAGCCAAAGAAATCCCTTAAGTTTAGTATGTTTGGTTCGCATGTTTCGCGGCGTGAATCAATTACTTCGTGAATGGATTAGTACGTTGTTTATTGTTTGTTTATGGCACGGTGTAATCGGTTGGTCTGGGGACGGGTCCAAATCTTCAGCATGCTGTTTAAGCCCGACGGCGGGGGAAGCGCTTGCGCTCGCGTCCTGCATGCCGCGGCAAGGAAAAAATGCATGCCGATTACTCCCGCCATGGAACAAAACAAAAATAGGAATAATCGATTCCATTCCCGTTGCCCTCGTGGAATGGTTACCTTTACGTTGTTGTTGTCCATTTTCAAACCAAACAACACCTACATGTACTACCAATTCTACTAGTTACTATATGCACTACCTTTTATAATGAAAACAGCAAAGTTAATGAGCACGGAATGACAGATCGAGAGATGCACGAAGATGAAAAGAGTCACACGGGTCGACCCGTGCTACCCGATGGGTCAATAGGTACCGGCCCTATTGGCCCATTTTCAATTTGATACCGACCCGCACGGCCCAATGGCCTTGCTTTTGTGGGTCGGGTCAACAACCCAATGGGCCGACCCGGCCCGTTCCCATCCTGACACATGGCGCAACAAACAGCCAAAAGCAAGTACTCATGTACGTGAGAGACTGGATAGGGCGGTGGCAAATGTGGAATGGTGCATGCAATTCCCACTGTTCCAAGTAAAAAATGGTGACCATTATCACTCGGACCATCGGCCGGTAATTATATCCACTGATCCTGCATTGGAAGGGGGAAGGCGGGAGGGGTCACCAAAGCTCTTCAAATTTGAAGCAGCCTGGTTGCAGGAAGATGACTGCCGAAGAGTTGTAGAGGGAGCATGGGAGGAGGGGAATGCAGTAGGAAGTAGCTTGAAAGATAGGTTGAGGGGAGTCTCGGCAAGCTTGTCAAATTGGAGTACAAATGTTTTAGGTGATCTGGAAAAAAGACTGAGAAAAGCTAAAAAGGAGCTGGAGCGATGGAGAAAAGAGCCGATTAGTGACTTAGCAGTAGGAAGGGAGGCTGTATGGAGTTTTAAGGTAGATAGACTAGAAGAGCAGATTGATACTTTTTGGAAGCAGAGGGCACATGTTAACTGGCTGCGTTTTGGTGATCGCAATACAAAGTTCTTTCACAACGTATGCTCAGCTAGGAGAAGGAAGAATAGAATTGGAAGAATGAGGAGGGAGGATGGAAGTTGGGTGGAAGAGGAAGAGGAGAAAAAAGATTTTATCTCTAACTATTTTTTGCAGATCTTCAGCACATCAATGGTGGCGGATGAGGGGCAGATGCAGCGTTTGCTTGATGCTGTCCAGCCCCGTGTCACGCCCGTCATGAACGCTCAGCTGACGAGGGAGTTCACGGAGGAGGAAATCAAAGATGCCCTCTTTGCTATCGGAGATTTGAAGGCGCCGGGGCCGGATGGCCTCCCGGCAATTTTTTACAAGAATTTCTGGGATGTGGTGGGCAGCCGATTGACAAGGGAGGTAATGGAGGTGCTGAAAGGATGGGGGATGCCTAAAAGCTGGAATGAAACGACGATTGCTTTGATCCCAAAAACTGAGAAGCCCGAACGTGTTACTGAACTAAGGCCAATCAGCCTTTGCAACGTCGTCTATAAGGTAGTTTCCAAAGTGTTATCAAATAGGTTGAGAGCAGTACTACCTGATATCATTACCCAGAATCAAAGCGCCTTCGTGCCGGGACGCCTGATCTCTGATAACATTCTTGTTGCTTATGAGCTCACTCATTATCTGTTGAATAAAAGAGAGGGGTAGTTGGGGTACGCGGCATTGAAATTAGATATGAGTAAGGCCTATGATAGAGTAGAGTGGTGTTTTCTGGAAAAAATGATGAGAAAATTGGGATTTGATGAATCATGGATGGGTCTGATCATGGAATGTGTGTCCACGGTGAAGTATAGGGTGAAGGTGAATGGTGAATTATCTGATATGTTTGTTCCACAAAGGGGACTGAGGCAAGGCGATCCACTTTCACCTTACCTGTTTTTGTTGTGTGCTGAAGCTTTTTCTGCCCTACTGAAAGCAGCAGAGCGAGATGGTTCGCTAGCTGGAGTTAAGGTCTGTCATGGTGCACCAAGCGTGTCTCACCTTCGCTTTGCCAACGACTCGTTAATTTTGATTCGCGGCAACCGAAGGGGGACAAAATTTTGCAACTACAAATCCATACTTCAGCTATACGAGCAATGTTCGAGGCGATGATAAACAAGGAGAAATCAGCAATCTTATTTAGTCGGAACACAGGAGTTCAGCAAAAGAATACAGTGTGCAACATCCTTCAGGTCACAAAGCAAACCATGAATGAGCGGTATCTGGGGCTACCGGTTCATGTGGGACAATCCAAGACGGAGACCTTTGCATGTCTGAAGGATAGGATATGGAAGAGAATGCAAGGATGGAATGAAAAGTTTTTGTCATGGGCAGGCAAGGAGATTCTAATCAAAGCAGTGGCTCAAGCGATCCCAACCTTTGCCATGGGGTGCTTTGATATTTCTAAAACGCTGTGCGACCAAATCGGTGCTATGATCTGCCGGTTCTGGTGGAATCAACAGGAAGGCAAGAACAAAATTCATTGGCTGAGCAGAGAACAGCTTATGCTGCCAAAGGAGGAAGGAGGGCTGGGGTTCAGAGACATTCATGCCTTTAATTTGGCCATGCTGGCCAAGCAGAGTTGGAGGCTGCTAAAAAACCCAGAATCCTTGTGCGCTAGAGTACTGAAGGCAAAATACTATGCAGATTCATCAATCCTAGATGCCAAGCAAAAATCAAATATGTCCTATTCATGGAGGAGTATTCTACGAGGGCTAGAAGTGCTCAAGAAGGGCATCATATGGCGTGTTGGTGATGGGAACAATTTACGGATCTGGCGTGATCCTTGGCTGCCTAAGGGTGATAGCAGAAGACCGATGACCCCTCGTGGAACATGTCTGTTGTCCTATGTCTCTGAACTGATTGATCCGATTTCAGGTGATTGGGATGTGCAGCTAGTAAAGGATACCTTTTGGGAAGAGGATGTCTCAATTATTTTGGCTCTCCCAATCCACTAGAAAACCAGGCGCGGCGTTTGCCGCGCCCTCCTTTGAGTACATGGCCATATTTTGCTATTGCTATAGTAGAGGAGTATTTTTGTGTAGTGTATTACATATAAGAAGTTGTGTATAATTTTTTTATTACTTAGTCTATATTATATATGTGAATGTTATAAATAAATATGGAGGTTTTGATAAATTATATGATAAATTATACTTAGTTTGATAAATGGTTAGAGTCTAAATTTGTCGAATCTGATATTTTGATGCGTTCAATATGATGTAGTTTCTCCGTTTTTAATTTTTAGGACTGTTAATTTTTACGTAGGGTAATATTTATGCGGAGGCTAACGTGTATTTTTTTTAGATTATAAAGCGGGTAAAATCTCTTTATCTATGTGATTTGTGATGATTTAAGCGTCCAAGGAAAAAAAAATAGTAAACATATTGCTCCTAAATTCAGTAATAAAAAATTCTCCCTTCTTCCCTTCCTTCTGTGGACCTGGTCCATGTGAACCGAGAGTGGGACCCAAGGGGCAACGTGGTGCCTTCCTATTGGGCTGGGCGACGTGGCCAGGGGCATTGGATGCCAGTGCACGGTCCTCCCGTCACGGGAGGAGCGCGTCCTGATCCGCTCAGCTGCTGCTACTGTCCTGTGAACCGTGCCTAGTACTGTGCTGTGCACCGCGTGCTTCCCTCTTGGTTCATGTGAACCACGCCCACAGAAAAGTGGACGTTGGGGAGGGTGCTGCTGCTGCTCTGTCCTACTAGTATGTTGCTGTCTCTGTCCATTTCCTGTCCGATAGCAACAGAGAGAGAAAAGTGGGAGAGAGAGAGAGAAAGGAAGGAGGGAGAGTGGTGTGCAGCTGCCGCGTGGGCCCCATGGGTGAGGTGTCGTGCAGTCATTGGCCATGTGATGTGGCCCGCTCGGCATTGGATGCCATCGGTCATCCTCTTCCTCTCGCTTCGTTCTTGTCGGTCAGAGAAAAAGAATGGAGGGGAAAGGAAGGGAAAAAAGAGAGAACAAGAGAGGAAGAGAGAGAGAGAGAGAAAGAGGAAGGAGGAGAGGGCGACTCCAGCCGGCGGTCCTTGGCGGCGGCGCGTCCAGCGGTGGCGCTTTGGCTAGGCAGGGAGCAGGGCGGCGCTCCGGAGGGAGGCAGCAGGGGCGAGCAGGGAGCGGCGGCGCTCAGCTCGGGCCTCCGGCGCGTCCTGATGCTGCTCGGCTCCGGCGGTTGCGGCTTGGACAGCGAGGGCAGGCGCGACAGCGGGCGAGGCATGGACGACTCCGGACGAGCACGGCGAGAGTAGAGAGAGAGATGGAGCGGGAAGTGCGGAGTTTCTGCGGCGGTGGTCCTGGGCGGGGAAGAGGAGCAGAGCAGCGATGGCGTCCAGCAGCGACCTCTGCTCCGGCGTGCGCGGCTCGGGCGTTGGTGGCTGCCAGGGCGGAGCTTCGGCGGCGCTTGGCGGCTTCTGTGCGGCGCTCTGGTGGCGGCGTCGTTCTCCAGCAGTGGCCGGCTACGGCGTCGTTCTCTTGGCAGGCGCTGGGCGTGGCCCTGGCGACAGTGGCTACGACGAGTGGCGCACGGTGGCAACTGCGGGGTCCCAGGCTGGCTGTACAGCACGGGGCCTCGGGCGGAGGAGAGGCGAGCGCGGCGCAGGAAGGCCGAGGCGCGGCGGTGCTCGCATTCAGCGGCTACGCGTCGTACGTGCGTGAGCTCGGGCACCGGCGCGTCTGCTCCTTGGTGCGTGATGCGGTCAGCGCTGTCGCCTATTGAGGTGGCCCTCGCACGGACGCGCGGGTTCGCGGCTTTGGACTGCGGGTTGATTTACGTAACGTTGGAGGGCTTCCTTGCAAAAAGACCGGGCCTCGCCCGATCTGGGCCGTCCGACCGGCCGATCGGACGGCCGGGAACGGGAGGCGACGTGGCCACGCTCTCTGGCCAGAGAATGGAAGCCGGATTCCTATAGTAAAGATGAGGGAAGAGATAATTATATAGCCTGGCATTTTGATAATCATGGGAGATTCAGCGTCAAAAGTGCATACAAGGTCTGCAGAGCTGACATATTGAGGGAGAGAAACCGAGGTGGGGCTCAAGGAGGTAGTGGTAACGCCCCTGATCACATCTGGAAGGAAATCTGGCAACTAAAAGTCCCAAGCAAGGTTAAACACTTCATTTGGAGGATGGCTCATAATAGTCAACCGCTGAGGAGAAATCTGGTGCACCGTGGTATGAAAATTGAAACAAAGTGCCCAGTTTGTGAATCAGCAGATGAGGATGGTGGACACCTCTTCTTTAAATGTGGGATGGCAAAGGAAGTGTGGAGATTATTGAATCTGGAAGTATTCCGACGGGAGCTGGCAAACACAATTTTAGTCAGAGATGCGATTTGTGTGATTCTGAAGGCAAAGGAGGAGCAGAAGTTGCTGATGTTCATAGCAATGTGGTTTCTGTGGCATGAGCGAAACTTGATCAGGGAAGAAGGTAGGAGAAGAGGACCCAGCTTATTAGCGAGAAGCATCAGTACATATAATGAAGAGAATACCAATACAGCCGGCAATAGCCTGACGAGCAACAGTGTGACAAGGAGCCAAGAACGATGGAGAAAGCCAGCGCGAGGTTATCTGAAACTCAACTGCGATGGCTCTTTTCTGCCAAATCTCAGCACAGGTAGCTGGGGCTTTCTAATCCGAGATTGGGAGGGGGATGTTGTGGTTTCTGGAAGAGGAAAAATAGACCATTTATTAAATGCCTTCCAGGCGGAGCTTATAGCATGCCTTCAGGGGTTACAGGCTGCAGCAGATTTGGGCATTGGTCGGATTATTGTTGAGACGGATGCTAAGATGGTGGTCCAAGGGCTAACGACTGAGGCGTATGATGATACAGCTGTGGGTATCCTGATATCTGAGATCAAATCCCTGATGTCTACTTGCTTCATTAGTACTGAATGTGTGTTTAAGAGTAGAATTTGTAATAAAGCTGCACATGAGCTAGCATGTATGGGTCAGATGTGTGAGTCTGTTGGGGGTCTCATCTTGAGATCTATCCCTGAGAACGTTCATGTAATTGTTGCTAACGATTTGTTAGCTGATGAGTAATGAGATCATGCTCAGTTCAAAAAAAAAAAGATGGTCATAGAGCATGCAGCAGGCCTAGTGGAGGCTCTTGTTCTCGCCCTTCCCCATTGGCCTGCATTGGGGCTCGGCAACTCGTTCGGGTACTTGGCGTCATGGACCCCGCTCTTTCAAATAAACTTTAGAGGTGGTGGTAATCCCAGCACCAACGCCTTGGAGCAGCTCCAGCTTGCGAACATACGAAGTAGGATGGATTCTCATGCAAGCCTTATATATCCATTCATGCTCTATATTCATAGTACTCTTCATAGAGCTCATATTTCAAAACTCAGTCGATCGCACAAATAAGTTATCAAGTTCTTAAATATTCAGTCTCTATTCACCCACCATACAACTGTCTACGGAAGGGAACGCTACTTCCACAATAATTTCTCACATTACAATAGTATGAATTTATGATACTACACAGGCTCACGAAATCGAGCAGTTTAGATAAGCTTCCACTTGCTTACCTCGCTAAAATGAAACACAGCTCAGGGAAGTTCATATGGTTTTCCCATATAGATCAATTGATCCTATCTGAAACCTTGGATTAGAATGAGATTCTCTTACGCGTAGAAACCTAAACCTGCCAAAGGATAATAGAACAATTCAGTGAAAACGAAAAAAAGTTTGCTAACTACTGCAAAAAGTGTGCATCAGCCATCAGCCATCAGCCATCAGCCGATGGTGTACAACCTACCGGAAAGCATTTGATTTATATATCTTATCCACTGTAAATGTTTTCCTAAGGAAACGGCTCTCAAACATCACAGAATTCCGAGCATCAAGTAGATTCCAGGTGGAGCCTCCATCTGCACTCCCTTCAAGAACCCTGACATAAAAATGATTATAAGTTGTGATTACGTTGACCAGTAAGTTCAATTAACATTGCCTGTAACTTTATAGCTATGAATATGTTTCTCTAATAATTCTCTAGTTAACGATGTAGTCTGCAAGATATGGTTCTCAGTAACAAAAAAGGGAAATTTGCTGTTGGGCATGCTAAGTGATGGCTCTTTGCTGGCGGACATCTACTTTTCAGCGATTTGCTCAAAGACACTCTAGTTCTTGACAAATTAGTTGGTGGACACTGTGCCCCACAAAATACTTTTATAAATTAGATATAAAATCATATAAGTGCCCCAAATTATACCATAAAATCTTCTAGACTCTACATGATGATAACTACACAGTAAAATATTGTTTTGCACTGAAAATGACTGTTTTGTCTCTCCATAAATAATCACAGTAACAAAAAAATGGTAGACTAGCCATTTAAGTGAACGAAAATTTTTACCGAGGATATTACATTCTCATGGCAGCAAGCCTAACAGCTAATCTGACTTTCTGCATTCAGATCAACAATGCTAAACAGGATAATTCGCAAGACAAGGGAAAACCAATAACCAAAATAAGACAAAAGAAAGGACAAAGAACCTATTTGGCTTGAAGTGAGGTTTCAAAACAGGTTTAATTTTGTTTAGCTCTTATGCTAATTTTTCTAGCTTCAAGATAGCTCTCTTAATAAGCTTTTAGAGCAGACAATATTGGGCGGTCTCACAGAATCATTATGCACCCCAAGTAAGACATTAATGCTACCAAAAAAAATGGAATAACATGGTGATTTTTTAATGTATATGGCAGATAGTGCACATTACATTCCATTCAACCAGATTAGGATTAAATAAGAGTAAGAGTCTATCTCAACTTTACCAGTCCATTGGATCCCTCTCTGGAGCATCATTAGCTGACATCAGATCATATGACTCCAATTCACAGCTTTTGCCATCTTGCATTGTATAAATCAGCCAACATCCTGCATAACTCCTTTGTTAGACAATACAGCAGATCAATAAAATTGTACACCTGAGTACTTGAAACACTTTAGACATCATTTTTATAACAACACGAAAAAATCTGCAAACCAACAGTGCAAAACTTGACCAGACATTACTGTGAATAGCTGATAAACATCATCAGGTGCAAATTATAATAAGTTTAAGATGGATAGCAAATGCAAATTGCTACAGGGACCAGAAAAGTTATATCACTAGACATCCATGAACTAGATCATGAAGACAAATAACTTCTACAACAATTTAAAAAACATACTAAATCAAAGTCCCCAATTGCATAATCAAACTTTAAGTTTCAACCTAGCAATAAAAAATGATATCAGGGAGACAATTGATATGAAGTAAAAGAAATAGTGAGACAAACTGCAAACTGCAAACTCCTTCGCAATTATTACATCGGGAAAAAAAATCAACGTACATACTAAAGCATGCATGCTACTAGTGTCCAAACCACCATCTGTTAGCCCAGAGTTGGAATAATACACAAAAATATGAAACATTCAATTAAAAACTAGAGCCTATATTTGTACAAATTTAAAATGCCACGTAAATGTTTTAATTTATCAACAAGAATGTGGCAGTTGGCACACTAGTGGAGAGAAATTAAGAAAAAAGGGATAATTGAACATGGGATTTCAATCTAGATAGCCATGTGTGACTAAGACAATCTATAAATAGAAGATATTATTTGTATTAATTATAACCAGATTACCTTTGGCTCCATCAGGCTCTTCCCATTTGGAAGAATGGATGCCATCAAAAGCTGCTGTTGCCTGAAATAATTTTCAAACACACTATGAAAAACGCCGATGAATGGATACTAAAAAAATGCATAAATTGCATTCACATACAATTCCGATTGGAAGCTGTTCCCTGCTTGCAAGGACTGAACCTGAGCATACTCTATTCCCTCTTGGGAAATGGTTATCTTCTGTGAAAAAGGTATTATTATTATTATTATAATTACTCAATATCTCATCAACTGCATCCAGTGCTACTGGCAATGCTAAGGATGAGTGTATTGGATTTCCAGCCACAGTCACAGATTGGTATCCAGCAGTTCCCAATTCTGCTTTCAGTGAAATAGCAGATAGCAGTCTTTCAATGGAAGGAAATATCTCCTCAAATAGATGGTGTGTTTTCTGGTCTAATGTAGCACTTCTGCTCTTAAAGTTGGACCTTTTAAGAGTTAGCATCAAAGTCTTCATTGCGTCAAAAACTTCAATGATTCTTTCTTTAGGGACTTTTTTGTCACAAAAATGTGAAAGAAAAGCAGAAAGAGCATCATATATGTTTGAAACATGAGCATCCACACATTTCCGAATAGGGCAGGATGAGCAACTTAATGAATCTGCTTGGCCCAACTCTGATCTTGCTTTCCTCCATTCCACAGAACCACTAAGCCTTCCAGGTAAGGATAAAGCCGTTTCAACTTGAAGATAAGCAGATTTGCTAAGTTCCTCGGACTCCTCCTTTTCACGGTTTTCTATGACTGATAGAGCATCAGTTGACAAACCAGTGCGATACTTCCCTGTTATAGATGATAGAACAGCCACGGCGGTTTCTTCAGAGGTAATTATTCGCCTAGAAAGAACCTGCAAGGGCAGATACAGGATACAGTATGTCAAACCACTTCAATCTAAAAATGAAGTTAATCCAGAAAAGAAAAAGATCGCCCACTCACGCCCAACAGAGATCATAACTGACCAAACAACTCTACCTCGTGCCACTTTCTGGTGTAGCGTTTTGTTACGTCACGTACTCCATCTTTAGAAATCGCAATAACATAATCTAACTTCTTGTTCCACCTAAAAGGCAATGCAGCATTAGCAAAAGCTTTAGGTATCGCAGTGCAATATGCAGAAACTAGTTGGGCAGATCCAAATTATTACCCTTTCTCATACAGTAGGGGATTATCATAGACTCCTTCACATGGATCTAGGTGCATCCATCTAAATATTCCAGAACAACGACATTAAGAATAAGGGTGCTAGAACACCAAATTTGAACTTAGGAGTGGGTTTGTTCAACTGACCTCCCGTACAAGTTTGAAAAACATTCTGTCCACACGTGATCAGTGAAATCCAGAATCTGTAAATTATAAATAGGTAGGTCAGATCAATCTATTATACTAGAAATGCCTTGTTTAATCTTTGCAATTGCATATTTTTACTGAATTAGATGAGAAAGGACCACCAATAAGTGGCCAAAATAAAAATTGGGCCTACTAACAAGAGAACAGCAGTGATGCAGACTACACAGAAAGGCACATTAGGGTCAAAAGCTCAATTGGAGGAAGTAATTGAACTGCATTATGGACAGCATTCTTTTTTCTTTTTTTACTGAAACATGTGAGTGAGTTCCCAACAATTTTGAACACCACATGATAATTGATTGGGTTGCAGTAATCAAAAGAAAGAGCCTGTAACCTCTTCATCAGAACACACATATCACTCAAGACTTATGTTAAGTGTTCCATACTTCAGCATCCTCTTATATCACTAATATCCACATTTTTTATGAGCATCATAGCAATTTACCATAATTTTTTTTATTGTACAGGATAGGCAAGAAATCTGAATGTTTCTTAAATATTGAATAGGAATAGAACAAGGAGTGAATAGATAATGAAGTTAACTGAATCATGGTGGTGTCCATGACTCCATGTTACAAAGAAATTTTAATCATCATCTAGCAGCAGCAAATTCATAAGCACTATGAAACTAACCAAACGAGCATCATATCCAAAAAGCTCGACAGTAGAATGTGAAGCAATTCGCCCATTCTCCACAGCGACCTCTCCTAGTTTGTATAAGCTTCCAAAGCAAGAAAAATAGATAACCATCAATTTTCACTTTGGTAGGACATATTCAAAAGTAAACACCCAAATGAATCATAATTACTTGGATTTGTTACACTACCTTGCGTGGATCATTGTACCTTGGGAAACGGGTGATACTAGAACAATGGTTACACCTAAAGATAGCATATGTCAGGACATAAAACTGAAGTAAAGAAACTGGTCATATGGAGACATGGAGACATGCTGAAGTGATCATTTAATCAGAAGGGATAATAGTACATTTTGGTCCCTGTATTTCAATTTCAGTCTCCTCCCCAGTTGATAACAGCACAAAAAGAACATAGGGACAAAAGGTATAAGAACTATGTGGCAGAAACAAATAAACAACCGTGTCATCAATTGCTTTAGTTCAGAATTTATAATCACGAAACATGAGGTTCTTAGGGTTCCAATTCATACTGTGAATCAAACAGAACATATAACTAGGCTTAGGTGAATTGTGTGGTTGAGGTCGTTATTTGTCAAGGAAATGGCGAGATTGTAATGCTTTTTTAGTGGGTGTGGGTCTGGGTGCATGTTGTAAGGATTCTTAGCCCTTTTTTTTTTTTAATATAAAGCAGTTCTCCTACGCTGCTCAAGGAAAAAAAAACTAGGCTTCAAGCAGTAGCAATATGATTCACTTGATATTGAGTTTGCAAGGTTTGAAAGGATATGATGCATCAACTACATGAGATGTAAGAAAATAACATTCTACTGATAGCTACCTATAAATCTCAACACGTGAAGCGCCAAACTTGATTTCTGAGGTATGTGGGGTGCCCATTCCAACACTGGATGTCTCACGGCCACAGCTGTCACAAGGTGCTGCATTAACCCATCTGCAAAAATAAACAACACATGAAAGATGTGAGCACTACTGTAGGATGTTCTATCACATACATAAACTGCAAGTCAAGCAACATAAAAATATGCAAAGGTTCGCAGCAAAAACATTACAAAGAACACCATAATAAGGTCCAAAGTTGTTACTTCAAACTAGTGTGACACCAGGTTCCAAATCAATAAGATTGGAATATAATATAAAAAATTGTGGCACTCCTTGTGGTTGTTCAATTTTAACAATACCAGTATAATACCGCACTAAAAGATCTTGTGCATAGTCCGAAATGTGTTTTGCCGTTACAAGTACATGCTTAATTTATAATTTAGCATGCCTACAAGATCAAGCTCCCATCAGTTGAAAATTTACAATTTAGTTATACAAAAGAAGAAGAAACCTTAGTAGCGCAAGCCACAAGGACTAAGGAGACCTTTAGTGATAATATAGAATAAAGGTGTAAGTCCATTTTACCCCTCAACTATCAAAAATCAAAATGTTCAATTTTAGTGCATAACTATTAAATCATCCAACTTGGCACCTTAAATCTCTGAACCCACGAGATGGGCGAGAACTGCACTATCTTGTCTGTAATGGCTCCCATTTGAAAAAAAAAAATAGTTTTCGCTTAACAAGGATTTTCAATAAACTTAGCTCATACTCATGTATAGATTCTCTTAATCTGGATTTGTTATTTCGAGTAATGCTGATGATAATTTGATTTGACAGCCATCTTAGCTAACCTCACTACTTTTATACCACCTGGCCCGTGACTGCACAAACTGTATACCATGTGTGTGCAGTAGCAGCTTGTGATAAATGCAACAGCAGGATGGCCTGCTGAGAGTAAAGTGCATCAGAGGTGTGGTGAAGATGTGAACTTTAGATATCAGTCAGCGAGAACAACCAAAGCATGGACAAAGACAAATTCCTCATTTGCTGGAGGAAAACCATGGTTGCACGCTCAAAAGAGTGTGTGTGTGTGTGTGTGTGTTTTGGGGGGGGGGTGGGGGGGGGGTGGGCGGCAGGATGGGACTTGACCTCAGGCAGCTATGCGTACAGATTTTGATAGCTAAGGGATGTAAATGAGAATGCAAAATAGGCTTATTTCTTAAAATAATGGTTACATAGAAGTACAGATTCACTGAAATATGGGCGATATTAGACACATGCGCTGCTGAAGTAATGACTGAGAAAGAAGGCATCAAAGTGTTTCAGTGACCTGAATGATTGCTTAAACCAGAAAAGCAATTGCAGCAGAAAGGCATGCTTCTCTTCATCTTTCAAGGATTGAAATTCCCTTCCTACTAAACAACCATTTGTAAGAACTTCCAAACACCCATCTCTTAAAACATGGAATGCAACATAGCAATTTGTATCCACAATTTCCTTTAAAAATCTAGATAAACTTATAAAAGTGATAACAATAGGATAATCATAAAATACATCTTGCATTGGAACAAAACTAAAAAAAATACCAGAGTGAGAAGAAAATAACAGAAGTGGTAAAATAAAGTAAAACCTTGGCCAGTGAAACTAATGCCTTCTCCTCCAGTTCGCATATTGGAACTGTCTTCCGTGCTGCCTCTTGTCCCACTGGATCTTCATACTGCATCCAAAATATATACTGAAGCAGAAGATATACAAATCCCATAAAATAAGGAAACACTTCAAAATGAAATGCATCTGATTCCATACCATCAGAACCTGGTGCATGTAAGGCTCAACTCTTTGTCTAAACATATCTCCACCATCATTTTGTATACTGTACTGTTGTAGGAGAAGTGCCTCTTCTTCCGCCTAGGAAAATTTCAAGAAGTAAGCCTCTGCCCTCTAGTAGGGATAATAATAGGTGTTTATCGATGTTAGTTATTCTATTTTTGCTGGGAAAAAAGTATATAAAGAAGGAATTACTTTATGCCATTGCCGAAGTTATGCAATAAAGCAATACTTGTGCATTGCCTAGCCTAGCCTTGCTAGTGGATGAGGGGCAATTTGGCTCTTAAAATAAGGAAACACTTGGGTGCAAAGGTGAGAGGAGGCAAGTAAACACACTTCATGCCAATTAATTTTGCCAGGAAAGGTGAGGCATGACAACCAAAAGAACAAAAGTTAGGAAAGTTTGACCCTCTTGGTTCAGTCACAATTCCTAAGCAGCATAGTTTCTTAGTACCAAGTATTGGCACATTTTACTTTTCCTAAACTGTGGTGACTGGTGGCCAAACTGGTGAAGTGTGGTAATCATGCAAAAATGGCAGCAACGATGTGTAGTTACTAGTTAGTTTGCATTTACCATGTGGATTCATCTATCATAGAAGCCCACAAAGAATATCATATGCACCATTTTAGAAGTATATACAAAGAAGATCCACACACATACACACATAAACATATACATGAACATCTCTTGCACACAGACTAGACTAGAAATCAGTGGAACCTAGGCTTCCTAAGAACAAGTATGCACTGTCCCATTTAGGGTGTATTTGGATGCTACCCTGGAAAACATGCCAGGCACAGGCAAGTGCTACCAGACGCTCAATTTCCTCAGCCTGGGGTCAGGATTGCTGCCTGGCTGCTCAGGTGCCTGGAAGGCAGCATCCAAACAGGCCATTAAAGCACATGGTTGTGTGTATTTTCTACAAGTGAATGAACCCAGAATGTAATTCCCAGAAAAATAGGGAGGTGTGGTCACCCAGATTCAATTTATTTTCAACTCAGGTTTGAGCGTATATTTCATTATATGCAATGTCACCTGGTTCTTCCTAGGTTGGTTGAGTTTATTTATTTCATCCCAGAAACAACTAAAACGGAGTGTCATAGGGATATGTAATCTAGGATAAATCGTAAGGAAATGTCTCGAAATTTGTCTCACTGAAGATCAAAACTGGGATGGGTGCTACTTGAGCGGGGTTTTTTTTTACAACATTTTTTGTTACAACAACTTGAACGTTGATTACCTACTGGTCAGGCTTGTTTACATACGATACGCAAATTATGAATCCTTTTTAGCATCAAAACAAACATAATGTACATAACTTTTCCAACATTTATTTGCCTCCTAGAACAATAAAAAAACAAAAGGTAAACACAAAAAAAAAAAAAAACCAGGACCTATTACATGTAATTCATTAGGGGCCATCAGGATATTGTAAACATGTTGCATGTATTGTGAATAGTATAGTGGCCCCACATAGAGAATTACGAAGGGTTCTCCTTGCCACCCGCTATCTGTCCCCTATAAATCTTATTACGCCATCTGCAACTAGCGTGGATTCTAACATCGGCATGGTAACTTTCAATTTCATACAACTTCATACACTGTGGAGTGAATGAAATAAAGGACCCTTTCCAAGATCCAGATTAAACCTTAAGACTCTCTAAATCAGCCTCTAATCTTTCTTGAAATGCATCAGATTAACCAAATGTCCAATAATTGAAAACAGCACAAGAGTTCCTACACGACTCAAGCCGTGACCGCGATGGAGTGAAGCAAAATATTCATTTTTCACCAAATAAGTTTGAGTTTATGCTGAACCACCAAACTCCTTGATGATCAAATAACACAATAAGTTTTCTAACTTCAAACCAAGATGATAACACCTAATCAGCATCTGAACCTAATTCATATACCTCCCAGCCCACATGGTTCAAATATCAGCCTAACTGAAATCAGTAACCCAAAGAACTCTGGCCTGGAGTCTAAACATGCGAACAGCTCTAAATACCGTCAATAGCGGTGCTACCAAAACAAAAGTGCAAGGGAACTCCAGGTCATTTCTAGATGAAACACACCAATTCCATGGCCCATCCTCCAATCCTCTACCAAACCAAGTGATCCTACCAGCTACCGCCAACATCGCAAGGCAATGCAAATTACAATAGAACTCTGGACTGGAGTAACATGCAAACAGCTCTAAATACCATCAATAGCGGTGCTACCCAAACAAAAGTGCAAGGGAACTCCGGGTCATTTCTAGCTGAAACGCACCAATTCCATGGCCCATCCCCCAATCCTCTACCAAACCAAGTGACCCTACCAGCTACCGCCAACATCGCAAGGCAATGCAAATTACAATAGCTCGACGCCTCGATCTTAACCGAAGCAGAGCAGAAGCAAGCGATGTCAGCGACTCTGCACCTGAAGCATGCGTGCGAATTCCTCATCAGACTTTTCCTGCGCTCTGGCCGCTGCCCCATCGTCCTCCCCCTCCTCGCCCTCGCCGATGGCGAGGAGGCGCAGGCGCTCAGAGACGGCTTCCAAGTCGGTGCAGTCGTCCACCACGGACCCATCAGCCTCCACCACGATCTGCAACCACACACACCGCATCAGGACTGAGAAGTGGCGGGGGCGGGGGCGGTGGCGCCGGGGGTGGGTGGGGGGAGGGTGGTGGCGCAGTGCAGGCGTCAGCGGCGAAGCTATGAGGTCGGGTGGAATGGAATCGGGACTCGGGGAGGGGGGTGCTACGGACCTTCTGGAGGTCGGGCGGGACGGCGGTGAGGGAGAAGATCTGGAGGCGGAGGACGTCGAGGCCGTGCTCCGTATCGTACTCCACCTCGTGCTGCTGCTCCTCCTCCCCCCCCCGACGGAGCCACCGGCTGCGGGGCCATGCCGGACCACGAAGCGGCGAGCGACCATCGGCGTTGCCTCCGCTGCGCCCCCGTGGACCTGTGCTGCCGTCCTGCCGAGTCTTCCCAGGATTTATGTTTCTGAGAGGGAGAAATCACCCGTACGGGAAAGATGCACGCGACTTTGTGCTTTGTGGGACATTCGGTTTTAATTGACTGTTTAATTGGTTGACAGAAAGTATCAATTGGTTTACAGTATCGACCCATCATCGGTAGGCGGAACAGCCAAAACCGACGTCTTCAACAGCCGGCTTCTAAGTCCTTCCAAGTAGCCTTCAAGTTTTGATTTTAGTCGATTTTATTATTTCAATCAAAAAGACTGATAAAAACATAACATAGTATGATGTTTCAACCTTGACATGCCAAAGTCAGACACCTGCCAAAGAAAAGGTAGGTATGCGTATTACGTTGAGCTCCACAATGAAGTTTTGGTGATATAAGCATAAAACGAATGCATAATGAACATGGATTCCTCCAAAATAACTAGTAAGAATCTGGGGAAGGTAAGGAACAAGTTACTTGTAACTAAATAATAATAATAATAATAATAATAATAATAATAATAATAATAATAATAATAATAATAATAATAACAACAACAGCAGGAATGAACAATGCATGTCTTATTCTAAACCGATATAAACAATCCTCCCGTTGTTCCAAATTATAGTTCACTAAGTCAAATTTTTCTAACTTTGACTAAGTTTTTAGAAAAAATATATTACTTATAAATGCACTCTAACATATTACATGGAGCATTTAATTAAATTAATTTGATGTTGTAGGTGTTGGTGCATTTTTTCTATAAAGTTGGTTAAAAATAGAAGTTTGGCTTAGGACAGCTAAAGTGAACTATAATTTAGAGCATATCAAGTACTATATATTACATATTGGAGACAATGCTAACAAGAAATACCCCACAGCTAATGTACATGGAATCCAATATTTACTTTACTCCAATTAAATCATAATTCAAAGGTTCAGGGGTTTCGTGTATCATTGAGATTGGATAACCGTGCACCATGCAAACTGATCATTGACACTGACTATTAGGAAAAAAGTATTGATTATTGAACAATGCAACGAATCAATCTTTTAGTTACGCATACAGAAGCAACAAGTGCACTCTTTAAATCAAATATTTTATCATCACAGTATTTCTGGTTTGCTATGACCAATGTGGTAAATCAAATATTTTATCATCACAAAATAGCTGTGAGATGGTATAGAGGGAGAAGTCACCTTAACAACCCAATTATCCACTAAAAAGATTGGGGGATTTCAGGTCATGGTGAACAATGGTAGCTTACAGGTGCCAGAAACATTATATATCACTGAATAAAAGTTCAATCACAAACATTACAACACAGTCTAGACTTCAGAGCTCAACTATTACAATAATCCATGTTTCACAATAAAAATAACAAAAATTGCGAGTAATAATAGAAATATCATCAACCCTTTAGCCCTTCAACATAAATGATCACTCCATGTTGCATCAACATTTCTAGCACCATTACATGTACATAACAGGTTGCATCTAGCAGTTCCACAGTACTAAAAGCAATTGGAATACATAGGCTGATACACTAGAATGCATCTAGGTTAGCATTTCATTACGTTGACGCTTGGTGCAATAGATTAGGTTTTTTTGGCATAAAAATTTATAACAACAAAAGCTAAGTTGTTCTTATTTATTTGAGGTCACTGATAGAGGATCTTTTTCCATTGCAGCTCTATAAGTAGTGTTGCTCGTGGAGTTGATTTACTTTTTTATTAAAAGTGTTGGACATAAGTTTTCATAGTGGATAGAAATAGTAAAATGTCATATCATTATTTCTTTCTTTCTTTATCTTCTCTCTCTAGTTTTTGCTTCTATCATCCTCTTTAACTCATTTTGTCTCATCACACTAACCTGTTCACCTTCTCACCCTAACCTAGATACTCCACTTTAGTCTGTCGTCGTGACGTACTCCACCCCAATGACTTCGTCTCTGAGCACGACTCTTTCGTTGTTTCGCACCATGCTCGCCTAGGTGCCTCCTCCTTACCTGGTGTGCCACACTCGGCCCGCCGCCTCTATACGTCACGCCTCGTCTGCATGGATGGGAGGCCATTCGGAGAGAGCCCGTACACCTAGATGAAGGAGTGGGCCATTCGGAGAGGGCCCGTACACCTAGATGAAGGAGTGGGCGACACCACTTTTTCGATTTTATGGGCTCTCTCAAAGGTTTCTACTCCAAAGAGCATTTGCTATTCACAAAGGAGGGAGCAGACACTCTTTGTCCTATTTGGTAGGAGAAGTCATGGAACTGCTCATTGCATTACATGGACAAGGTAGTGAGACAAAAAAAGTGATTTCACTAGTTCTTAATCATCTTGAGAGAAGAAAAAAATTATTTCTCGCTACATTACGTGGAGGAGCTAAAGCTAGAGACGCCCCAAGCTTAGGTCCTCTTTGGTAGTGCTCAAAGTGGCTCCAGTTCCTCTGGCAAGAATAATGTGCTGCATTGCGTACTATTGTAGCAACACTGTTCATTGTACTGTTCATCAGAGCTGTTTTTCTCTCACTGACACAAGCGGAGTTGCCGGAGCCAAATTTTGTGACTTCTTTGGCTCCGACACTTAAGTTCTATAGTGCCACTATAGTATTAGAGCTGGAGCCGACAGAAACCCCCCGCCAAAAAAACCCCTTGACCAGATGAGGCATAAACTTTGTCATAGCCTATGCATGCTCTTGTGAGGCCGTAGAGTCAATAGATGTTTAACGTGATGCTAGTGTGATAAACTTAGCATGGGTCATCCATGCTAATAATAAACTTATCACATCACTAACACATTTGGTATTTTTAAGTAAATCTTCGAATATAACCACGGCTCTAGTCTTAGCCCATCTTTGACTTATGTTTTCCGATGTAGTTGAGACTAACCATGATAGTAATAAATCTCCAAATTAGGCTAGACATTCTAACTTTGAAATCACCGCCCAAGCAAGAGAGCTACAAATCATATTAAAAAGCTAATATTAAGATTAGACAATATAACAAAAATAACAACAATTCCAAAGGGTCAAGCAAAATAACATTATATTAATTACAAAAAAATATTTTTATAATAAACTTATCTAGAAACTTACTTAAATATGAACTTATTTGACTTATATAAGTCATATAGAAGTTGTTTGGTTGCCATTTGTAACACGCTGTTGACTGGTGGGATAACGTCAATATTTATTAGAACTTTAGACATGAAAGGATACATGAATACATACTAGTCTAGGGTTTTAACCGACAATTTTCACGAAGTTTTGCATATTCTATACTTTCCGGGGATTATTCCGAGAAAAAGCATAAAAGAAGGGATTATAGTGCATAATCATCACGAAACTTATCCGCGACGGAAAACATCGTCATCGCTCAAGAAGGGTCTAGAAGACACCCGGCAGGGGACCCACGGGGGAGTCCAGGTGGGGTCGGCCGGCCCCACCCCCGCCGGTCGGCGCCTCCCCGTGGCCTCGGCCGCCGCCTTTCTGGAGAGTCTTCCTCCCACGCGTCCTTGGAAGCCAAGCAAAGCATCCCTCCGTCGATCTAAGGTCGGTTTGATCCGACGGTGCATACAAGATGAAGATGCGGATCGATGACGTGGCGGTTCCTTGCCCCCTACTCCACCTCAGCCTATATAATGACACCTCAAGGCCCCTCCAAGAGGCATTCTACACACCGGTGCTTCATATTTTCCACATAAATTAGGGTTAGGGTCCCTCTAGTTGATCTAGTTCTAGTTCATCTAGTTCTAGTTCATCTAGATGTAGCAATTAGGAGAAACTAGTTCTTGTAGATCTAGTCTTGTTTAGAGATTAGAGAGATTAAGTAGAGGAGTAGAGATTCTGGAGGAGTTCTGGCCTGTCGGTGCTTCTTCGTGGCTGTATTCTTCTGGATTCAGCTCCCTCGCCCGGAGCTGCGTTCTGAGGTACTTTTGTATTCGTCATTCCGATTCAAGTAAGCAACTTGTTTTTATTCGTTTTTAAGTTCACAGCTCATATTGAGTGCTTCGATCTTGGTTATTACTTGGTTGAAGTAGTATTTCGTAGTGTAGGCGTGGTGCCTAGGCTAGGTTTACTTATGGATGTCCCCTGATTAGCCGGATAGTGGTAGCTCACGAAGATGACTTTATAGCTTCGTTGAATCCTCTGTAGTCCACTTCCCGTTAATAGGATTGATAGGCTTATAGGTGCTTGGTAGGAGATTACTGTGTTTCTTCTCCTATTCGGGTTACTTGTCCAGTTAGAACGGTATTATACAAAGCTTACCGGTTGTCAGAACTAGAGTTCAATAGCTATTTTCTCTTTCTTGATTTTATCTAGCCTAATTGTAGGGTTAAGTCTATAGACTTTGTCATCATTACAACTGTTCCCTGTGGATACGATATTTAAAACCTCCGGGTAAAATGTGACATTGGTACGATATCTCGTAAATAAACTTTGATAATCTTACTTAAATCTTATTTAAAGGAGTGCGGTTAATTTATACCAACAAGCATTTTTTTGGGCGCCGTTGTCTTGGAACGGTTTTCGATTTTGACTTAGTCTAGCTTAATCTTGTATTATACTTTTATCTTTTCTTATTTTATTCCATTCTCTTTATTATTTTTTGTGTTCATCCTTATGGATGCTTTTAATTCTATTCCTATCTGTCTTTATGGCATGCACGAAAAGCTTCGGGCCACCAAAATCTAATGAACCTATTATAACACTGGCTATGAGTCGCGCCCATATCTAATTAATATGATTCGGGATAATTTATCACCCGAACTGTACACGGAAGTCTTGGTAGCTAAAACACAATCATTTCATTCCCAAGATTTAGCTATCGATCCTAAATCTTTGAAATTCTATTTTGATGATTTAAACTTTCAGTTAGCTAAGATGCTCGTAAATCAATGCACATCAGATCTTCTCAGAAGAACATTTTGAGAAAAGCATCATCAACTTCCTTTTTCTCCTGAAAGACATTGGGAAGAGTTCAAGGATGATATATCGAGTGATGCCATAGAAGGAGAGCCAAGCCACTTAGCAGTAAATTCTATCTTCTCCCCTTTTATGCCCACAGTAAATATCTCTGAACCCATATCTAAATCCATCCTTGACCCCAATGAATCTTTTTATACTCTTTCTACTAAACTTTATAATGACCTTATAAATCCATCAAGACATCTCAAGAATAAAAATCATAGGAATGTCCAAGAAGAGCAACGACAATGGCGGGGAATGCATAAAACATACTAGAAATACATATGCTATTGTAAAAGAATGGATGAAAGAGGATGAAGCTTTAGCACTAATATCTAAACTTGGTTTAAATTTAAATGGTGAGCTTAAATCAATTTCTTTAATAAAACAGAACTCACCCAAGTTTAGAGAAAGCTTTAGAGACCAACCTTAGAGGTATCAATTCATGGAAAATTCTAAAAAATAAAACATCCAATAAATGTCATAGGCATGAAATAATAGAGGCAAACTTGTTGCCTATAGACATCCATAAAGAAACACCCTTGGAGTTTGAAAAGGAAAATCACATCGACGAGCATGGAAATTATCTCATAAATACTTCATCGAATCCATGGTCATATGAGAAATCTCCTGAATCTTTTGGTCTCTCTAATATTACCACACACGAGATCTTCAACCCCCTCTTTATACCTGTTCATAAAATCATTAAAAGGGTGGTTGTAGATGCATATGTTTATCATAAATATTATAGATCTCGTTGTAATCATGATATAGGCGCACAAAGGCTGAGAAAATCACCTCACCAACTCAAAGTATAATAATCGAAGATTTTCCAAGAACAACTTTATGTCCTAAAGTAACCACTCTTAAAAAATGAATTGAGCTTGCACCTTTAGCATAGAAATATAATTGTCAAAATATTTCTTTGGTATTTTTGTCACTAACCATTTTATGTTTGAAGTAAGAAAATAACTAATGGCAGCGCCAGGTATGACCAACCTATCATAATGCAAATTAATCCATCCAAACTAAATATTGCTTTGCAAAATTCCAGCTCGGGGAATGGCCTTATTTAGAAAATCCTATGTTGCTAATATGATTGTCTCTACCTTTATTCAATTTGTTAATCATGCTCTTTTATCTCTTTTTGAATAAATCTCTACAATGCTTTTATGTTACCTTTGTCTATGCTAGTATGTTTTGGTTTAAAAGTACTATAGCTGGGTACTTTCATAGGCTTTTTAAATTAAGCGTGGTGCTTAGGTTAAATAGTCTACCTTAGTCAAATTAGACACGGAGTTTGGTTTGGCTATTGATCTGAAATTAGCTTGTGTAGACATTGGATATTTTATTGACTAACCCCTGCAAGAAACTTTTAAAATTAATTTAGGTAAGTCATGAGATAAATTCGAATTAGAGATGAGACAGGGGCACATGCTTGAAAAAAAAGAAGACATAGCTCATTTATCATAAATGATAGAACTGTGAGTATTAATGATGTATTCACTTTATCTTCTAAGTTACTTTGCCTCAAGTCATGTCTATATAAAACATGATCTATGCTAAAATAATATCAATACTATGTTTTCATTAGCATAGACAGAACAAAATAAAATACTGGACGAGCAACCTATGTTTAAAATTTGTATACTCCTTTGGGTCTATATTGTTCACTAATGCATTGCGGCATAAAATGACTAAAGTGAAAAAAGAGTCAAAAGATCAAAGAAGTAAAAGATGGCAAAAGAATGAGTGCAACAGAGGAGATAAGATGTCCATGAACAACTCAAGATGCAAGAGAAACGACCACCGCCTCATTTACCCTTCATAACTTAGTGCCGTCACGCTCTAATAATGAAGGTAATATCCTAAGAAAAGTGATCACTGCTCTTCTCTTGATCTTGGTGTACACATAAATGCAAACACAAACATGTTAGAGTTATAATTTTAAACTAAATTAACTCAACATGCTTTGTTCTTCAAAATTATTCATGGCACCGTTTTTCTTAATCTCGGTCTTAACCAAACAAGCTAAAAATATTATATTCGATCTTGAAAAGATGATAGTTAAACAATTTCATTCTTTTACGCCATGTGAACTTGAATGCAATATTCAGTGCTTAATCTTTTGATCTTACCACTCATGTCATAAATAGACTACTTATGTAACACCAACTTTATCTTGTTCAATATGCCTAAGGATGGAGAAACAATAAATAAAGAAATAAATTTGGTTCTCATTGATGTTTTTCCACCAAATAGAGCCTATGCACTTGATCTCTCGCCTTGGTTTTGCAAACAGGACAACGCATCGAGCAAAGTCTATTAATTCTACAAGTAAAAGTTCTCAGAACATGCACACCGAGCAAGATGTTTGCCACTACTATTAAAGTTTTACTTCAACCTATGGGCCAACCCAAAGAACAAAAAGTGATATCACCATCACTAGAGGTATGCAACCATCAAGACCTCCATCTCTTAAGATAGAGAGATACACAAGAGTGGAAGAAATTTCATTTGGTAAACTTAAAATTGCACCACCCCTTGCCATAAGGTAATATGGTAGTTATCTATTTAATTTGTATTCCTATCTACATTAATAATTTTTCCATAGCATATCCATCTTTATGCATATTAAAATAATAATAATAATATCAAATAAATAAATAATAATATTTATTGCTTCATTTATCGCATCATAGAATATTAAAAGCCCTAGTGAATAAACTTGTGGTAACCTCAGAGAAATATTTACTGTGGTGGTAAAAAATAATAATAATAATAATAATAATAATAATAATAATAATAATAATAATAATAATAGCTCCTGTATTTAATTTCTTGCATTATAAAAATCCTAAACCCCATAAGAATAAATATTCTCTATGGTGGCATAAAAATACAACTATATAATACACACATATTTAATTTCTACATAATTAAACTAGAAAATCCTAAAAAAAGAATCCTCGCTAGAACTTGTCAATTTGAAATTAACTCATAAGAATAATCAATCACTTATTGGTCGACCGCTAACTTTTTTTTAATTCGAGCCTAAAGTTTTGGTTTTCTTGTTGGAGTGTAATTATGTAGGAACAACATTATGACAAGGAGAGAGTCTATTAGCGGCACTTACCGTAAACGCTGGGTTAGCTCACTCTAAAGATCATCAACACCAAGTATTGCAACATCTAGCTTGGGGGAGGAGCATCCCCTAGTTATCGGGTAATTATACCTAGACGATTATCAAGTCTATTTTATATAGTCATAAAATACCAAAATATATGGGCACATGAAGGTCCATGTCTTTAGAGTCTTGTGAGTCCAATAAAAAGATGAATAATAAATTAAAATCAAAAAAATAAAATACTTATCTATATATTAAGGTGTGATCATAGAGTGTGTCTAGTTAGTAAGAGTCAAATAAAAACTAGAGAACATTAAAATTTTATCTTTGAGATGATGAATAGTTACTCTACAATAATTCCTTTCAAGTGCCTAGTTTTCAATCATGAATTCTCCCGAGTTTTTGTCGACGATATCTGGCGGGCGGCCTACCTTGGGGGGTGCCCGAGGTAGTAGATGAGATCGAGGGTGGTGAGGTGCGCGAGATCAAGAGCAAGAAAGTAACACGAGACACGGGTTTAGACAGGGTTCAGGCCGTCGAGGTGACGTAAAACCCTAGTCCTGTGTTCGGTTGTGGATTATGATCGGGAACAATCTTTTTGGAGGGTCCCTGCCCGCCTTATATACTCGGGGGCAGGGTTACAAGATCAATCTAATCTTGCTTTCCTTGATCGGCACCACGCCCAGTAGGCCAGAAATCCTAGGTTCAAGGAAACGATCGCCTCGATGATCTAGGCGAATCATATCCGCATGCCGAGTCTTGCGCCTTACTCCACGGTCTTCGTAGCGCTCGGCATGGTTTTCTCGGGCTGGGCCTTTGCCGACCCCGCTCGGCCAAAGCCCTCGGCCGAGGATACCCGGGGAGCAATCCCCACGGCTAGTCCCCGAGCGCCTTGCGTGTCTCAACCCAAGGTTGGGAACCATTCAGGCGTCTTCCTTGGTGCCGGCAGTTCTTCCGACCGGTGTTCGGGGCGGTGCGCCCGGTCGATCAACGGATCCGACGAGTCGTGGCGGTCGGCGTCGTCGAGGCCGACCGGTGCGGTGCCGGAGGAGGTGGAATTGCGCCGTGGAACACACAAATGTTATTCTTTGCGGTTGAGAGGAACGCAGAGGTCCCACCTGTCGGGAGGCGCGAGCTGCTCAAGAGAAAAAAAAAAAAAAAAAGATCTCCGGCATACGGGTCCCGTGTACCACGTCAGTCGCTTCCGGCGACGTGTACCACGTAGTCCCCGAGACCGGTAGTAGGCGAGGCATGAGGCTGGTGCCGGGATCAAATTTGTCAAAGTATGAGTTGTTGAATCTTTCGATTGTGCGGTCCCCCGAGACCGCTTGTCATCTTCTAGGGTCCAAACTTTGGTTTTACATCGGGTGCGGGGCTGCGACCACGGTCGAGCTTGGTGGGCCGGCCCATCGGGCCTAGCATCCTTCGGGAAACACCGCAAGGGTCCAGCCCCCCCGGCGGATAACCACGGAGCGGCGCGGGGCGGTTTCCCACGGAAGGAAGGCGAAAGCGACAAGCGCCTTGGCCACCGGCCCACTGAATCTATTTTAAGACCAGGGCATGGCCTTTCGGTCACACTTTTGCCTTCCTCTCGACGCCTCGCAAACCCCCCGCTGCCTCTTCGCCTTCCTCCGCACAACCAACCTTTCTCTCCCACATCACCGGCTCCCAATCCGAAACCTAGATCCGAAATGGCCGGCGGCAAGGGGCAAAAAAGCGTGGTTCCGCGGGCGGCGGCGCATCGGGCGCGGGGCGGAGATCCAGGGCGCGGAGGTCCGCCTAACGCGGGTGGAGTGGGCTACTTCACCACGCTGGGCGGTCCTCGATGAGCTTCGTCCCGCGACAGTGCTGCCGGACGAGGCGCGCCGGTGGCGCCCCACCGGGGTGAGTCCTTCCCCCCCCCGTGAATCGGTAATGAGCTCGTAGTGTTTGCGGATTATTTCCGCGCGGGTTCGGCTGCCGGCGCACCCCTTCCTCCTAAAGCTTCTTGCATACTACAAGATCCGGCTCATTCATCTCCACCCCAACTCCATTCTTCATCTTTCTGTTTTCATCCATTTTTGCGAGGCTTTTTTCGGCATTCCTCCCCACTTCAACCTCTTCCGCCATCTCTTACGCTTTCGGGCGTTCACGGAGCCGGCTCACCCAAGGTGGTTGGTGGCCTCTATCTTTGTCTTCGGGGCGGGATGAGGAACCAAAGATCCGGGGACCCCCTCGGCTCTTCCATCAAGGGATGGAACACCCAATGGTTCGTCGTCAGCAACCCCCCGCTCCACAGATCTCAATGAGGTAAACGAGTGGTGGAGCGCCAACGCCAACCGGTCCGAGCGGCCATCATCTGCCCGACATGGTGCGGTGGAGGAGGCTGCTCGGCATCATCCGCCCCATGAACCCGACGGGGGTGGCGGTGGCTATCGGCTTTCGTCTTTGCGGCGCATCCACCATGCAAGGGAGCGCGAGCACCCGGGGTACGAGTACTCCGGGGACAAGGACCCCTACGCGTGAGGCAGACGGAGGCGATCTCTAAGGAGGTTCTCTTTGCGGCGGCTCACGCCGTTTTTAAATCGGAGGTACCCGGGTGAGGAGTTCGGTATGCGTAAGCCCTACAGCCTTGGGCAATCCGCGGACCGGCGGTGAGTTTTACGCTTTGTTACAAAGATATGTGTGTGATTGGCCGACCGCTCAAAGCCCGCTTATGCAGATCGAGCCGCTTATGTGTCGGATGTGCCCGACGACACTGGCCGACCCCGGGTGTAGACCGGGCGATCAATGGAGGAAATCCGCAAGATTGCGGAGGACCTCGATGTGAACGAGGGGACGGCCGAGAAGGCGGTCCCTGCGTCGAGCCAAGGGCCCATCGGCGAAGGGTGGCTCGGAGGAGGCGCCTTCGCCGAAGAGGCGCAAGAAGGAGGCCGTGCCCCCCCGCCTCGCCTGTTGGGGCTCGAATCGGGCGAGGGGCGATGGAGCCGTCATCCTCTCGGATGACGAAGATCGGGAGGACACGGAGACGTTGGAGGGGGCGTTAGGCGTCGTCCGGCCGGTCGGCGTCGAAGAATTTGGCGACTTCTAGCGGCCATTGTTGAGAAAATCACCATGAGAGAGAGCGCCGCCAAAGCTGGCCGGCGGCCATCCAGTGCGGTGCGCCCGACCCGACCGGGCAGGTAGCTGCAGGAGGCCCCACGGCGTTTCCGCTCGGCACCGCCCGGTCAGGCTGTAAAAGTACCAACGTTTCTTTTTTGTTCACAGTGTTGTCGGGTTTGGCTTAGGAGTGTGCATTGCAGCGATCCGGTGGAGGAGGACCCGGCCGTGCGGGGGAGGATGACAGGGTCGTCCCAAAGACAGACCCACCTCGTGCGACGATCACGGGGTGACTCGACCAGGCCCAGACCATGCAGGGCTGGTGGGGCTCGATCCCCAGCGGTTCGATTCGATGCGGGGCTGCGGCCTTTGTTCGACCCGTGGGGGGCGGCTTCGGCGGCCTGCTCCGTGCCCGTCCGCCGTCCGCCGGCAAAGGTGGCGCCACGGGCCGGAGACCGGTGGCCGCGCGAGCCCGGCCGGCGGAGGTGGTACGGGAAGTGCCCGGCGCCCGCGGGAGGAGCGTGCGGCTTTGGCCGCACGCTCTACATCGGCCCCCGGGTGAATCTGATTGGAGTGGTGGACGGAAAGAGATCGCCGTCGGTGAATACCAGAATCTGACGTCAGATCTAAGAGGCTCGGTAGCAGAGCCCGGTAAGTAATCATGTTAATCCGCTTGATAGTGTTGCGCAGCTTATGTCGAATATGTATGTAAGGCCCCGCCCACGTCTGACGCCGGGAAGCGCGGGCCGGTTTAGCAGCGGTCAGCGCCATACGAAGATGAAGGCCGGCTAACGAAGCGGCTTCGTGAGAAGACCCGGCTGCGGAGTTTGGCTTTACTTTCAGCGCACCGAAGGCCGTTAAATGAGGACACCGACCCGGCCGCGCCAGCCAGTGGAAGAGCTGAGCGTGAAAAAGCCTGGGAGGTGGAAAGCCGGCCGCCGCGCTCGCGGGGCGCGCAAACACTTTGCGGCGCGGGTGACCCGGTATGTTTTCCCCTACCTTCCTTTCGGCGCTCTTGTGTATTCTGTGGCCGACTTGTGCTCGGCTGCGGCTCTTGAAGGCGAAGCCGGCCATCTCGGCCCGGCTTCGTCGAGCTAACCGTGAGGCGGCCAAGGCTACCTGGGCGGCGGAGGCAGCCGTCCGAGGCACGGCGTAAAGTGCTATCGTCTTTTGCTTTGTTTACCCGATTGCGTGTGTCGGTTTTTAACACTTGTTCCGCGGTTGTGCGGGAGAATCTGGCGGCGGCTGGCGGATTTGAAACGGCGCCTCGCGGCCGGCCGAGGAGCGGATGGAGGACACCATCGTCCACCCGACCCCACTTGTTGAATCTCGCCGATCCGACGGGGGTTTCTGACCCGACGCGTGCTCGGGGAGGCGCTATCCTTCGGTGTCACGCTTCACGGTGCGATGCGGGCCGTTCTACAACAAACACGTGTGTTTGTTCACGGAGCGGCCTCTTGGCCGCCGCCGGCACGCTGGCGCCGGTCCGGCCGCACTATCCCCGGTGGAGTTATCCCGGTCGAGGCGGGTTTTGCCCGGACCAAGTCGGTCGCCGACCGGGGAGAAGCCGAGCCGAGTCCTCCGATGCCGCCGTCAAGGTGGTGGAGGACTGGACTGCTTCGGGCGACGTTGAGGCCGACGCGCCCTAGGAGAAGAGCGTTAGAATTAACTTATGTATTGCGTGTGGAGACGCTGTCTCGTAAATGATGTTAATATCATTTTTGTTATGAATGTAAAGTGTTTGCCGTAATGCCCCCGCAAAGTGTGTGACTTTGTCGCCTTCTTGGGACCGCCCAAGTTTCCTAGTATCTCATAGCGCTAAGGGTATGTTCCTTGTATTGCGCGTAGAGGGTACCAGGGGTCCCCTGGGAACCGCCGCTGCCTTTCCATAACGCAGCGCCGAGTCTGCTAGCACGTGTAGGTTTGGGCCAGAAATGGGGGTTGCTCCGATCGGTTTGAGTTAAAGTGCGTCGGGCGGTCTTATTGGCGTATAGTGCGTGGGTAGCACATATGAAAAATGAATGCACGAGGAGAAAAAGAGACAAGACAAAAAAGACATTAAATCATATATATATTTGGATTACAAAGGGAAACAGAGTACATATCTTTGTTCATCTTGACTTATTAGGCGTAAAAACGTATTAGGTGCTCTACGTGCCGAGTTTGGGATATCGCGCCCGTCCCGACTCCACCAAATTTATAGGACCCTCGGGTCGGGTGACCTCCTTGACGATGAAGGGACCATCCTGGGGGAGGAGAGCTTATGCATGCTGCGAGCTCGTGCGGCGACGTAAGACCGTGATCGCCGACCGCGAAGGGGCGCCCCCGACGTTGCGGTCGTAATAGCGACGGACGCCCTCTAGGTACTTTGCCGATCGGACGCAGCGGCTAGGCGTTCTTCTTCGCATCCGGCCGACGCTCGTCGCAAGCGCTTGGTCGGAGGTTTCCTGAGTAGTTTTCCACTCTTGGCGATCGGAAGGCGACGTCCTCGTAGGGCGACTTCCCGACCCGTATACCATGTAGTAGGGGAAACCCCGTGTTCGATCAAGGCGTGCGCAGCCCCTGATCTTTGGTGGAAGTTCCTTCGACCACCTTCCCGGTGCTTGTCGCCCTTCCGTATAGGCGCTTTTTAAGTGCGCCCGGGATCATTCCGTTGGCGCTGGCGCTCGGCACGGCGTTGGCGCGTGGTGCGCAACGGAGACATATTTGACCAAGATGGAGCGCTCTTCACAAAACTCCCGTAACTCGTTTCCCGTGAAGTTTGACCCGAGGTCGTTGATGATGCCGTTCGGGATGCCAAAGCGGTGAACGATTTCCTCAAAGAACTTCGGCGGCCTTCTTGCTTGTCGAGTGGGCGAGTGGTTTGTACTCAATCCACTTGGAGAACTTGTCGATGGCGACCAGTGCGTATTTAAAATTGCCCGGTGCGGCTCGAAGGGCCGATCGGTCGAGTCCCCTGCATCTGCGAACGGCCAGCCGACGGGATCGCCATTAGGCGTGGGCGGCAGTGAGGCCGCTTGGCGAAGAACCGCATCCCTCGCAATGTCGTACCCGGGTGTTCTGCGTCGGCTACGGCGGTCGGCCAAAAAATCCAGCTCGGAAGGCTCTGCCGACCAGGTTCCGAGAGGCGCAATGGCTTCCACAGAGTCCAAAGATGTATTTCTTTTAGTATCTTCAAGCCTTCGGGCTGCGAACGCACTTTTGCGTAACGTTAGCATTGGCGTTCTAGCATCGGCGAGCCCTCTACCGGGGCGTAGTGCTTGCTCCGCCGTATCAAACGTTCGTCTCGCTTTTGTCGGTCGGGACCTCGAGTTGGTGAGGTATCGATGAACGGGGAGCGCCGGTCTTGGCGTCGATGGCCTCGGCGAGTGCGACCGCCTTCTCCGCAGATGGGTCGGGTTGGGCGTCGCTCCGTCTTGGCCGATAGATGGTGTCGAGGAGATCGTGGCGCAAATACGCTGGCGGAATGGCCGCCGTGTAGAGCCTAACTTGGAGAGCCGATCGGCCTCTCGAAGTTTTCTTTCCGAACGATGTGGTGGAACTCAATGCCGTAGAATTTGTTCTCGAAGTTTCCGGATTTCCGAGCAAGAGGCGCCCATTTTCTCGCGGGTGCAAGACCGGTCTTTGTTTGCCGGTTGACGACCAGCGCGAGTCGCCGAAGATTTCCAGGCGTTTGATCCCCGTGGATATAGCAATCTTGATGCCGTGAATGGCAGCTTCATTTCTCGGCGGCGTTGTTAGATGCCTTGAAATGTATTCTCAAGACGTATCGGAGTTCCTCGCCGCTTGGAGATACAAGTACGACCCCGCACACCAAAGACCGCTCACATTTAGCGCACCGCCAAAGTACATCTTCCAAAGGCTGGGGGGTGCTCGTGGGGACGTTCCTCGCATGTCCGCCCACTCGGCGATGAAGTCGGCGAGCGCCTGGGATTTTATCGTCCGGCGGCTCGCGTGATTCGACGGTGTATGCGCCGATTTCAATCGCCCATTTGGCGACTCTCCCGTCGACTTCCTTGTTCTTTATGATGTCGCCGACGGGTAATGGGACACCACCGTTATCTTGTGAGACCGAAGTAGTGGTTCACCTTACGTGACGCCGCAGGGGCGGCGTAGATGAGCTTTTGTATTTGCGGGTAACGAGTTTTGGACTCGCTCAGGACCTCGCTTATGTAGTAGACCGGGCCGCACCTTGAATGCATGCCCGGTTCGTCCACGCCGACGACGACCGCCCCCCGTGGGGAGACCACCCGATTCGTTGTTTGCGATGTAAAGGAGAGATCCTCGCCGGTAGCGGAGCCGTTAAGGCGGGGGGCGTCGTCAAGAAGACCTTGAGCTCCTTGAATGCCTCGTCGGCCTCTGGAGTCCAAACAAACTTGTCGGACGCCGGAGTAAAAGCGGAAGAAAGGCATGGCCCTCTCTCCTAGCTTGGAGATGTACCGACTTAGGGTCGCCAAGCAGCCCGGCGAGCTTCAGACTTCCTTGATATTGGTTGGCGGCAACATTTTGGTTATGGCCGACACCTTCTGGGGTTTGGTTCGATACCGTGGTCGCCGACCGTATTCCCGAAAGGGATTCCCGAGGACGCTCCGAAAATGCACTTGTTTGGATTGAGTTTCCATCGATACACTTTCGAGACTTTTGAATGTTTGGTCAAGGTCGGCGATTAAGCTATCGGCGGTTTTAGATTTTACCACAACGTCGTCGACGTAGGCCTCGACGTTGATGCCTATCTCGATCCTTCGGGCATGCTTGAATTGTCCGGCCGGTACGTCGCCCCAAAGATTCTTTAGGCCGAAGGACATCGCCGTGTAGCAATAGGCGCCGAATGGAGTTATGAAGGCCGTCTTGACCTGGTCGGACTCCTTTAGGGCGATCCGGTGATACCCGAATAACAGTCAGAAACGAGAGGAGTTCGCAAATGGGCGGTGGAATCTACGACCTCGCCGATGCGAGGGAGAGTGAACGGGTCTTTAGGGGCGTGTTTGTTAAGATCGGTGTAATCAACGCACATTCGCCATTCTTTATTGCTTTTGCGGACGAGGACCTGGTTTTGCCACCCACTCGGCGTGATACACTTCTTTGATAAAACCGGCGGGCTAAGAGCCGGTTGATTTCTACCCTAATAGCCTCTTTCTTGTCCGGGCGCGAATCGGGCGGAGCTTCTCGCTTGACCGGCTTGGCGGAAGATGAGACCTTCGTAGGCGTGCTCGGCATACTTCCTCGGTACTCGGCATGTCCGCGAGGTTTCCATGCGAACACGCCCACGTTGTCCCGAGGAAGCCGACGAGCGCGTCTTCCTATTTGGGGTCGAGGTTGGCGCCGATCCGAGTGACCTTGAGGGTCACCCGTGCCCAAGTCGATGACCTTGGTCTCCTTGTTTTTTTGATGGAGGAGCGCGGTGGTTCATTGACCGGGATCTCCCCGGGTCTTCCGGGGCGGCACTTCTTTGGAGTCGGCGAGGCACGCTTGATCTTGGCAAAATGAGGCCGGCGGCCTCGTTGATGATGTAGTTTTCTTGCTCGCAAGCGTGGGCTTCCTCGGTCGGCGCGGAGGGTGAGCACACCACCGAGTGGCATCTTCATCACGAGGTAGGCGAGTGAGGGACCGCCATAAACTTGTGCAGGGGCAAGCGCCCCAAGATGGCATGATGGGTCGTGGTCGGGTTCGCGACGTGTAGAACAAAGAAGTTTTCCTTACGGAACCGCCCGGGATGCCAAACTCATTGGCGAGGTCACTTGGCCGAGCGGCTCGATGGCTTGTCCGGGATGATGCCCCGTAACGGAGATTCGGCCGGGCCGTAAGGCCTCTTTTCGGGATGCCGAAGTTCCCGGAGCGACTTTGGGAAAAGTATGTTCAAGGAGCTCCCCGCCGTCGATGAGGACACGCTTGAAGTGGACGTTGCCGATCACCGGGTCGAGGACCGGGGGGAAACGCCCGTATGGTATGTCCGACCACCGGTATTCCCCGCCGAAGGTGATGGGCTGGGTCGGACCATGGCGGAAGGCGGGTCGGGCGATAGTTTTCTCGTCGGAGATCGCCATGACCCTCCCCGGGCGGTCGGCTTCTTGCTCCTCTTGCTTTCCATTGCGTGTGGCCCACCGCCGCATCGTGGCCACGCTCTTGACGGTGTTTGGTACGGGCACCGCCCAGTTTCGGTCATCTTCTTTGTCGCCGCCGTTTTTGTCGCCGTCACGGGCGGCGTTGGCGCTTCATGTCTTCTTCCCGAAAAACTTTGCCGAGCCCGTAGCATTGGCGCATGGTGTGCGTCGCATTCTTGTGGATCGGCACGGCCGATCCAGACTTTGTCGAACTTCGGCGTCGAGGTTTCGCTTGACCCGTGACTTGACGTTGTTCACGCCGGGCCGGGCGGCCCCGGTATCGGGTCCCGAGCGGTCGCGGTTGTCGTGGCGATGATCCGGCCTTCGATCCCTCCGGTCGGTGTTGCGATCGTTGGGCCGAGGCTCCCGGCGGCGGAGGAGGGGGCATGGGCCTCTTCCTGCGGCGAAGTCTCTGTGGTGCCCTTCGGCCTCCTCTCCTTTGTGCGTAGGCGTCGGCCCGGTCTTCATCGGCTCGCCCGATTGTTTCGGGGCGTTTTTACGTGGAGCTTTTCGCGCGGGGGAGTTCTTTGTATGTAAGGCCTCGGATGAAGGCCGTGATGACGTCGGTGTCATTGGCGTTGGCGGCAGTGCGCGGCGTGGAGAAGCGGCGAATGTATTGCCGGAGCGTCTCGTTGGGGCGTTGCGCCAACCTTTCGAGATCGTGGCGCGTGGCTTGGCGTCACACGTGGCCATGTAGTTGTCCACGAAGAGCTTCGGGCTGCGCCCGGTTGTCGATGGAGTTCTCCTCCGGTCCGTGAACCGATTCGGGGCCTGGGGAGCCAACATGACGAGCAAGTAGTTTGCCATCGTGTCTTGTTCCCCCCGCGGCGGCAAGCCTTAGCTTCGGCGTACGTTTGGAGCCACCACCGGGGTTAGCCTTGCCGTCGTAGGCTCCACCGCCGGGGATCCGGGAAGTGATCAAGCCACCGATGGGACCGCACGTCTTGCCGGTGGGGCTTGGGGCCCTCGATCACCGGCGCCCGTTGCGGTCGGAGCCCGTGCTCGGCTGTCAGAACGCACTTCCGCGGGCGCTCCATCTCGGCGTTGTAGGCATCGGTGCGTGGTGCCGTCGATAGACGGCCCGAAGGTCACGTCCGGCATTGATGATCGCCGCGGGCGTCGGCGGTGGCCGGGTTGATAGTTGGATCTGCATGTCGTGGCCGCCTCGCGCCGCGGCGGTTAGCTACCTCCCGTCATTGTGCGATCGGCGGAACGTGCGATCTTCCCGACCGGTGGCGGCCGGATCCCGATGTGGAGGATCCGGACGGCATCTCCTCGTAGCCTGTTCACCTGCACTTGAGCAGCCTTGATGAAAGCTTTAGCCCGGTTTACCCGAGGGGTCGGGGCAAGCGCCTCAAGCTCGTTGCGGCGACGGGCAGATTGGCGCCGGGGTCGGCGCCACGATACGTTCGTCGATGTAGACGAACTCTTACGCCAAGTTCCTGTAGAGGTGGCGTCCTGGCGGCCGCATCTCGGAGGAGACGCTGCTCCTGTTCCTCGTAAGCCACACGGCGCTCGCTCGACGGGGTTGCGGCGCCTCGCGGTCGGGCGCTGATGTCCATCTCTGCCTCGCCGGTGGGTCCTCGTCCCGCGAGACCGCTGAGCATGAAGATCCGCGCCGGGTATACGAGGGGTGTAATTTCGAGGGTTCCGCCCACTAACAACGATTGATGTATCTAGATCGGATGCAGGAGAGGCATCGGAGTCGGAACCCGGCCGCCCTCCGATGATGGTGGGAGTGACTCGTCGTTCTCCGGTGGTGGAGCGTACCATGTTAACGGTCGGCGATGGGGTGTCGGCCGGTGATGGTTGGGCGAGTTGTCGCCGTGCTACTTCCCGGTGGGTACCGCGGGACCTTGCGGTCGGGGTGATGCCACCATGGTTGTAGATCTGTTCCTCCGGGAGATGTCTGCGATGGCGTCCCCGCCGAGTGGTTTTGGGTGCCGGGAGGAAATCTCCCGTAACCACCGGGGCCCAAACCGGGTGGGTCGCCCGGCCGGCTGCGATGGGGCGTCCAGTCCGATGGGCCTCACCGGGATGGCCGATGGCCTCGGCGGCGGGTGGTCGGATCGGCGTGGTGCCCGGGCGGCGACGCGGGTTGCCATCCCGGTCCGGCCAGGTGGGTGCTCGCTAAAACTGCTGCGAGCGTGTTTTTCGGTGAGTTCGATGCACTCGCGTATGCCTCCACCGGCCCGGTCGATGAGCTCAATCAGGTCGCCGGAGTTGACGGGGTTCCCTCTCCCCGGGGCAGCAGCGTCGCCCTCGGGGGAGGATCGCCGTGGCCTCGCTTGAGGCGCTCTCTGGTCGGCCGGGCGGCCGCATGCCCTGTTCCATTGGATGGGACCCGGGGTTGGCCGTTCTCCCCGCCATCGTGCTCGGGCGGCGACGGTCCACGTGATGGATCCGACGGTGAAGGTCATGCCCGACGCGGCGGAGAGAGCGACGGTGGAAGGAGTAACCATCTTGCTCAATGACGGATCTCAAACGCACACCCCTACCTGGCGCGCCACCGCCGACGATATCTGGTCGGCAGCCTACCTTGGGGTGCCCGAGGTAGTAGATGAGATCGAGGGTGGTGAGGTGCGCGAGATCAAGAGCAAGAAAGTAACACGAGACACGGGTTTAGACAGGTTCAGCCGTCGAGGTGACGTAAAACCCTAGTCCCGTGTTCTGGTTGTGGATTATGATCGGGAACAATCTGTTTTGGAGGGGGTCCCCGCCCGCCTTATATAGTCGGGGGCAGGGGTTACAAGATCAATCTAATCTTGCTTTCCTTGATCGGCACACAGCCAGTAGGCCAGAAATCCTAGGTTCAAGGAAACCGACGCCTCGATGATCTAGGCGAATCATATCTCGCATGCCGAGTCTTGCGCCTTACTCCACGGTCTTCTCGGTAGCGCTCGGCATGGTTTTCTCGGGCCGGGCCTTTGCCGACCGCTCGCCCAGCCCCTCGGCTGAGGATACCCGGGGAGCAATCCCCCACGCTTTTGGACATGACCGCTTTGATACAAGAATTTATTCTAAACCCGAAATTTATGGAGGCATATGCTTGAGCTAAGTCTAGATAATTGATTGATATTATATATGAAGGTCTAACTGCTATTTATCTTATTCCTAGCATTACTAAGTTCTAGAGATTTATTTTGAAAACCTAAAATCTTACATGATGAGTTCTTGTATGATAAAGTTTGAATTTCTACCAAAGCCATATAATACATTTAGCGTTAGAAAAATATTTGCGTATTCATGTTGCTTGCTTTACATTGAGTTTAGTCAACCTTTAGTGTATACCTTATGAGAGCCTTGTCATGCTTTTTAAAATCAAGATCACTTACACACTTCACCCACATATACATTACTCCTATTCTGGGATGTAAGCGCAGTTATTTTCACTTTCATCTAGATCCACCTTAAAAATATTTTTTTTCTACACTAGAGTAAACACCCAAAAATATACCCTATAGGACAGCCCCTATTTTATTGCTCTAAGTTCCTATCATTATCTCTCTAATTATTTATATTTAAAGGATACATGTGGCTGTGCAAAAGTATTAAAAAAACAGAAAAAAAGGGAGTAAAAGATGGACAAATATCCAACAATTAAAACATTGGATACATAGATGTCCGCCTCCCAGATTAAAAAAAAGAAGAGAAAGAAAGAGAGAATAAAGATAGCAAAAAGTAAAATTAGAATTAGCCACTAAATACCATATATACACCTATCCACCATATTTCATATACATGCACATCTTGATTTGATTGTATGCCTCGATTCTCTGTGGATCCATTGTTTGACTTTACAACATATGAATTGCAAGTATGCTCATCCTTGTTATTGCCACTCCTGTAAGCCCCACTATAAATCTTTAGTTGTAGGAAGGCATGACATTATTAATGCCTCAGTGAGATCCATAAATACTATATATTAAGAGACTTGAGGGTATCATATAACTATGCTCTGAGTTTTATTTTGAAAACTTATAAAACTCTGAAATATTGGTACTGTGAAGAATTTGAGACACAAAGTGCTTGACTTGATTGTTCTATCTTTCGATTGCTCAAGACTTATGCAAAAGTGTAAAGCTCCATGGTTAAAAAGATAAAATGGGTAAGTTTAAAAGTTAGAGCAGTTTTGCCTTAACCGAAGGAAAATTTAGGTTTCAAAGCGAGTGTACTTAAAAGAAATAAAAGTATTGCAAAGAACTCTTGATCTAAATATTTTAATAATTAGGCTTAGATTGTTTGCCAAGGGACTGGCAAAAGGTAAGCTTAGAGGAGTTGTTGACGGTGGATAACGTCAATATTTATTAGAACTTTAGACATGAAAGGATAGATGAATACATACTAGTCTAGGGTTTTAACCGACAATTTCCACGAGTTTTTGCATATTCTATATTTTACGTAGATTATTCCAAAAAGCATAAAACAAAGGATTATAGTGCATAATCATCACGAAACTTATCCGCGACGGAAAAAACATCGTCATCGCTCGGGGAAGGGTCTAGAAGACACCCGGCAATGGGACCCACGGGGGAGTCCAGTGGGGGCGGCACCACGCGCCCGGCGCGGCGCCCCCCTGGCCTCCGGCCGCCGCCTTTCCGGGAGAGTCTTCCTCCCACGCGTCTTTGGAAGCCAAGCAAAGCATCCCTCCGTCGATCTAAGGTCGGTTTGATCCGACGGTGCACACAAGATGAAGACGCGGATCGACGACGTGGCGGTTTCTTGCCCCTTACTCCACCTCGGCCTATATAATGACGCCCCAAGGCCCCTCCAAGAGGCATTCTACACCCCGGTGCTTCATATTCTTCACATAAATTAGGGTTAGGGTCCCTCTAGTTGATCTAGTTCTAGTTCATCTAGTTCTAGTTCATCTAGATGTAGCAATTAGGAGAGACTAGTTCTTCTAGATCTAGTCTTGTTTAGAGATTAGAGAGATTGAGTAGAGGAGTAGAGATTCTGGAGGAGTTCCGACCGCTCGGTGCTTCTTCGTGGTCAGATTCTTTTCGGATTCAAATCCTTTGCCCTGAGTCGCTGCCGAGGTACTTTTGTATTTGCCATTCCGATTCAAGTAAGCAACTTATTTTTATTCGTTATTAAGTTCACAGCTCATATTGAGTGTTTTGATCTTGGTCATTACTTGGTTGAAGTAGTATTTCGTAGTGTAGGCGTGATGCCTAGGCTAGGTTTACTTGTGGATGTCCCCTGATTAGCCGGATAGTGGTAGCTCGCGAAGGTGACTTTATAGCTTCGTTGAATCCTCTGTAGTCCACTTCCCGTTAATAGGATTGATAGGCTTATAGGTGCTTGGTAGGAGATTACTCTGTTTCTTCTCCTATTCGGGTTACTTGCCCAGTTAGAACGGTATTATATAAAAAACTACCGGTTGTCAGAACTAGAGTTCAATAGCTATTTTCTCTTTCTTGATTTTATCTAGCCTAATTGTAGGGTTAAGTCTATAGACTTTGTCATCATCACAACTGCTCCCTGTGGATACGATATTTAAAACATCTGGGTAAAATGTGACATTGGTACGATATCTGTGCGCTTGCGGATAATCTTACTTAAATCTTATTTAAAGGAGTGCAGTTAATTTATACCAACACACGCTATGAGTAAAGTGAGGTAGCCACACCTGTCCTACTGGTGTTTGGTTGTCTAGTAAAATTCGGTTGCCACACATTTATTCGCCTGTCGTTTTGCTTCTGTTCACTTGTCCTTTAGCTCTTAGCAAGTGTGGCGAGTTGTGGCGACCTTTCTCGTCGTCTCGGCTGTGGCGACGCCACTGACGCCACACTGTAGCGTGGCTGACTGAGGCCAGGAACTAAATAGCCCCAAATACTTACATGTTGGACAGAGAAAGCATTTATTCCCTCTGACTCTGAATAAATATATTTTTAGAGTTGTCTTAATTTGAACTTTGCATGTATTTTTAAAAACATCGAGATTTATGACATTAAATTAGTATTATTAGATTAGATATATTACACATGCTATTCTACACCCTAAGTGTAGAATAATATTCTACACCCAAAGAGCTAATACCGACTAATACCAAGAAAATTCGTAATAATGAATAATATCAACACCAACTACCGACCGATACCGAATGTGGTTTAGTATCGCCAAGATTGTTCAAGATTTTATGGTTAGTATTAGTCGATGTCGATCGGTAAGATTAGCTACCGACTTTAGGGTGTAGAATAAGCGCCGCTAGATATATTATATGATATATTTTTTTTTTTTATGTCACGTATGTTATTACATTTTTCTATAAAGTTAGTTAAATTTAACATAGTTTGATTTTATTCTAAAAAACATAGTTTGATTTTACATGGATTGAATTATTTGGGGTTAATGTAATGATAACAATCACGTAAATAGATAAAGGTCGTAAAGCCCCACCACCTACAGCTACGGCTACGGAAGCCGTCATCTTCTTTTAGCCAAGCTCCAAAGAAGGCTCAAACCCGTCTCGCAAACCTATAAAACCCCGGAAGAATTCGCGAGCTTCGCACGCAAATGATCCGTCCGCTCTACCCACCAATCCCGCCTCCTCCGCCCACGGCCGCGCCTGGAGCGGCGGGCCGCGCGCGGCCACCCTCGCCGTCTCCACGCCACCGCGGGGAGCGCGGCGCCCACCCGCGCACCCTCCCCCACGTGTCCCCCCTGCCGCCCGGGGGCCCCGCCTGTCACCCACCGTCCCCGGGGTGGGCAGCCGAAAGCGACGCGTGAAGCGCTCTGCCCTGCCTGCTGCCCTCAGCGTTCGCCTCTCGTCACGCGCCCCCTCCACAACCCCCGATGCGATGGGTGCCCCTGCCCCTCGATAGCCGCGCCGCTCTCCTGCCCCCCGTTCCCCATTTGCCTCCTCGCCCGCCTCCCCTGCCCTAGCGCCGCCCTCCCCTATTCGACCCAACGCCGCCGCCGCTGCCACCGCCGCATAGGCCTCGCCGACGCCTCTGCTCCGCCTCGTGGCCTCCGGAGGTGCTACTCGCGCGCGATCCGCCGCTGCGTCCGTTGCTCCGGCATCGATTCGGCGGCGCGCGGAGGTGAGATGGATCTCTACCGCGCGATTTGGCGCCACTTTTGGGCGGGTTTATGGGGGTTTTGTGTGGAATTTGGTTGTGAAATGGTTTGCCGGCGGATGGAGTTTGTGGTTAGGACGGAGATTCGGATTTGGGCGGGGGTGGTGGCTGTGCCGTATGAGGATGTGAAGCTAGTTACAGGCGGCGAGCTGCTTTTGCAAGCTCTGATGCTTCTGCTTCTGCTTCTGCTGACGCCTGTGACAAGGAGTTAGTCTATCTGTCTGTCTTTGCAGCTCTGTTTCTTCTGCACTTGGGTAAAAATGCTGTGAACTCCAAAATTAGGGAGATTCAGTTCAGAGGTGAAGATTAGGGTGGGTGTTCGGTCTGAAGTAGCAGTGGACCTTTGATGCCTCTGTTTGTCGTGATCTGGTTCTAGTGATAGCTGTATCGTGTGATAGGTTATGGTTATGACAGTTTATCATATGGGCTTTTAGAGAGCAGCAAGATATGGAAAGTTTATGGTAACTATTTAAGTATTGCTTCACTAGATGAGTAATGCTAGCTAGCTGTGCAAAACTGATTTGTACGGGTTTATAGTGATCTTCCTTAATTGGTTTTGGCTATTTATTGTGTTCTGCCTTTGTATATAAAGTTCAATTTGGGTATTAATGTGATTATATTAACAAATTTATAAGCAACAACCAGCAAGTTCTGGCTAATCTTGTTTCTGTTGTTTAGCTTTCACACACGTTTGTCTCCTGTGCTGTGAAAATTAGTTAAAGCTACTACGTAAATTGTAGTTTATTATTATGTTTGCATTTGCTCTTCCATAACAATATTCTCCAAAGAGAAGAGGGAACTTTTGATTGAACCAATAGCCATACTAAGATGAGTATTTGTCGCAGTATGCGCCTTTATTTGTTTGGGACCTTGAGTAGAACTGGTCGTTGCCATCTTAGTATAATGTTATGCCTCAAAATGCCTACGGCTCTAATGCATCAGCACTCCGTAGTGTTCTTATACTTGATTAAACTACGCTTGATCTCACTTGGGATCTTAATCTTGTCCTGTGATCACATATGTATTAAATTACTCCATTCCAAATTATAAGATGTTTTGACATTTCTAGGTACATAACTTACGCTATGCACTTAGATATACACTATGTCTAGATACATAGTAAAATGAATGTATCTAGAAAAGCCAAAACATCTTATAATTTGGAATGGATGGAGTACAATACACAACAGGATGGAGTACAATACACAACAGTTAATTTATCTATTACACGTCTCTTTTGAGCTGGGCTACTAATGACAGAAAAACATGTTTCTCATTTTGATTTCAGTATGTCTCTGGTGCAAGTGTGCTGAAGATGAAGGAGAGGAGCTCTTTATGTGAAAGTGCAGCCGATGGAAACTGGGGTTTGAAATATAAAAGGAAAAGAAGCAAGTTAACAGTTAGCCCATCCAACGAGAATGAGGCTACTTCACCAACATCAGACTCTCAATAAGCCATGCTTCCACCAAAAAAAGAAGTTGAAGCATGACACTAACATTTCTCCATCAGCCAAGAAGATAAGAGGGCACGATGGGGTGAATTTCTTACCAGATAACTTTTCAGTTTACCTTAGTCTTTCGTGTAGATATTATTTGTGATAATTTGATTGGATATTGTGTCTGATTAATATACTATTCTACCTTTATGTGCTGCACAACTATAATACGAGCAAAAGGCTTAAACAATGATTTAATAATGTAGCCATTATAGAAAAGATGTTTTTTCATGGAGCACACATAGTATTATTTTTGTTAAACACCTGGTATTCAGTTCTTCAGTAGTTTTTTTTATACAAGTAAGCAAGCCAAGTGAAAGGGAGCTTACATGTTTTATTAACATGTGAACTCTCACAGCTGGAATAGTCTGTCAGAGTCCCATGTACGGGAGATATGACTGAGCCCAGGGCACCTATGGTACTATTTGTTTCAATATACATGCCTGCAACTATATTGAACTGACACATCTAAGTAAATTATGATACATGGTTGTGGGAAACTTCTTAGCAACTACAATTTGAAAAAATGTTTATGAATAACAGGTGAGCAATTACATCTTTCTCCAATTATTAACAGAAGAAATGTAGTACTCACTCTATCTCAAATTATAAGACATTTTGACTTTTCTAGATACATTGTTTCTACTATGTATCTAGGCATAGTGTATAACAAAATCTATGTATCTAGAAAAGCCAAAACATCTTATAATTTGGAATACAGGGAGTATTTTTCTGAAATTGAGGTTTATATACACTAGCTATTTATGAATTGCTTCGTATGTGACCTTTGTTGCTGTTTTCAAATTTGCTTATACACTTTACTTTTGTTCTTTCAGTATTTTTTTGAGTGCGTAGAATGTGATCTTGGTGGCAATTTGCTATGTTGTGATAGCTGTCCTCGTGTTTACCACTTGGAATGCCTCAATCCTCCTCTTAAGGTTTGTATTGCACCCTCTCATTTGGTTCAAAAGTTACGAATTTTCATTATAAACTGGATTTTTAATCCTTGCCTTCTTCCATCCCCAATCTAGCGTGCACCCCCTGGGAAGTGGCAATGTCCAAGATGCCGTCCAAAAAAAGGTAGCTTGAAGCTGTTAGGTAATGTAGAGGCTGACACTTCTAAACATGAAAGAAGTACAAGGACGTATGCAGGTACGACATCAGATAGTCCACCTTCGCATACAAAAGTCTCCTTTAAGACCAGGAACTCCACACAAGACAAAACTGGATCAAACGAACAAGGAAAACACTCATCTGGTGGCACAATGAAGGGGGTTGACCCCGGTATGGGGAATAAGGAAGTTGAGAAAAAGAAGACACTGATATTACATTTGAAGAAGCGCCAACCAAGGAATTATCAGAGAATGCTAAACCCTCAAAGTCAGAATTTGTTGGAGAACCTTCAGAAGAGAAAATTGTTAAACATGGAAGTGTGTTGAAACTGAAGAAACATCCACACCGTATGGACTTGTCTCCAAAGAAATCTAAAAGCAGGAGGCAAAGTAGTCAGAGAGAGAGTAAAAGATCTGGCACAAAAAAGCTTAAATATTCCATGTCCGATGATGACAGTGTTTCCTCATCTGAACCATCAACATCTCTTGATAACAGTGAATCACCACCAAAAAGAAAACCCTCGGATGGAAAAACACCTTCATCCAGTACCAAGAAAGGGAAAAAGAAAGTGAAATTTGTTGAGAAAAAGCACTCTGAGGTATTGAAGCTAACACTTTGCTATGTTCAAATATTCATAACTAAATAAAATTTCCATGTTATTTGCTCAGAAATGCTTCAGATAGATTTTGTTTCTTACTGGTGATTTGATGGACAGATTTGTATCAGTTATTCACATTGATCTGCCTCCATTTACTGTAGTGCTATATTTTTCATTTTCTGCTGTCATTTTTCCTTTTCATTGAAATTGACAACTTCCCTGTTGTGATTACTTAAGCCTCTCTTTTTTCTGGTCAGTTAAAACTCTCTATCAATAAACTGAATAACTTAGGATAAATAAACTGGAACTTAGGGCACAGATTCAAATTTTGATCAGAAACTAACAATTTTTTTGGGTAAACATACCATATAATGCTTTCTGATCACCTTTTGTGCATCCTGAACATAAAGTTGGTTTATTCACGGTTTTTCTTTCCTTTTTAACCTTCTGTCATCATATATTTTGGTCCATGCCATTCTTCTTTTATTCTTGTCTCTGGCTGCTAGTGTGATAGAATGACAAGCCATCTGCCCACCCCTGTTTAACTATTGTGTGCATCTGTTAACAATTGCAATTCGTTCAAGTTTTTTTCGCAAGATGAATATCCGATCAGATACTGCTCTCTTATCCAATGTCCTACCACAGTAATTTTGTAACACAAATATGCCAGAGTGACACTCATTTGCCTGCAAAAATGTTGCAGGAGCAGGGTGTGGTAGGAGACAAAATAATGACTCCCCAGGAGGATCAGCAGGTTGGTAGCAATTTACTCTGTTTTGTCCTATCATTTGTGTTACTCTCATCTGATTATCATTACACGATGGCCTTTGCTTAGGTCGATCGCATCCTAGGCTGTCGGCTTCAGACGAGCCAAATCAACCCAACGTCCCATGCTTCATTGGAGCAGTTTGAATCAGCTAATCTCCAGGTGGATGATATGGCTCTTCCATCCGCTGCCATTCCAAATAAATCTCATGATGGAACAGAGTCTTCTAGAAACGGTACAGTGGAGGATATATGTGCTGATGAAAATCAGCCAATCATAGTGGTCACAATTTGGAAATGCAAAAGGATAGGAGCAGCAAATCCCATGAAAAGGAGTCACTTAAGCGAGAACAAGCCAAGAAGATACTATCAGTATGTTCTGGTGATGAGACCAGTATAATGAAAGATGATCAAGTAGATAGAGAGAATGGTTCACCTTCCAAAAAAGGTGAAGATGAGACGTCATCTGATTTGCCAGCAGAAAAGGATGATACCAAACTTCGAGTCACTAGAGCTGATACAATGGTCAGGTCCAATCAAGAGCATGCAGATGAAAGTATACAGCATGGGAAAATAGAAGAAATAACAGATACGGATTACAATGATGCTGGATATGAGTTCTTGATCAAATGGGTTGGAAAATCAAATATCCACAACAGCTGGGTTTCTGAATCCGAGGTAAAAGTATTAGCAAAACGGAAATTAGAAAACTATAAAGCAAAGTATGGAACGAGCTTGATAAACATTTGTAAGGAACAGTGGTGCCAGCCACAACGAGTTATCGCTCTTCGTGCTTCTGTAGATGAAGTGGAGGAGGCTTTAATCAAATGGTGTGGTCTTCCTTATGATGAATGCACTTGGGAAAGAATAGATGAACCTACCCTGATGAAATATAGCCATTTGGTCACTCAGTTCAAGAATTTCGAATGCCAGGCTTTGGAAAAAGATGTAAAAGATTATGCAAACACAAGGAACCGACAGGAGCTTAATGTGTTAGTTGATCAGCCAAAAGAACTTCAGGGCGGCATGCTCTTCCCTCATCAACTGGAAGCCTTGAACTGGCTACGTAAATGCTGGTATAAGTCAAAAAATGTTATCCTTGCTGATGAGATGGGTCTTGGAAAGACAGTGTCAGCTTGTGCTTTTCTATCATCCCTATGTTGTGAATTTAAGATTAATTTGCCATGTCTTGTCTTGGTTCCTCTTTCTACAATGCCCAACTGGATGGCTGAATTTGCATCTTGGGCTCCTCATTTGAATGTTGTTGAGTATCATGGTTCTGCAAGGTCAAGATCTATCATTCGCCAGTATGAGTGGCATGCGGGCGATGCAAGCCAGATTGGCAAAACAAAGAGATCGCATAAGTTTCATGTTTTGCTTACCACTTACGAAATGGTGCTTGTTGATGCTGCATATCTTCGTTCTGTCTCATGGGAAGTTCTTATAGTTGATGAGGGACATCGCCTGAAGAATTCTAGCAGCAAACTCTTTAGTTTACTTAATTCATTGTCATTTCAGCACAGAGTTTTGTTGACTGGAACTCCCTTACAGAACAACATTGGTGAAATGTATAACTTATTGAACTTCTTACAGCCTACTTCTTTCCCTTCTCTATCATCATTTGAGGAGAAGTTTAATGACCTTACGACAGCAGAAAAAGTAGAGGAGCTGAAGAAACTTGTAGCTCCTCATATGCTTCGGAGGTTGAAAAAAGATGCAATGCAAAATATCCCCCCAAAGACAGAACGAATGGTACCTGTTGAATTGACATCAATCCAGGCTGAATACTACCGTGCTATGCTTACAAAGAACTATCAAGTACTGCGCAATATTGGAAAAGGTGGTGCTCACCAGTCTTTGTTGAACATAGTAATGCAGCTTCGAAAGTGTGCAACCATCCATATCTTATTCCTGGAACTGAACCTGAATCTGGTTCACCTGAGTTTCTGCATGAAATGCGCATAAAGGCCTCAGCAAAGCTAACTTTGTTGCACTCTATGCTAAAAATATTACACAAGGAAGGCCATCGTGTTCTTATTTTCTCTCAGATGACAAAACTTCTTGATATCCTTGAAGATTATCTGACTTTAGAATTTGGCCCTAAAACATTTGAAAGGGTTGATGGCTCGGTATCTGTGGCGGAGCGCCAGGCAGCGATTGCTCGCTTTAATCAGGATAAGACACGTTTTGTTTTCTTGCTGTCTACAAGATCATGTGGACTTGGTATTAATTTGGCAACTGCAGATACTGTTATCATATATGATTCGGATTTCAACCCACATGCTGATATACAGGCCATGAACAGGGCACACAGAATTGGGCAATCCAACAGACTTCTGGTTTACAGGCTTTTAGTACGTGCTAGTGTTGAAGAGCGTATCTTGCAATTAGCCAAGAAGAAATTGATGCTTGATCAACTTTTCGTTAACAAATCAGAATCACAAAAAGAAGTGGAAGATATCATTCGATGGGGTACAGAGGAACTCTTTGGGAATAGTGACAGTGTGGACGGTAAAGATAGCAATGAAACCTCAGGTCCTGTTGCTGATGTTGAATTTAAGCATAGAAGAAAAACCGGTGGCCTGGGTGATGTTTATGAGGACAAATGTATTGGTGGTTCTACCAAACTTGTTTGGGATGAAAATGCTATTTTGAAGCTGCTTGATAGATCAAACCTTCCATCATCAGTGGCCGAAAGCACTGATGGGGACTTGGACAATGATATGCTTGGTACTGTGAAGGTAATTTGATCTGTATGCCTATTCCTAAATGGTGATTATTTATGAATTTCTTTTGGTAAATTATGATATCTGGATTTTGTTCTTATCCATGTGTCAAAGTTGTTAAATTATGTATTCTGTTGTCAGTATTATGTTACAAAGTCTGTCCACTAAATTTGGATCTTCGATTTTGTACCACATGAATTAGTACTCCATCCCGAGTAAGTTGTTTTGTTTGGTACATAGCTTCTGCTGTGCACCTGGATATATGCTGTATCTTGAAAAGCCAAAATTTGCAATTTGGAAATGAAGGAGTGCATATTTACATTTTGTGGACCCCTATGTGCTGCCTAGGTGCTAGGAAACACCATCCCACCTAGCAGATTTGGATCACCTCTTTTTTGTGTGTGTGTGTGTGTGTGTGTGTGTGTGTGTGTGTGTATATGGGGGTCTAGGTTTTACTTTGTGCTATTCATAGTTTCTCATTGGAGATCTTTCTAACACTTTTCTCTTTACTTCCCTCTGTTAAACAGTCAATAGATTGGAATGATGAACTGAATGATGACCCTGGTACCAATGAGGATATTGCACCTATTGATAATGATGGGAGCGAGCAGGCATCTGAATCAAAGCAAGGGGCTACTAATCGTTCAGAAGAAAATGAATGGGATAAACTTTTGCGTGTCAGGTACTCTGCAATACCATATAATCTTGTATCTTTTTGTCTAATAATCCCATCATTCTGAGGGTTAAGTAGGTGCGATGTGATGTGATGGTCCTAATGATGTACCTAAAAATTTTCCCTCATTTTAAAAAGTATACTTGTCAGAAAGGAGAACAAATGGAAGAATGATTCCTCCAACACTAGTATGTATTTAGGTGAGATTTGTGTTATTTCTTAAGTATGGTTTATCAACTTTTATGCTTTATGCCATCATAATGTAGGCAAAGTTTGTGTTCTTTCTTATTTAGGGGAAAATGTGTACATGCATGCACCATTCTTGATTTGTATGGTGGATGCAGTAGTGCTGAATAGACAGGATTTGGTGCCTGCATGGGCATCAAAATCTTTTTGAACCTAGGAAATTGTTCACAGCGAAAATCTATCTACCTACTTAAACATAGTTTGGTGAGACAAGGAAATGCCTGGGTTCCTCTATATTGCAATAATTGGTCTGCTTGCTTAGTGTGCTCTTTCTCTCTTTGGATTTTGAGGAACACTATACTATAATAATAATGTTATTCAGATGGGAGCAATATCAAATAGAGGAGGAGGCATCTCTTGGCCGAGGCAAACGTTTAAGGAAGGCTGTTTCTTACAGAGAGACATTCGCAACACTTCCTAATGAAGCTCTAAGTGAGGTATTTTCCTGTTGGACTGACCTTCTTGTGCACATTTCACACTTTTCATCAGGAAGCGTTGATGATTCATTTACTGCTTTGCTACTAACTACATGAAGACTGATAAAAATCACATAGATTTATCCTAGATACTAAACAGCTCTCTGTTTTCAAATATATGGCACTTTTGACAAGGTAAACGTACCAAGGAAACCATATTGTCTCTGGGCTTAAATGTGACAAAAATACCCTCTAATAGTAACACGCTCTCAAATATGGTGGCATCGTGAACTCATTTAAGCCATGTGAACTTTTTCTGAAAAAAAATGTGTTGTATACAATTTTGAGGCTCATCTCACTCCTTCATACAATACAGATTTGGTGTGGGTGGGGGCTTGTTAGCTAAAATATCATGTTGCAATGAAAAAAATTCATGTATGTAGTACAAATAAAATTAAGTACAGTTGCAACAGTTTAGTTTGAAATCATCCTGCATGTCAAGGCACGAAATAGACAAGCATCCAACTAGCACTGTTCATCATTTGCTGACAGTGACTCATCTTTTTCGAAACATCAAAGATGAATTTCGAGCTGAATTGTTACAGTTAAGCTTAACTTTGGTGTACTGTGTATATTATTTTTTGTGATGATTTTTTGAAACAATTGAAACATGACATTTTAGCGCCTCCTCCCTCGCAGAGTGCCATATAATCTGTGTTCTTCATAATGGTTGCTGTGACACTCATTATTTATTGAGTGAATTGCATTGTGGGTACATCAATTTGCACTTTACTCAGTTTTTTTTAAGTGTCGTATTTGGTTTTGAGAAAAAGTTGCTAATAGATGTCGCGTTTTGGTCTGGTCGTAGAGTTGAGTTAAAGAAACGCCTTGTTCCTTCATGCAGTTAAACCTGCATGCAGCCATGCACGAGCAACTAGTCCCTCTATTTTCTGGCTGTGAATATTTACTATGTGTTCTGACTGAATATTTACTATGTGCCCGCGTAGTTTGCATGGAGCCATGCAGAGAGTGCTGCAGATACACTCTTAGCGTTGAGTAGGAAGCGGCATAAAAAGAGTCTAGTGCAGAAACGCTATTTCAGATTTAATCTCCACCTTGGCTGTGCACCAAAACCAAATATGACCCCCAAAAAAAAACCCGAAGGGAGTAGTTGCAAGCAAGGCATTGGTCTTGTAAGTTGCTCAAGCATGTCACCAAATTTGGTTTCTGCCTTGGATTGGGCTACTAGGATTCACATGGATTAGGAGTCAATTTTAGAGTATAGAAGTGTATGGTTAATCGAAGGCTCATGTTTTCCTCAGCTCACATGAATAGCGTGTGTAAATTAATTTGTCCTATGTAATATTGCACATTCCAAAGATATTTGTATGAATTGTTACTTTTTTCTGTTGTCCTTTCATGCTTATCTTCTAACTGTTTATGATTTCTTGCAATGATTTGCTGATATTGCCATGTAGGACTCTGATGAAGGAGATGAACCAAAGAGAGAATATACAGCAGCTGGACTGGCCTTGAAGGAAAAATAGTATGCCCTCTTCTCCACTCTCTCCCTCGCTTTCTGTCATGTGCGGGATTTCGGCCCATATGCTAGCTTGCAAAGGTGCAATTTTCATCTTTAGGCACTGATCTGCCTCTGCTTTTGGCAGTGGAAAGCTTCGAGCTAGACAAAAGGAAAGGATAGCCCAGCGACACATTATCAAGAACTACGCTGATGATAATCTTGAAGAGTTCATGACTCCATACGACTCTATTGCTAATGAACCTGCTGAAAATCCTTTGATAATTGTAGAAGACCCAAATTCTTCACAGCTCTCTGGTGCTAAACGTTTTAGTGAATCAACTGGAGAAATGAGGCAATCCTCCAAGAAATCAAAGAGATATTCTGAAATACCTCAAGATATTTATGCCAGAATTCCTGGTAATGCTGCTTCATCCAAGCACCACTCAAAGGCCACCGATGTCCTCAATCCAGGGACTCCAAATCACCTGCTACCTGTACTTGGCCTTTGTGCTCCAAATGCTGATCAGGTGAATTCATACAAAAACTCACTTTGTGCACCAAGCATAAAGGAGCATAAAAGGGCTAGTGGTGACATAGTCAACAAACAACTGTCAACTTCTGCGGACCATTCTAATGAGCATAGAAACGAAGCTCAATCAGCTTCTGATAAGGCCATTTTTCCTGCTGCGTCTGAGGAGGCTTTGCGAAGGATAAGTAACATGATTCCAGAAAGTTATTTTCCCTTCAGTCATGTACGTCATCTTCCCTAGTCTGTCACTCAGTCCAATTAATTGTTCATATAGTCAGTTTCTTGCTTTATCATTCTTCTTTGGAGCATTTGTTATTTTGTTTCTTCACATGTCAAAACTTTTAAGATAGTTTCTTTCTCACTTTCTTATTTGTTTATTATTTACAATATAGCTCAACAGTTGATATTTGATTTTATGGGTAGCATTAATAGAGCAAATAAATCATTCTCAAGAGGAGCATAGCTTTTTTTTTTATCAAGTAAACAGTGGTATTAACAAGCAGGAAAAATAACACTAGTTCTTATGTGCAGATTCCTCCTATATCAGGGAAGGGGGTTGATACTGCTGAAAATCCTGGACCCTCCATTGCATCATTTCAAGGGAAACTGGGTCTTCCAAATTTCAATCTGGAAGACAGCACTCCACTTAAGCATATTAAGCCTATACCTGATATATTTCCTAACCTGTCACTGGGTGCTCATAAGGATTATATTCGTAGTTCTGTCCCAGAGTTGCCAGATAGTTCATTGTTACCAAACTTCATGGCAGATATTGCTGGTACTTCGAAGCAAAAGTCATTTATGTCTGGTCTACATCCTGGTCTGGGTCTTAGCCCAGGGCAACCAATCCACTCGGCTATGCCTGATAATCACAAGAAAGTCTTGGACAACATAATGATGCGTGCTCAGTATGCCTCAAACAAATTCCTGAAGAAGAGATCAAAATTAGATTATTGGTCAGAGGATGAACTTGATGCTCTGTGGATAGGAGTTCGTAGGCATGGAAGGGGAAATTGGGATGCTATGCTTAGAGATCCAAAGTTAAAGTTTTTGAACAACCGAACTAGTGAAGAGCTGGCCTCAAGATGGATTTTGGAGGAGCAAAAAATTATTGATGAACCTATGTCTACAGCCGCCAGACGTTCTAACTCAACAACATTCCCTGGAATATCTGATGCAATGATGTCTCGGGCATTGAATGAAAGTAATTTCTCTAAAATGAGGATGGAGCAACCTAAATTGCAGTCCCACTTAACTGATATTCAGTTAGGTTCGAGTGATATCCTATCCAGATTACCTCACATTGAGGCTGCTAATTACATTAACTCAGGGGAGGGTGGCCCCCCTCAGATACCATGGCAGGATTTCAAGCATAGGTCAAGTTATGGTGGAGATTTTCCTGGTGGTGCATTTGACAAGTTGGAGAAACCTGATGTTGGACCGATCCCGCCATTTATGCCAAATCCTTTCATGACTGATAGCATAGGTTCACTTCCCATAAACAGAAAAAACAATAGTTCCATTCCACATAATGAAACCAGGTCAAGTTCTCATGAGAACATTCTTCTTTCTGGTGTTTCGGATGGACAGATCAACTTGCTTCATGAGATGCAGCGTCGTGTGAGGTCAGGCAAACAACCTATCGAGATGAATCTGAACCACATAGACCACTCAAATTCTCAGCTTGATAATACTAGTGACCTTGGAGGTTTAAAATCAAACAAGCTACCTCATTGGCTTCAGGAGGCTGTACGTGCTCCTTCATCTAAGCCACCTGAACGTGAGCTACCAACAACTGTTTCAGCAATTGCTCAGTCGGTATGCCTTCTTCTTGGAGACCAAGAACCATCAATACCTCCATTCTTGATCCCGGGAACCCCTCTTTCTCGCCCAAAAGATCCAAGGATTAATTCAAAGAAGAGGAAACTCCGCAAGGCTCAACAATCTACCTCTCATGTAGAGCACTCCAAAATTGGATCTGGTGAAGGTGATTGCTACACTACCCCAGCACCTGCATCCATTGAAGCTTCAGCCGTCCCTCCTGGCGATTGTAATGATGGTGCGCCATCACTCAACTTGAACTCTGCATCATTGTCATCTTCAGCTGGCAGCAGGCTAGATGAGTTACCTCCCACATTTGAAGAATCAAACCAAAACGTGGATGGTTCAGAAGCTATTGTAGCCATGTCGGAGGCTCCTGAAATTGGTTGTCAGATAACTGATTCCTCTCCGGTGGATGACAAAGCTAGCGTATCTTCTGGATCACCAATGAAGGATACTCCTGATGCTGGAGTCAGATTGCAAGGATCAGATAGTTCAACTATGGCATTTTCTGCACTCCCACTTGTTGATGAGGCAACTGGGACAAGCAGCAGAGCAACCGACACACCTGTGCCGTGTGATGGCAATGACTTTCCACTAGACAATTCTGAAAGCAAAAGGAATCTGGAGCCGACGGATGAACTGGCTCCTCTTGCGAACATGGATGCATCACATCAAGTTTCTGCTAAAACAGCCGACGAATAGAGTGGAGGAAATGACCTCAGATGGGCATTAGACTCGAGCTAGTTCGCTCGACAGTCCTTTCTCTTCCGTTCAGCAGAACACTGGGATTTTCCCTCTCCCAATGTTTCCAGTGTTGATGATCTCATGTTGTGTAATGCATTAGTGCAGAGTGCAGATAGGATAAAATCCAAGGACTAGTGGCACTTAGCAGTAGTAGTTGGGCACTAGTCCGTCGGGAGCAACTCTTGGAAACCTGTATACAAGAAATGTATATTTTGCTAACATGGTGTTGGTTGAGTGTGTACTGTGTAGACTGTAGCCACTATTCATTTATTTATGCGTATATGGTTTAGTAATTTGCCATCTGTCTAGCGGTGGCTGCAAGAGTAGACATGATGATGATATTTGCCTCGGCCTGATAGAACATTGAACTCACTGTCTCCAGCTGTTATTTATTGCTTGATAATTGTAGCGCATGCATATATATATGGTTGGCCTTCATGCCTGGGCAAAGAAAAACTGAGATGCTGTGTTTATTTATTCCACAAACGGGCGTTTTGACTGTTTTGTTTTTTATAAGCAGTGGAGAAGAAGCCTAGAACTGGCCTACTGAGCGTCTTTTGACTCTGTGTTTTTTTTTTTTTTCAGTACTAGTAGTGGCAAAGCCACCCAGAAGGCCGGACCTGAGCTTTAAAAGTTCCTTAGTTTTTAAGGCAGTTTAGTCTAACGTGATGCCACATAAGTTAGACATTCTACATATCACCACATCAGCCATAACCGAGGGAAATCGGAGTTCAGAGTCAAAAAGGCTTTACCAAAAGTTTTAGAAATAAATATTTAAAAAACTACTTTTTTAAAATGTGGAATTAAAATCCCAGAAAGTTCATAGGAAATTTATTTTAGCTTAGAAAAATATGAAACTAGTTTCAGTTTTTTTTTTAAAAACATGATCTATATCATGGCGCAAAAATAAGAATTATTTGGATCTTATATGGTCCCATTTAATGTTTATTTATTACTACATGCTCTTGTTATGTTCAAATAGTCTTACTTCTATGGCACTTAAAAGTTTGAACTTCCTTATCTAGCACGGAGTTGAAATTTTCTTCCCTAGATGATACCGCCGTCCATTTGGTTGCTTGTAGCAGAAGCATGTAGTGCCAAATAGGGAAAGAATAAATGAACATATTATCAAACAAGAAAATCATAAATATCACAAATATACTTATCAACTAAAATATGGAATTTTCATAATTGAGGATTGCAAATAAATAATTAATACATTTCAAATTCTAGATAAGAGCAGGGACACATTAGTTTCATGCATGAGCTTCACAAATCTTATCTCATCGACGACATGCATACAACATATGAAATGGCGGCGCAGCTTGTCAAATTCTACGCTAGGGCCACTAGGTAAGTACTCCCTCCGTATCGGATTTAGAAGTCATTTTTGGACAAGGTTTGAATCAAACATTGGGAACATAAATCATGAATAACTTTTAAATTATTGAGTTTAAAAATATAAAATAAATAAATTTGTCTTGAAAATACTTTCGTAAAAGTATAAATATATCACTTTGTGATGAGTATTTTTTTTTAAAAAAATATAAAGTCAAAATTATATTTTGGAGACCGTGTCACTGTCCAAAACGACTTCTAAATCCGATACGGAGGAAGTACGTGAACAATTAGCACCTTGTCATATATTAACGAGAGATATACCAATAACAATAATTTTAATACAAGTGCATAATTTAGGTGATATTTTAATTTCACGCCTGAATACCTGATCACATGTAGGCTGTAGCCGCGTTTCTGAGTAGTCAGGATTGAATGAAAAGAAGAAAAGAAATTATGAAAAGAAATGAATTAAAAAGGAGAAAAAAACATGACAGCGGGCCATCCTCATCTCATCTCTACACCAACGCTGTTCCTAATCTGCACGTCGATTCTCGTGCCTCACACGTCTTTGAATCTACACTGAACTTATGGGCCATGGCATAGCTCTAAAGTGCTCCAGCTTCGCCTTCAAGAGCACTCTAGTGGTTATGGTAGCATGGAGCTCTTTTTTCTCCTCTCCAAATGATGAACAGGGAGCTATGGCTCCTCCGGTTCTATCTCTGGTTATTATAGCCAGAGCTGGAGTAGAGAAGCCCTACCAAAAAAGATCTTAGTATTCCTCTTAATTGCGCGAGATAAGATGATACATGTATTCGAGGAACACCTTCCTCGTGGCTTGTAATCGAGGCACTGGATTTACTAGATAGCATGATCGCATGGATATTCTGTATTGCACATGTTATGCATGGCACATTGCACCGCATCAGCAGCTGCTGCACGGCTGCTGGCAGTATATATTTTTTCAGAGCTGGGCGTCTCATGGCGACGTGCAGTCTGTGCATACTGTTTATTTGAATATTTTATGGGTACGACTTAGGGGTCTTCTGGAGTTGGGTTACAACTTACAAGCAATTTCCAGTCATAATGCATTGTGGATTAACTCGTCGACGTCTTTCTGAAGCAACTCATTTTGCTGTCCTTCTCATACTACCCCCACTACCCCCCCCCAAAAAAAAAAAACTCATTTTGCTCTTCTCATACAGCCAAAAAAAAGGGTACATAAATTATTGCAACCTGGAGCTTATAGAAATTAATAGGCATCGTTTTCAGTATAAACATCAGGTTGCATTTACACGTTCTCAATACTACATGTATATATCCACATTATTTGGTGTCAGTATACGTTGCTACTTCCGCAACATGTGGAAGGAATGAACTGTTGACCAACCCTGAAATTCAAAACATATCCAGGGTTGGTAATACATCAAAATTTACTGAGGCAGGTTCCTGCTGAAGAGAGTTGAAGTAAGCTATGTTAGTAACTTGTAAAAGCCCAACGAATTCTTTGCACAATAATTACTAAAAATACAGGCTCAACAATATCACAGCGCAACCAGACCTCTCAAGTCTCGATGGCTTGATGAAACAGAGAAAATAAATATTTCTATTCCCAATGCCCCAAACGGTTGTCAACTTGTACATTAAACAACAATAACAAATCCTTTTTTAGGGACAACCCAAGCAAGATTGGGTAGGTTAGAGATGAAACATGTAAATCTCCTGATTGTATGTTGTACCATAAAAAACAATTCTGAAACCTAAGAAGCACTATTATACCTTTACCAATTAGAAAGTTAAATGAGAATGCACTCATCATGGTTCAGTAAAACTTAACTCCATTTCTTGTTGGGAGGCTGTCCATCCAGGTTCGTAAGCTTCCAAAAGCCCAAGCTTTGCCTTGTTTGGGAGGTCATGTGGATGGACAAACGGAACCCCTTGTGGCCATCCAATTTCAGTTCTAATGTTCTCACACGGACTATCCAATGACCGGATGTGGCTTTCACATTCTTTAAGATTGCAAAATCTCAGCTTGATGCCTTTCTTATCGGCAATATCCTGAACACGCTCCTTCAGTACCCTCTGTGCTTCTAGGCGAAGTCTTTTAGAAGGAGGGAGTGGCTTTGTTCTTGTATTTCCCTTCTTTTTATTCATCACAGAGTTGAATGATGCTACACCAAACAACTGAGTAAGCCATCGACACATGTTATTTCCAAAAAAAAAAGAATACAGTTCTGTAATGCCAGTGGTCAAAAGTTTAATAATAAATAGATCATGAATATGATCAATCACTTTCAGATTTACAATACCATTAACAGTGAATAGTACAAATAAAGAAAACATTACCTAGTACAAACTGATTAAGCTGCCTATCCATGGGGTTGACTCATTCATGCCAAACTTTCAGACATTTAATATATTACTGTGTTACAATATGAGACCATGCTTGTATAAAAGATTTGTCATGTTGATTTATATATAATATTTGATTTATATATAATATAATTTTACAAAGTCAGTTAGATGTTTTACTTTATCTATGCGAGAAGAAACTTTCAATAGACTAGATCACTACAAATCTACGCATGGCTGGCCCAGATCCCTATGTTAATATTAATGATATGCAGACTATAAAGAACAGTGTCCTAAAAAGACCACAGTTGTTTTTGTGGTAGACACTTCATTTTCGTTTTTGAACTAGGGTGTTTTCACGGTCCAGGATAGGACTGAACACAGAATTGCACTTATTTTGGACCACATCTTATTATAAATTTGTATAACATTGAGAACATATTCACGACAAAATGTACTGGAAACATCAGACGTTGGTTATACAAATGGTTACAAATAAGGCAAGCAGCACAATTGGTGTCACAAAGCAGTTTTTCTCCAGAACCAAGTAGCCAACAGATGGACAAGATAGCATGACATCACGCACAACAACATTTTCATGTACTCTTTCCAGTCACAAATAAGTGATGTTTTGGACATCAACATGGTCTTCAAAACACAGCTTTAACTAGTACTTTTTGTTATATTTTTTTTTGAAACATAGTGAGTATACTTTTTTGTTATAAAAATATAAGTATATATAGCATTTTAAAATATCCAATGAATAATGCGCAATAAAATTCTGTAATTGTTTACCTAGGACAACCCAAACATCACTTATTTGTGACTGGAGGGAGTACATGAAAAGTATATTTTCATATAGCAATGAGTCAAAGGGATTAACTTACCCGAATCTTGTTCTGTGTGTAATGATGGTTCAGTTTTAGGAAACAGTTGATCAGCAAAATGATCTGTCTGCATGAAATCATTAACTGGTATGGGGACCTGAAACTGAGCATCAACACCATGGCCAGCAGCTCTCATCTCTGAACCACTCAGCCTTGCAACTGATCTAGGCATGAGCTTGAACATCAAAGAACATCGCCCAAACATACATCCATGTATGTTTCCAACCTCTGTTTTATGTACTGCTGGATTTACATAGCCAGCAGTTTCCTGATGAAGCGCAAGGCCAGGATAGACAACAACATCGTGTGGACCAATATCCCCATCAACAAGAATCCAGCGTCCATGTAAGTCTTTAACATATAGGCCCGACCTATCTGACTTAACTAGGGTAAGCAAAGTCTTATCAATCTGTTGCTCCTGCTCAGAAAACATGAGCAAGTGACTATTATCTTGAGAAGCAATGCTGTGCTGATGTGCTCCTTCAAATGATGGCCTTGAATGGCAACATGCTGAAAGAACAGAAGATGATACTTCCTGGCTTCTCAAGGGTATGTTGTCGAGTATCTCAGTAAATGCACAGCTACGTAAATTCAATGAGAAACTGATTGCATCCAAGATATCTCGAGAAACTTTACCCAGCACTGAAAATATGTCAGGCAAACCTGATGGAGGCAATTCCATTTCATTGCTAGGATCTGTTGCAGTAATACCAGGCCTGTAATCATACATTTCCAGACACATCTGAGGATCAACATAGTAACCAGAGGTCTTGCACCATTCACGGGAATCATCCGAGTGGACAGCCTCATTTGAATTATACCCTCGCTGGTGGAAGAAAAAGCGAGCCGAGTCCAAACCTGACCTCAACAAGGCACCATCAGCTGGTGATAGCTGAATGATGGCTGCCGAATACTGAGCCAATGACTGCATTAGAGTCGATACACAAATCTTATAGCTGTCAGAAGGCAGGCCCTCAGAGGCCATGAGATCAACTAAATGCACGCGGCCAAGTGATGCAAGAATATTTCCTGCTGCATCATCCATTAGAATTGATGACGCCAGGGGCGGATCCAGTGAAGGGACATGGGTGTACACATGTACACCCAATAATTTCTGCAAAAACTTCGAACTTAGGAGGCTTGTCAAATCAAATAGCTAAATAGCTTTAGGTTAGGGTTCCAGTGCTCAGCCTCGCACAGCATAAGGGAAGGGAAGAGATGGGGTGGGAGTACCTGGTGGGTGCTCGTCGCCGGCGAAAAGATCAACCAAAGCCTCAGCGTCTGACTTTGGGCGGCGGCGGCGGCGGCCGACCAGTCATCCGAGAACGAGAGGGGAGCGAGAGAGACAGACCAGAACCAGAAGGAATGCAGGTTCCATCGACAACACTTTGGCGGCCGTTTTTCTTTTATCTTTTGAGGCGGTGTTTGATTTAGGGGTAGAATATGATCCGACTATTTTTTAATCTTATTTAATTCTAACCATTAATTTTTTTTTTTCTATCTCACCTCTTATTTTCTAATATCTAAACATCACATGATAGTTTTTAAATGTTTTTAATTTTTAATATTCTTGGACACTTTTGTTGGATAGTACAACACTTATTTTAAATAAAACAAATAATAATGATATTTATAATAATGAGTAAATAAAATTTTTATATTTCATTAAGATTGAATATTTTTTATTGAACCTAGAAACCACTCTCACGAGAACATCTATAACAACATTTTTTTTTTAAATAAAACAGTTGTCTTTTTTTATAATTTTTCAAGTGAACATTAAATATTTTTATGTTAAATATGGAACAATAGCTTCCGTGAGCTAAGAATATTGCTAACCACAATAAGAAATTGACATGGACTCATTAAAAATTTGTCTTTTGTGCTCCAATAAAAACTAATAAAGAGTACCAACAATTCAATATCCTCTGTTGGGTCTTTCTAACACTCTCTTTTTGTTTTAAAATTTATTTTCTAGGGACTTTTATATTATAACAAGGTTAAAGATTAGGTTATAAAATACTTTAGTGTCTTAGAATAGTTATATTTTATAAACCGTAATAAATTCGGTTAAGCGGTATTTATCATCGGCAAAAAGGTACGAAGAAAGTTGAGGCGCATAGAGACGCTAAGTCTATAGAAAAACTCCAACCCGAAACAATGGCATACAAATTGAAAGGAAAACGTCGATATGAGACAAAGCCAAAAAGAACTTGACATGACAAGATAGAAATAGAAATAGTCTAACCATAAAAACAAATATGCATTTAGAAAAAAGTATTGTATAATTAACAATATAGTATAATTAATAAACTAAGAATGTTGTCACTCTTACTTGACACTAGTTAAAAGAGAAAATGGTTGTTTTTATAGGTAAAACATCTTTTTACTTACTCCTTTGTAGAAGAATATTTTTTTTGAATTATAAATAACTTCTATAGTAGAACAATCAATATTTTATTAAGAGGACAAAAATATTCTCATAACAGAATAATTTTAGGGGTTAACCCATTTGTCTTTCTAGTATCTTATACAATAAGAAATTTCTACTTGTGAAACTTTCTAGATAAACATCAATTATGTATAAGATATAATTATCCTACTTCAAGCAATACAACACTATATTTTGCATGAGAATATTCAGAGAATAGATAAATGTAAACAAGATTCTACATGGAATACTCTAGATCTAGATATTTTATAAAATTAGAAAAATCTAAAGAATAAATAAACATGAGGAGATTATAAAATATGAAAAAGTGTAGAAAGTTATCACTATAAATACATATGTAGATCTGTATGTTCATTCTATATGTACAAAGTCACTAAGTAAGTTATGAAAATAACATCACATACTTAGTGTCAATTTTTATGTGATTACACAACACACACACAAACAGTCACAACGCACGCACACTTTATGAATGTATACACAAATTCTACCTCTATGAGCATCTCTATAAGACTAGTTTTAGGTGTGAATGAGTATTACTTAGTAGATGTTAAAATTTTATTTATAGATATAATTAGAAATAAAATAAAAGAAAAAATAGTTTGTACACAATATCATAATACTGCGTCCGTCACTAGATGACACTAGAGGATGTCTAGTACAGTTTAGCGAAAGGGCATGCTTGGGGCATGCGGGTTCACTCCCAATCTTATGTTGGAGTAAAAGACACCCCAATATGTCTTATAGAGTCAAGTAATGTCATTCTCTGATCTTGCGTGCGCTAAATAAGGAGTATTGATCAATATCTGAATGAACTCTAGCAAAACGACGCCTATTGTGTGGAGGAAGAAGAAGATTTAGATTTTGATAATCCGCAGAACAAATATCTTCGACCAAGGATCCAGCCAAGAAAGCAAGGGTTCCTTACCAAGAAAAGAAGAAATCACTCAGGTCACGACGGATCGATCCCCATTTGAAAGCCCTAGTTTGGTTTTAGCTAATTGATGAAATCTAGGACTAACCCTATTTGCTAGTCTAATTGATGAAACTTAGGACTAACCCTATTTACTAAGTATGTAGCGTTAAGAGAAAGAGGAAGTCCAAGCCAAGTGGTGGAGTGGAGATTAGGGTGATGATAGATACTAAAGATGATCAAGTGCCACCCTTGGAGATGAAGGAAGACGAGGAGCAAGATGGAATGCTAGAGGCAAAGGTATATGCTAGGGCATTTCCATTTTACCGGCCATAGGTGAGTAAGAAGTTGATGGCCGGGTTTAAGATTGATAACCGTACTATTAAGAGGGGCGATGTCGCGCAATATCGGTTATCTAAGTGCCACTAGGTGAGCAATGACTTTGCATATGCATTAGGGACCTAGTGTGCTAACAAACTCTCGTAAAATTTATTTGAAAATGCTAACACACGTACACAAGTGGTGAGACACTTTTGTGTTGGCACATGAAGGCAGGAGTTGATGGGGTTTGGGTGTAAACCCCTCCCGCCGAGCTCGCGAGGCGGGACTCGGAGGTTTTCGGAAAGTATATGGTCACTTTCGGAGGTGACCGGGCACGCTGTCTGGTAGGGGCCGGGGCGCGTCCGGTCGGTTAGTGGCGTCCGGCGTGTTTTCCCCGGGCGGCCAGGAATCCCCAACCACCGGACCGTCCGGTGCCAGGGTTTCGGTGTAGCCAGTTTGCACAGTGTGTGCACCGGACGCTGGGGGCGTCCGGTTGTGAGCAAGGGACGCGTCCGATCGACAAAAACCCTCTCTAGAACCTCTCTGGTGGGTGACCGGACTCTACTATGCTGCCGTCCGCTCGATCCAACGGACGCGTCCGGTCGAGCGACTGACTGCGCGTGAGCTCGGTAGCCGTTGGCGCGCAACGGCTACATTCAAACGTCATCATCTCTGAGCTGTGATAGGGGGACCGAACGCTGGACCGGACCCGGTCGCCACTTAACCCGCGTTCGGTCAGTGCGTAAAAACTGTGTTTTGAGGGCAACGGCTAGATGTTCTTGTGGGCGCCTATATAAGTAAATTGGCCGGCTCTAGGGAGACTCTCTTAGCACTTTGACATACTTAACATCCCCTAGAGCTAAGCAAACCTCCTCCCACACTTTTTATGTCTCTTGATTGATCTAGAGAGTGATTGGGAGAGCTTCTAGTGCATTTGCCTTGTGATTGAGCATCTAGTGGCACTAGTGAGCGTTCTTGCTGCGATTGAGCTTATTACTCTTGGTGATTGCCGTCACCTAGACGGTTGGAGCAAATGAGCCGAGTTGAGCAAGGTTGAAGATTGTTCTTGGCCACTCCGGAGGTGATTGTGAGGGGTGTTGATCCCACCCCGCGGGAGTTCGCGAAAGAAATCCTTAGTGGAATCTCGTGTCATTGAGTTACCCTCACTTCGTGTGAGTTCTTGTGGTGCCCGGTGAGGGGTTGGCTTGTGACGCCGATTAGCCACCGAACTACCAAGTGTGTGGTCGACACAACGGGGAGTAGCGTGCCGGCAAGCACGTGAACCTCGGGATAAAAATTGTGTGTCCCTTGGTATTCTTGTGTGGATTGATCCTTCGAGATCAACTTAGATTTCTCTATTGGATCATCTCTTCGGGTTTCATTGTATTGACAAGACGGTGATTGGTCATCATCTCGAAGGCACGGTTTGTATCCCCTCGGTTCCCTTCCTTACGATTATATTTATGCACTAGAGTACCTTATAGCATATTAGGTTGCTTGTGTGTGCTCTAGTGTATTAGGATTGCTAGAATTGGATAGGTTGGCTTGCAACCCCTCACTAGGCTAGCGCAACACTTGCTTTGCCATTTAGTGTACTAACCGGTTTGTTTAGTGCTTTGCAAGAAATTTTTATAGGCTATTTACCCCCCCCCCCCCCTCTAGCCATTTAGGACCGTTCACCATTCCACTCAGGCCAAGCGGAGTAGGAGGACTATGGAGACAGGCGAGAAGAGTACGAAGAACTGGTGACCTTGGCGAAGTAAAGGCTACCTACTATGGACAAGGAGCCGCCGGGAAGAGAAGGGAGGAGCGACCTGGTGCCTGGACGTGGAGGTTGGAGCAGAGGCGGACATACAAATAGGAGGGGCAGGTAGGTCTTACCAAACTCCGGCAGCTAACACCCTCCACCCCTCAATTTTCCCGGCGGATATCCGGTCGCCGCCGTGTTGTTTTCTGTCGAGCGCCGCCTGTAGTTGCTGCTGCATCGAGCGGAGGAAGACGAACGTGGACGTGGGGTACGCGTAGTTAGGCCGGCTGACCCATCAACCACAGTCCGACGCCGATGGGCTGATCTGACTGGTTGGCACACCAGTTGGGCCTTGTGGGTGGGTTGGGTTGGGTTTGGGCGAAAATAAATATAGACTCTAAAAAAATACTCTCTCCTTCCTAAATTATAAAACATTTCAAGAATCTTAGAGAGTTAAAGTTTTTTTAAGTTTGATCAAGTTTATATAATAAAATAATAATACTTATGACACTAACTAAGTATTATTAGATTCTTTATTAGTTATATTTTCATCATTTACTTATTTGATGTCATAATTTTTTGTATTTTGTTCTATAATTTTGATCAACTATAAAAAAGTTCGACTTTTCAAGATTTTTATAATGTCTTCTAATTTGGGATGGAGGGAGTATGAGCCTAATTACGAAAAATGATCCGAAAAGTAAAAGTGGTAAAAAATAAAGTTAAGTAGCCAAAACAAAACCGTGTGTATATTTCTTCTAAATTGATTTTTTGAATTGGTCAGGTGCTTTTTTGATATGTTTATTTTCTTCCTTTGATGCAAAAGAGATCCAAAATGCACCATATGCCGCTCAACCAGTAAAATAATACTTCCAAGTTCTTTTTTATCCTCTTCTATGATGTGAATTATGATTATGAAAATAAAAATGGTCATGGAAGTGAAAACAAAGATGGTGTGGTTTCGAATGAAGAAAAAAACCACACCATCTTCGTTTTTCACTTCCATGACCATTTTTATTTTCATAATCATAATTCACATCATAGAAGAGGATAAAAGAACTTGGAAGTATTATTTTACTGGTTGAGCGGCATATGGTGCATTTTGGATCTCTTGCATCAAAGGAAGAAAATAAACATATCAAAAAGCACCTGACCAATTCAAAAATCAATTTAGAAGAAATATACACACGGTTTTGTTTTTGGCTACTTAACTTTATTTTTTACCACTTTTACTTTTCCCTTCAAATTACAATAAAAAATTAAGCCAAAACGTGAAACAGTTTTTTATTCGTACTTGAATTCAAGCGATGCATTTTGGATCTGGCCACTATGATTCTTCGAATCAATATTGCAATGGTAAGGAACCTGAAATTGAGTGCAGCGGGTGAATTGAGCACAGACTCAACACGAGGACTCGAAAATGGATGAAAATAAAAATCAAAGCAACATATAACGGAGTGTGTGTGTGTGTGTGTGTATATATATAGCAACATGTGAGGTCATCAATGATGTGTATGTGGTAGATTTTAACAATTTCAAGACTTATCATCTCAATCCATGTGGTGATTCCATCAATTTTAGGATTTTGCCAGTGGATCGGAGTAAAATGTGCATGTGCATTTAATAATTTAATAATAATTTGTAGTGGCAAATGTATGCATATATGTGAGCATGTGCCTCTCTACTTTCGTAAGAAAAAAGTGGAGAAACAACCTTAGTAACATCATGATTCTGATTTCATTTGTAAAGTTATGAACTTTGCAGAGACCCGTTACATCACTTACACGCACAGTTTGTCAGTCTTCTTCGCTGATGATCAGGAACACTAATATATGTGTATGTAGTATGTGAGGGTACATCGATTTTTTTCGAGAAAATGCATGGTACAATGCATGTATGTTGTTGAAAAAAAGAGAGATAAGTACGAACACTTTGAGAGCCAGCCTGATGTAGCCATTGAACAACTCTTGAAGGGAGACGATATGCCTGATTTTTTTTGTTTATTTTCTAAATTCTATGATTTTTTGTTTATTTTCTAAGTTCTGTGATGAAGTCTATTGGGCTCTCGATGTATACGTGCGTGCATGTTTGACGTTGCATTGGCCACGTACAGCAGAGACCGGAGAGGGTGGATAGTGGAAACGGAGAGAGCGCCGCATGCCACGATGGATCGCCGGCCGGGGTCCTCCGGGGAAAGGGGGGAGGCAGCCCAACGCCCCAACCCGATCGACGCGCATGCATGCATCGCGCGGATTTGGAAATTGGAAACGTCGCTGGTGCCGTCGCCCGTGGATTTCGCCAAGGGTGGTTTCCCATAACGGGCGGCAGGGCGCCCATCTCCGATCCGATCCGAGTCGATCCGTCACCACTACTCTTTATAAAGGAGATCGACCACGTACATCCGCGCGCGCCGCCACCACCATCATCGATAACCTCACCAGTTGTTCATCTCTCCCAGCGCAGCAAACCGCCAGTCCGGCCAGCCGGAGGAGAGCCAGAGCGGTCGAAGCAAGCAAGCAAAGAAAAGATGCAGATCTTCGTGAAGACGCTGACGGGGAAGACCATCACGCTGGAGGTCGAGAGCAGCGACACCGTCGACAACGTCAAGGCCAAGATCCAGGACAAGGAAGGTGATCTGATCCATCTGTCCATTGCCTTCTCGATCGATATGATCCTCCCTTCCAACAACTTTATTATTGTTGTTGTTTTGATCGATTGACTACCCGGCCCTCACTTTACTTTGTCCAACAAATTAAGTTATCTCTGCTCAGTGAGGAGTGCAATCTCTTGCATGATGTTTGTCCTTTGGAGTTGTATAGTAAGCATATCGATCGAATCGGCCGGCCGGCAATTAATGGAAATTGTTGACTGCCTTGCTTGCTTGGATCTTAATTTGCATGCAGGCATCCCGCCGGACCAGCAGCGGCTCATCTTCGCCGGGAAGCAGCTGGATGACGGGCGCACCCTGGCCGACTACAACATCCAGAAGGAGTCCACGCTGCACCTGGTCCTCCGCCTCCGCGGCGGCGGCCGTGGCGGCTACCCCACCATGCGTGTGCCGTGGGACCTCATCAACCTTGCCCGCAAGCACAATGAGACCAAGATGATCTGCCGCAAGTACGTGTAACTAATTAATAACCACTGCCTGAGATCCTTATATATCGTCTACTCTCATCTGTTCAAACTGCTAATTAGCCATGTCGTCGTTTAATTATATCAACTGTGTTGTGTAGTTAATAATAAATTGGCTTCAGTGCAGTGGACATATGCATGTGCTAGATTATTTCATACATATATAATATATTCAAACACACAGATTGAATGAAAATGTGAAATATATGTATATATATTTGTAATTTTATCTTGATATATACATTTTCTGATTTTTCATCATGTTAGATTTCGATTCTGTACATCAAGTACTTATTACCAGTGTAGGTAGCTAGGCATTGTTAAATGGTTAGGCCTACAACGAATCGTTTATTTTGTGGAGTTGTCTTCTTTACCTGCAGCTAAATACTGCAAATTTTAGCTGTTCTTCTATCTGCAAAGTTTGGCTAATAACAAGTTGAATCGATGCTAAAGTTTTCACCTTTTTCAATGTCTTTGATTTTCAGGTGCTATGCACGCCTTCACCCCAAGGCCGTTAACTGCCGCAAGAAAAAGTGTGGCCACAGCAACGCGGTGAGTCTTCTTTTTTTTTTTTTTTTTTTTCTATATGACACATGTCACATGTGCATCATCATTTGTAACTGTAGTATCAGGAACACTCACTCTTTTGATCATCCATTACATTAGCGTCGTCTACATGCTGTTCAGTCCTTGACCCAAATAAAAAAAAAAATACTATGTCAGTCCCTCAAAATAATTACACATTTTGTTTCGATGAGTCTTTATATCTTCTAATATATTCATTATGAAAATATATTCAACTATTAATATAATGATCTAATGAAAAGTGATGATACTTTATTATACACCATAAATATTAGTATTCTTTCATACTATATGCCCAAGTTTTCATTTTATACTATGCTACATATCTGTTGTGCTAAACCATCATTCCATTTCACAACAGTTTGTGCATATGCAGGTTTGATAAATAGAAACTGACATCATTAATTATAAGTTTGAGTGATGAACAATGTTCAGTCTTTTTTTTAATCTAATTTCCGAACATTGCTCTTCTTTTTAGCTGAGGGCAAAGAAGAAGCTCATGTGAACCATTTGGAAAGCTAGCAAGTCCGAAAGTGCCACCCGTCAACTGAACAATAATGTAGACACCTGCTATCAGGGCTTTTAGTTTACCCTAGTTTAAATTTCCATGTCGATGTTGAACCTTATTTTACTGTTTGAAAAAATCATGCCATTCTGTTGCATGGCATGGACATGTTAAGAAATGGTACCAAGTTGTTTTTATGGATATTGAGTTTGAATTCTCGCCTTTCATTATTTTGTCTGCTACCTACTTTGTATGATTCAAAACAACTAGATGTGCAAGGGCCTAAATTTTTCTACGACTTCTTGCGTAAAAATTTTATCCAATATACTTCTATTCTAGGGACACGATGGCAAACTTTTTTATCCAACATGCTTCTCTTCTAGCGATGACAACTTCATGAACTCAACTCACGGTCGATACAATACTTAACATGGATTGAGAGGAATTAAAGGTGAAAAATTGTTTCATTCTAATTGCTATCCTAATATATCAGAATGGATTAGAGTGGATCTGAGTGTACTTAATATTCCTCCTCTCCACCAATGTGTGAGGAAATGTATACGTAGATGCTGCGAAGTGAAGAAAAACAGCTGGTATCTGTGAGTGAGTGAGTGAGCAAGCAAGTCACACACGGCTACACGAAGCAGCCGAGCCAACTCCATTTGAAGGATTCGAGATGTTTTGACAACAATCAACTACGTGGGAGGTTATTGTCTCCGGTGATGAAATGGTGCCAAATCCAACCAACCCAGAGCTAACTCAAACAATGCAAAATATATGTGCCGAACACGAGTGGATAAATGCTAAAAGACATGAAACGGACGCCAATTCAATTTCAAACTGTACAAACTACTTTTTTTTTTCCGAGCGGAAGTGTACAAACTACTGCGACAATACTGTACTGGGCCAGTGGGCCAGCACGTTTTTCATGGGCCGTGCTCCAGTCCGACAACACAAAAAGCCCGGACAGCCTTCGTCTATGCCGTCGCGTTGCCTACGGCCGGCGACCATGCCGTTCCGGGGGTTTTCGTTGCGCGCGCGTTACTGCCAGTCTGCCACGCTGCTCTGTCAGACTGTCACCCACCCACTCCCCCGCTCCCCGTCTCCGGCCGGCCGTGACCGTGAGGGGAGCCTACTGTTTCGTAGCGGCCGCGTTACCCTCTCGCCCCATCCCCCTCCCCTCCCTACAAAAAGGAGAGGACGTGCCCGTTCCTGGCCATCACCAGTTCACCACCGCTCCACTCCCACGACCGCCGCCACCCCCACAACACAACCCCCGCCCCGGCCGTAGGGGAGGGAGAGCGCGAGGAAGGCGAACGAGCAACCCACCACCGGCGGAGATGCAGATCTTCGTGAAGACGCTGACGGGGAAGACCATCACGCTGGAGGTCGAGAGCAGCGACACCATCGCCAACGTCAAGGCCAAGGTCCAGGACAAGGAAGGTAACCAGCAGCAGCCGCCCTGCTTCTCCTCTCCTTTCCGCTGTTTCCAAGCCGAAAGCTTGCTTCTTTCTGTGGGGTGTCGATCTGTTCCAAAGACGAAAGCTTGCTCCTTTCTGTGGGGGTGTCGATGGGTTCTACTAGTAGCCAGTTACTTGATCATCGATGTGCATCAGTGCATGTCAGCATGTCGTTGGGTTGATCGCGCTCTCTCCTCTCTCTTCGGTGTTCCGTTTGCGTGACTACGCCTAGGCGGGCTGCAATCTCCCCCATTTAATGCTTGAAAATTTGGTCTTTTTCATGTGTTTATTGTTACCTGCCCTTGCACTCGTTGGAAGTTCTGGGTTTAATGATCATTTATGTACTTGATCGCGTCGTCCATATCGCCGAGTCCGATCATGGTGGTTTTGGGCTAGAACAGAGCATTTCGATGTTTCAGTATGGTTGGATTAAACTCAAAAACCAAAACTTTCTTTTTTTTGATCCGGTGAGCGCAGGCTTGGTTGTGCTTTTGCGGTGTTAGTTTACCAATAAAATGTCTGCTTCTTCGGGGTAATAGTCAGGGGTGGCATGATCGGATTCTTGGCAACTCCACATCTCATTTGAATTGATCAGATCCCTGTTTCCCAACTCGGATTTTAATCTATGCAGCGAACTAACTGGCCATGGAAACTTTTGTTTAACCAATTTATTTGCAGGCATCCCGCCAGACCAGCAGCGGCTCATCTTCGCCGGGAAGCAGCTGGATGACGACCGCACCCTGGCCGACTACAGCATCCAGAAGGAGTCCACGCTGCACCTGGTGCTCCGCCTCCGTGGTGGCGGCAGGGGTGGCTACCCCTTCCCCAGGGTCCCGTGGGACCTCATCAACCTTGCCCGCAAGCACAATGAGAGCACAATGGTCTGCCGCAAGTACGTATCAAGGCCTTAATTATGCTAACTCTACTGCTCTCTTCTGTCAGTGATATAATTTGGCACGGTATGTGTGGTGCTGTCTTGTTTAAGATCGAGTTAACTGAACGTCTGAACCCAAGAGTTTGCTTTCTGAGTCTCTGTTTTCATGTATATGGTCCGGTACTCTGGTCCTCAGGATTTACTGTGTGCAAATGAAGTACATGTAATGAGATTGATGCGATGATATGTATGATATGACAAGTGCAAGATGGAACTCAATATATGCCCTTTGATTCTGGCTTGTTTGTTTCAGTTACATAGTTGATCTCATTACGCTGCAGCGTTTTTTTGTATAGTTATTGGCAGATCAAATGATGGATAAGTGATGCACAGTTGCCTCTAGTTAAAGACATCAATTTTTATGTATTCACTGTTTTATTACAATTTATGTGTGTTTCTTCATTTTAATAAGTTTTGTGCTGTTTATTCTTGTGTTATTATGGCTATGTTTTCACTAGCACTTGAGGATGTGTGCTTCTTCAGCTTCTTTCTTTAGCTTAAAACTGTGTGTAATGTCTTTGCAGGTGCTATGCGCGCCTTCCCCTCAGGTCCAAAAACTGTCGCAAGAAGAAGTGTGGCCACAGCAACGAGGTAATTAAGCCTTGTTTTCCCCTGTCATCCCAGTGTTCTATAAGTAGGCCAACATTATTAATTAATGTTCTTAGATTTAGTCTTCTTAGCAGTGTTCTTGGTTTTGTTGCATCACCCATGCTATTACCTCAGTCATCATATGATGCTGGTGTAAGAGTGCATATAAAATGGCGTCACTGTGTTCAAGTTATATCGATAGCATTGTACCGGTTTATATGTTAATGGATGGATTTTACTATACAAGCTCATTTATTTTCATGTCTTGTTTTAATTAGTCTGCATCTACTATGTTCAACCATGTCCTATTTTAGAACAATTTGTTGAACCATACAGTGTAGTCATTTTCTGTTCATTCTTTGATTTCCCCCTGATATTATTTTTCAGCTGAGGTCAAAGAAGAAGTTCATTTCCAAGTCTACCATGTGAGCTTTGGGAAGCGACATTCTGGAGTGCCATCTGAAAGCGTCATGAATCACCTTGTCTAAACATTTCTATCAGGGGTGTAGTTCTCCTAGTTTAAGTTTCTATGTGCTTGTTGAACCTTAAATACTCTTTCAAATACTCCATGCTGTTTCGGTTAGTGCAGTGGCATGCCTAAGAAATGCAAGCGAAAGTTAGTTTGGCTGGATGTTGAAATCTTTCACTCTTTCTGAACGCTTTGAGTTGTTCAGTTTGTCTCTTGTGTGAATTGCAGATGCATGATCAGGAATAGTCACTTTTTAGTGATGAACCCAAGAACACTAGCAACATTTGCTAGTGATTTGCGACAAAACTGAAGTAGTAGTTGCAGTAGTAATAGTAACTGGGGATAAACTTTCCTGTGGCGTTTGAGTCTTGGATCTTGACTGTTTGGATAGGATGCTAGGTGTGCATTTGAAACATGTGATGTGGCCATCGAGTTGTGTTAATTCTAGATGGCGCTCTGTTTCATCCATAGGTTTCGTCTTACACTGAATCCTTGATCAGTACTGCAGTAGCAAATTGTCGTGTTAACAGTAGCATCTGAGAAAAGTTCTTTTGAATGGATGCTGAAACTTTTGTTATTCTGTCTTAATACAAGAGTTACTCAGCATCTGAGAAAAGTTCTTTTGATGGGTGCTGAAACTTTTGTTATTCTTTCTGAATACAATAGTTACTCAGTTTGGAAGAAGAGGGGGGGATGAAAATTAGTTTGAGAGTAGCATTTATATCGTTTTTTTGTCAATTGTGTGAACATGTTTGATCTGGAGCATTCACTCGTTAGTGATGATGGACTCACCAGCAGAGGCAGAAGCATTGCTAGTGATTGGTGATGAACACAATGAGTATTAGCAACATGATTACTACTGAGTGATGAACTTGCTCGTATCATTTGAGCCCTCGCAGTTGAGGTGTTGCGTTAGAAGGTACATGAACATGAATTAAGAAGTTGGGCTACCGACTGGTTTCCTCTCCCTCTGCATATGGATTTAACTGAGTTGTGTTCTTTCGGACTGTCTCTGTGTTTCTGTTTTTTTGTTTGGGGGTCTTACGCTAAATCCTTGACAGTTGAGATGTAGCTTTCGAAGTTCTAACTGGAGAATATTTTTGTGCTTGACATGGCTGCAAATTTAGCTTTGGGCTGCGGAGTTTGGTAGTGTCAGATAATCTCTCAATGCAACAATGAAATAATGGGCCTGCAGCATGCAGCTACCACTGCGATTGCCTGCAAGGGCCAGCTAAAAAAGCTCATGTCAATCCTTCACTGCCAAAAAAATGTCTGATAGACCGATACAATGTGCAGTGTGATTACAACAGAAAAGACATCCCGCACGTAACTGCAACAGTAAAAATATGCAGCATGTACTAACAACTAACACATTGTAAAAACAATACTAATACTAATCCACTTCATAATTCGTTGTTGACTGTAATTACACAAGAGCATAAAAATCTGGAACAAGTTCTCATCAGAAGAAAAAGGAGAAAAAGATATGAAAAGACGGAGGCAAGGAGACCAAGCGGCAGAGTTACCATGATCACCAGACTAAAGCATGCAGAGTCAAAAGGTGAAAGCAATCAATCAGGCAACCACTTTGTTTCAGCAGGAGATGCAGGCTCGGGAGTTGAAACAAAATTCTCAGAAAACAAGGCAAATTGACCATACATTATGCTGCAAAATAAGAAAGAAATCGAACAACAGATTGGCATATCCTCATTGTTTCCTACCGAACTGCAGAGCGATCAGGCAGGATCAACACGGTTCATGTATGTGTCTCATAGAGTGCAGCTTCAAAACTACAGGGTTCGGTTCATCTGATCATCTCCTGTGGACCATTCCCCAAAGAACAGGGAAGTGAAGGAACGCTGTCTCCATCCATTGAAACCACCATGGATTTCTGCGATGCCATCGAGCAGAATGGCATGAGGAGGAAGAACTGATCCGCCCGCCCGCCATGGGGTCAGTTGCTGGAGTTGGGACCGTAGCAGGCGGCGCGGACGGGGTTCCAGAGCCACTGCACGAGGAACCGCCGCCCGTTGACGCCGTTCACATTGTAGGCGCTGCCATCGGGTGCGCGGGACACGTTCCCGACCAGGCCGCCCGCGCCGCCGCCGTCGCCGTACACGCCCAGGCACAGGTCCGCGATCTCGGTCGGCGCCGTCGGCGTGTCCCCGGCGTACCAAGCGTTCACCAGCGGGTTCGTCGACATCTCCGCCAGTTCGTGCCCCAGCACGATCACCATCCCGTCCACCCCAGGGTCGCCGTTGGGCGGCCGCAGCACCGCCTGGGCTCCCCGGCGCCGGAGCCGTACTCGGCGGCGGCGAACGGGTACGCGCACTTGCCCGGGCACTGCGTGGCGCTGTTACCGACCCAGGCGTAGGGCACCGTGACCCCGACCACGGACGCGAAGGTGAAGTAGTGGAAGCCGCAGACGGCGCGGCAGAACTCGTCCACCTGCACGTCGGGGGACGTCAGCACCAGGTAAGCGCCGCTGTAGGGGTCCAGCGGCAGCGGGTCCGGGTACGCGTACACCGCCGACCGGATCACGGACTGGACGTCGATGCGCCGGAGCGACGCGCCGTGGGAGTACCCAGCGTCGGAGTGCTCCCCGGCGACGGCGAAGGTGCCCGTCACGTTGGCGCCCGTCTGGTCCGCGTACATCCGCGGCGTGCGCGCCCACCAGTCGGAGACGGCCGGGAACGGCGCCGGTGCCGAGAGCGAGGCGAGGAAGTCCCGGAGCACGGCCTGCGCCGCGGGCTCCCACCGCCCGTACCAGATGAGGTAGAGGTTGGTCGGCGACCCGGACACGACGGGGCCCATGTGGGTACTGCATGTCCACCAGCTGGTTCCCGTCCACCAGGTAGTCCGCGCGGTACACCGGCGCGCCCCGGACGGCAGCGAGGCTGCTGATGGAGATGCAGATCGCCGCGGCGGCGGCGGCGAGGAGGAGGAGGTGGGAAGGGTGGCGAGGGAGCAGCCTCCCCATTTCGGTGGGACGCGAGGACTGAGGAGGAGTGGAGTGAAGGCTGAAAGTGAGTGACCGAGGTGGCCAGCTGGGTTTTTGGTGCCTTTTGCGTTTGAACGACCCTCACGCCTTTTTTAAGGAAAAAAAGAAGCTTCGGGTACAGTATTATAAACAGAAACCATTGCACTTTTAGTAATACAATTAAACAGACCATTGCATTAAACAGACTTTTGTGCTTAAAATTATGAGACTAGTAAGTTTCAAGTGCATGTCAAATTCAATCAATAACTTTCCTTTTAAAAAAATTAGAGATTGATCCAACCTGGAAGTGGTTTTTACTGAACAGATGGAACTTGGCATCCAAATTCGAATGTTGAGAAAGACTTGAATCGAAGTGTCTTTAATAAAATTCATTAGCTCGGTATCCAAAGCTTAAGAGATTTGGCCACACTATTTCAGCATGCATCTGCCACTGCCAGTAAAAAAAAAATGATATGGATTTGCCAAGAAACAAAAATCATCATCGTTCCGATTGAGAAATCAAAATCGATATGAAACTCTTGAGGTGGATCGATCAGATTGACAGGGCCCGGACTCACATGTCTATGCTTTGATCCATAGAAATTACTACACAGTAATCCACCCAACTCAAGGTAGTTTATCTTATCTAGTTTCTCTAGTTAATACAAGGGATTAAACCAAGTGAGCTAGGAACCAATCTGAAGCACAAGCTCCTAGCTGTAGTGGGAGGCGGTTTGATCTTTTCTATGCTGGCTGCATCTGGGCTGGGCCAGGACCACGACCAGGACCGAGCTTCTTGATGTTTGTCACGGACGATGTCAACGGTTGCGCGCAGCTCAAGGCTGCACTTACTCGCTGTAGAGCCAGTGCGGCTGACGTGTGGGCCATCGTGGCCGCGGCGGCGAGAAGAAATTCTTCATTGCTGTCGCCGCGCCCTGGCCAAATCAAGAGTTCTTCAGGGAAAACCACAGTGGCTCAATCCCAGGTGATAAAACTACACGTACTTATGAGAGAGAGAGCATATCAGGTGATAAACCTTGTGGGTGATGACAGGGGTTAAACCTTGATAGCATGGCGAGCCTACGCTTGAGATTTTCTGTGTGTTATCTCAAGGAGCAACACGTGAGGCCTATAGTAGAAAAAACTTTTGCATCATTCCATACACCTCTGCTGCCAGTATACTACTCTCTCTCTCTCTCTCTCTCTCTCTCATCACTGCATCTGCACCCGTGCACACTACAGTCAATGAATTTGCTTCCGCGCAAGTGAAAGCGTGAGGCCAAAGTGATTGCAAGTTTAGTATTATCGAGAAAGAAAATACAATATTTAAATACTAGTGCTTGCAACTGCAAGCTGCTGCCTTTTGCTTCCTTTCTTTTTCAAACACACCAGCTAATGGCACCGCAATGGCATCATGGCACGGACATTGGACAGGGTGCGGCATCATACGCTACTCCATTCTAAATTATATTATTTTGATATTTACATAGTTTTTACAAATGTCTCTAGATATAGAAAAATATCTAGATACGTAGAGAAAAACATATACTATATAATTTTAGATACGCCAAGATTCGTATAGGCTCGATGGCTATTTCATCAGGCGGGATGTCACAAGTGGCTAGGCTCAGCCTTGACATGTAGCGGAGCCTACAGTTATGTTCTTACATAAGGACAAAACAAATTAATAGGTCATACAATATCTATGTCAATTCCTGGATATATGTTCTTTGCTAGACTCAGAGATTTTCTGAGATCAATTTGCTGGATCCCAATTTACTAAGGTATGAGCAATAGACTTATATTACAAATGACTTCATCAGAGTTTAGAGAAGCGCATACCATTCAACAAGAGTGTCGGCCCCTAATTTTTAGGGTCCACTGTGCATCATATGTCAGTCCCTGAATCAGTAGCTGACACGCACAAGTACACAAGATTGATATCAAAAGCATACTTTTATTGCTAATGGGGAAAACATGATACATGGTTTGGGTTTACATAGCTTGGGCCGCTGGCCTTATAGTATATATATCAGAGTTTTAAGACAGCGGTTCTATATTATCGTGGCTCCATTCCTACAGGCAACCTGGAGTGCGGACAAAACCCTAACTATTCCTATATCACGAACATCGTAGTCCTAAGTGTAGTCCTAGCGTGGCTTCTTCATGTAGTCATGCGGCTCCGCCTTCTTCACGTATTCTTCTTCTATCCTCGCGTAGCTCCAAAAGTAGTCCATCTTAGTGTAGGCTCTCGATCGGCTTCATCCTCGGATATACTCCTGCAGCTTCCTTCCTAAAAACATAGGGAGAAGGGGGTTGAGTACATACGTACTCGAGAAGCCCTAACTTTGGGTGGATGGAGGTTAAATGTGTAGTAGTTATAATTATAGGTTGGGCCCCGGTAGGGTACTCACCATCCTCACCGGTTCCCTAATTAAGTTATGGTTACCAAATCATTAATATGTCTTACCGTTATCTATTCTTTGTTGTAGTCTAATCATAGCGTCTCATCCCTAAGCATCCGCCCATTCCAAGGGCGTGGCTATTCGAATAGATTCAAGTAAACTCTGCGCAGGGCGTACAAGTTTCCCCACATGATAGGCGTGAGTCGCCACTAGGGGCCAATAGCGCGACAGGGCCTAACGAGAACTTCGTGCACCGATAGGGCGCTACCTTAGATATCCATACACTTCCACTACGGCGCTCGGGGGTTGGGATGTTGGACGAGGAAGCCCACTAGCAAATTTTTTTCAACCGGGACATGGAAGACCACCACATGTCGGTCCATGCCCTCACACAAATCGTGGAAGCCCACTAGCATCCACATTAGAAAGATATAATTCGCGATAGTGCACCCAAGAGTTTTACGTGGAAGATCACTTAGCGTCCACGCCCAACCAGGCCATGGAAGAACACACAAACATCCATGCCGTCTCCCCGCTCTACCGTTTGCCTACTCCGGCCCCCTAAGTGGAAACATACTTCAATCTAACGGGGGTGTGAGATCAAGCCTACCCATATAGGCATGTGGTCGTGCGGAATATCTCACCGTAATGTAAAGGAGGCTATGAACCGGTCCTTAGGGGTGACTAAAACAGTATCTCCGACCAGGGATATTCTTCGCAACATATCCGCCAAGTAATCTACACCTAGATTACCCCTACCCGTTTCAAGTCATAGCATATATAGTCACTTCATTATCTCATTATCACATTATCATATTATCATGTTATCACTTTATCACATCATCTTATCATAAATATTTATATGATCTTTTTTTCGGAGGGTCGTTATATAAGTAGGATGGTAGATAGGTGGAAATTAGGACTTGCCTCCGCCGACGAAAGTATATCCAAGGGTCTTGA
>JADLZL010007085.1:0-56034 GCA_015844335.1 Chrysopogon serrulatus | reverse complement strand
AAAATTTGATGTTTTGGATAAGAACATGGTGTTTAAAATCTAATTTTATCTATTATTTTTTATTAAAATATATAAAAAAACTAAAAATAAAGTTACTTTTGTAAAGTGGGTTTCGAGGTGAATCTATACATAAAGTTTCACCCTTTTAAACTAAATATTTTAAAAGTTATTGATAGTTTATGTTTCCCAATGTTTAACCTAAATCTTATCCAAAGCGTCAAGTTTTATAAGTATGGAAGGAGTAATAATAATATACAAAGTTGGCAACTTAGGAGCCGGAAATCGAGTAAATTGACGTATGTACCTACCTACGTACTTTCTCCATCTTAAATTATAATACATTTGATCTTTTTTGACGCCAAGTTTGATCACTTGTTTTATTTAAAAATTTGTTCAAAATATCACTTTTTATCATGGCTTACTTTATATCAATAAAAGTTCTTCAAAATGACTTAAATTTGACTATATTTGCGCAAAATTTTCTAAGTAAGACACGTGGTCAAACTTAAAGTTGAAAAAATCAAACACCTTATAATTTGGTATGGAGGAAGTACATAGCAAAATCACCGCTGCTATAGCCATGGCATGCCACTTACGGACAACGCGTACCTGAGGAGAGTAATTTGAGCCGACTGGAGAAAATCCATCTTCGGTGGTGAATTTGAGGTGTGCGCAAGAGTGATGACTATTCGTTACGCCGTTGTTGCCATCGCTTGGTGGCGTACGACCTCATGGCCTGGTCGAGGACACCATCACCGGTCAATGTGACCGAATAAATAGCTTTAATTGTAAATTCCGGCAAACTCACATTACTGGTGATCACTTACTTACAGTGACTTAGGCAAGAATAAGAACAGAGCACAAACAATTCTTTTGGTGCCGCAAAAGATGTGTTTTTTTTTTTTTTGTATTTCTTACTCAATATTAAAGAGATTTAACATTGGTGCCATCATCCCACGTCTAACAACACACCGCACATCCTCCTTGAGACTAGACACTCCGTATGAACCTGCTTGCGCAGTAGCAGAACTAGAACTTTTAATTAAGGAGACCGGACAATATAATGACACCTCATAAACATAACAAATTTATAGAACAAGATAATGTTTTCAACATTTATACACATATATAATACTTATAGTGAAAAAACATAGTATTTTATTAAAATGATAAAATAATAATTTTTTACTTATATAATTAATTTATAGATTATATAAATTTTTATCGCTCATAGGGGGCCATGCCCCCCTGTGCATGCGTCAAGCATCAGAAAGGTGCACAACCATAGCATCTAGGCATGCTTATTGGACACACACTGACACACGCAGCTTGACGACTGCAACATGCCCACACCACAGCACATACCACAATTGTCGAGAGACGAGGATACACTCTATGTGTTGAACACTATAAATATGCGCACCTAGAGCATCCATGCGTGCTTATTTGACCCAAACCTAAACAAACACAAGTGAACTACTAGTCCTCTTCAGTCCTCGTTGTGGAAAGAGGGTATGGTATGATAGGGAAAGGAGCCTGGTACATGTAGGGAGGAGGCCTAGTACAAAGCATGTGCCTTGTAGAAGTAGACAGGGGCTTGTAATTGGTAGGAGGTCACAGGGCCAATGTAGAGGCTGTTTGGACCCACGTTTCCTCCTCTCCCACCCTTTGCCCCTTTGTTATTGACCGCCTCCCCCTGCCACCCTCCCCTCTTGTCCCTGCCGCTAGCCCCCATCCCCATCCTCACCCCTGCCGATGGAATGGTGCAGATTTGACATACCAAATCGGCCACCGTGACCGCTCGCTCCCCAACATGTGTGGGGATGTTGGCGTTGATGTTGTGCCCACATGTAGCCCAAGGCCACCGGTGTTGCTGGGAGCCGCCATCTCGGTGGACGGGCAAATGAATGCAACTAGCAGCACAAGTAGTGGAGGAGAATTAGAGCGGAGTACAAAAAATTGTGGAGTCCAACCTTCGGTTTAATAGGCACAAGCCAACTGTGCTGTGTGAAGATGATGGCAACAATAGATATTGATAAGAAGGATGGTTCCGATCGAAAAAGTACTAGTAGAGTGAAATAAAAATAGAAAAGACCTATATTAATTAGAAATAGTTTAGGGTTCAAAAAAAGTGCCTGTTAGATCTTCTTCTTTTTCTTATAAAATAATCAAAATAGCTGAAACTTCAAAATTGCGTAATAAGTCCAAGAAAAAACTAAAAATGGTGAAAAAGGTTTTTATTGGAACTGAATTTTAGCTATAACTTACACGATAAGTGGTAAATCACATGCAGTGGCGGATTGGGGTGGGGGGAAGGCCGATCTAAAGCAGAACCGAAGGTCTTGGAGATTCAATCTGCCGGTCGTCCTTTGGTGCAAATACGATTCACGATTTCCAGTCGTAGCGTTGGCGCTGCGTGTACCAGAACTATGCCCTAGCAGCCAGCACCAGTGCTGCGTAGCGAAAGGATCAAGGATCGTCGATGGCCGGAGGCAGTTTCATAGCGTGCGGCACTCCGGGTCTGCAGACCGCGGCAGAAGGTACCGCTCTATCTGTACGCATCAGCAATCACCCAGAATATCACGTACAATACAGGTATCAGGTATCTTCATTTTTAATTCACTTTAGTAGCTGATTGATTATTTTATTTAAAGCAAATCAAGCAATAGGATACTAGGATCAATTGTGGGATTGGAAACTAGAGAAATTAACGTTTGAACTTGAAGGTCATTAATGCCTGACCCTAACATTGTCGATTTCTTTTTTATTTTGAAGGATAATCATGGAACCCAAACAGAAGACAATTGAATCTTTTCACAAGAAAGCAAGAGATCAAGAATAAAATGGGGCTTTATTCTAACTCTGAGGAAGATAAAGTAGCTGTACTTGGCTTGCTGCTCAGCAAGAAGAGGACATAGAAGAAATGGAATCTTTGGAGCAACCAACAACTTCATGGGAAGATGGTGTAAAAGTAAACCTGTTAAATTTGCACCTTTTATGGTACAAATAAAATTTTTATTGTTCCTCCATGTAAAAGAATGACCTGTGATATTACTTGTTTCATCGCTAATGGCTCAATGCAGTTCCTCGAAGAATGGCACGCAAAATTTTTTAGTATCTGTACTTCTTGCTTACAGAAAGGTACAACCAAATCAGTGTGGTGATGTTCCAATATTGTTGCAGCGTTTTGATGTTTGTGGTGTTCGTCTCGGGAGGTCAAGTATTGTGAACTTGTAATTCTCTTCTTGAATTCATGGTACAACAAATAGAGTTCATGCCCATAGATTCCAAGAAAAAAAAAAAATCTGGCTTCGAAGCTATGCCTGGCGCCAGCATGTTTCAAGTTGCAACGGTAGAGCCGTAAGCAGTGCTTTTTCTTCAGGATCATTCAGGATGCATAAATATATCTGGGTTGTCCAAAAAATCTTGTATTTCTTGCTTACAGAAAGCTACTCTACTTAAATAAGTTACTAAGTAACACCCAAATCAGTACGGGGCCGTAAAGAAATTTTCTAAGATACAAGCTTTTGAATAGAGTACACAACCGACGAGGAGTTCCATAAATTGTTATGGCATTATGTGGTTGCAGCTATCACCAGCAGCACGGTATCCTTCAGTCCTCCCCTACAAGGGTTGAGCATTTTCCCAAGCTAATTCTTGTTCGTCGGATAAGGTTGGGTTGCAGAAGTCCTCATGTTATGACCTTGGAAACGTGCTTGCTTCAAGCTACAGCTGTCTGATTCCCACCAACCCAGTACTGCTTCACGGCATATAAGATCTTTTCACGCACGAGGGGGCCATCCTCGTGATCAACCATTTTCGTGTTCCACCTCATACCTAGAGCGAGGCTGTTCACCTTGGTCAGGACGTCAACATCATCCCGTATTATGACGGCACCTTCAGGCCTCAAGATGCGGTCCATCTCCAGGAGAATGTCTTCCATGCTGCACCTGTTGATAGTTTTAATAGATAAAATATATCAGCACAGGCAATGCATGCTATGAATTCACTACAGAAGACAAGAGTAGCTTACTTGTTTTTATACAAGGTGAAAAGACCACTAGCATGGATAAGATCATATGTCCTTGGATAAGTAGAGAAAGCCTCACACCTGAAATAGGATAGTGTCAAAATGTAAGTTCATGGTCACTAGAATACTACTTTTGTGGGCACACGATTCAAGTGTAAAATTGTCAAACCAGTCATGATATATGCCGATCAATCCTCGCTCATACACAGCCCCCAGGGTGGGCATCTTTGCGATGGTCGGCACAACATTCATCACCCAAGATTTTGGGGACTCTATTGCTGCAGCGAATCCCCCGAGCCCTGCATTCATGTCCATAATATTCCTGTATCTACCAGTAAGCAGATACTTGTTCACACTGCTGTAAGCCTTCACATGCTTCTTCCACATTTTATTGTCTTTCTGAAAGGCCTGAGATGAAACCCCTGGGATCAAACCATTAGCGATTCTAGGAGGAACTGCATTGAGCCTGGCTGGGAAGGGTTTGATTGCTCCTCCAGCTACTTCGCTTTCATCTTTTACATCTGGAAAGGGTGTCACACAAGCCTTCATCTTCTTGTACCTGATGAAGTCACAGTAGTCTGTAAGAATCTGGAACAGAAAAGAATGATACAACAAAAGCACTCTGTTCAAATGACTGATCTTATTAACATGATTACAGGAACAGCATACCAGACATCATCTGGGTTTGTTGATTCACACATCTGCACAGTTGATTCTTCTTGCCTAGAAGGGCAAGACTCGGTATTCACCCTTTTCCTCCATATTGCCATCCCACCCTTCTCTGAGACTTTTTCCCAACATAGAAGGTCAGCAATTTCCTCTATTCTATTCTGCTCTGCCTCAAGATCCTTCTTCGTGCGTTGCCAGCCCTTGTAGTTCGCCTTCCAATTAATTGGAGGACCAGACAGGACCCAGTAGCCACCAGGCCTTAGAACCCTATCAACTTCCATCATGTACATTCCATCTGCGAAGGTGTGAAAATGATTTCGGGTTGTAAAATAACTTGCATCAAACATAAATGATGCACTAAATATTAATGATAGTTACGATCCCTGAATTTTTTTGCTTTGATGCAGAATATAAGAGGACGCATGATTATGCTCACCGTTTGCCCCCATGGAATCAAGCACCTGGAACAATGGGCCATGTCAAAGGCCCTTGATGGATAGGGAAGTTTTATTGTACCAAGGACACCAATAACAGCTGGGACACCTCTCTCCAGAGCAAACTGCACTTGTGCCTCATGCGAATCTCTTGGTGCAAACGACATGGCCAAGACATTCCTCTTCAACAAATAAGCTCCCCAGCTAGCCACCTGAAATAGTTATGGTGTGTTAAGAATGAAGTAGCCTAGCTCAAATTAGCTACAAGCAATATGCAGTTTGGCATTTTCCTCTTACCCCGCAACCAGTGTCAAGTGCAGTCCTGACAGTTCCATTGGCAATAGGAATGACTGATGCAAGCTGATCAATATACTTATCGGCTCCTTGCGGGAATTGTGTCCCTCCACCAGGGAATCTGAACACATTACCCTCATACTGAACCCAGTTCTGGATGGCTTTCTCGACCGTCAAGCTCTTATACGGGCAATTTGCAAAAGGGACATAGTCCCGACTCTTGGGCCATGGGAACGGAGCCACATAACCTTTCGGGGGTGGAATCAGACAGTGCAGCTTCTCCTTCTGCGCCGGGCAGTGCCTCTCTCTGTAATTCATGTTCTCTAGGGAACTTCATCGCCCTGTTCTGATCTTGGCAGGGGGTGTAATCCGTGTAGCGGTCGGCGCATGGCTTGAACTTCTTCGCCGGCGAAACGAGACTGCTGCTAGAGCTGCCACTAGCTTTAGAGTGGTGAGTGTCGAAGCTAAGGTTGGGCAAGATGGTGCAGTCGGTGCGCTTGGTGACCTCCAGCGCGATGCTGTCCCCCTTGCCGAACCCGCTCTTCTGCCACGCTCCGAGGATGTAGAAGAAGCAGCACATGCCAATCACTATGCACAGGGAAACCGTGCTCCTGGTCCGGTTGTCGCCGGAGCTCGTTTTCAAAGCCATGGCTTACGCTTACCCTGAGGAATTAGACAGTCGCCCAAAAACATGAACTTTTTGTACTATTTAGTAATCCTTATTCGGAATGTACATAGAATTAGAATGCTATTGCTCAGGGGGACGGATCTTTGCAAAACAATCTCAATATACATGGATATACATTTGTAACTAGATCAGATCCGAATACGGTAGAAAAGTTAGCGTTTGGATGCTCGATTGCGCACAGCAGGAACGGAAAGACGACCAAGGGGCGGCGTACCTGGTGGTGGTTGCCCCGCCGGCGAAGGGCCCGAAGAGGGCCTCGGCACCTTGCGCAGGGCGGCAGCGACGGCCGCCCAGTCGCCGCCGACAGAAAGAGAGGGGAAGAAGCGAGAGCAGAAGGAAGGGGTTATGGAAGAAGAATAGATGGAGCAGAGTAGGGTGGGCTATTTGACAGAGGTTTTGCTTTTGCCGGCTTCGGTTTGGCTCCACCAGCCACCGCTATAAACCTCTCTCTATGATGGCTCGTGGCTATAAGCACCCAGGGCACCCATAGTAGAGATTTTTTATTGTTCTTTATTATTTTTTTTATCGAAGGTTGAGCGGGAACAAACATTCGGACTGATGACCATTGACTAATGATAAATCTGTACTTATGTTAATATTAATATTGAAAGCTTTACTCTCCTCTCTACAGTACATCTCTCTCACTGTCTATAATTTTTTATCCGAATTTAACAGGAGACCACATTTTTTACAATCAAAAGCAGCATAATCCAAATTCAACACGGGAGTACGACGTCTAGCCACGTTATGCAGTTCAATTTCAAAAGCACCCTCAATAATAGTCAAACTTGCTAACTTATGTGAACTTAAAACAAATGAAAATGGAGTAACCTAGCATGCTAGTGAAGAAAAATGTATGAGCATAGACATATATGAGTCATACAAAATTATTTTATCTTGACTTATGAATACAATAAATATTATATGACCTAGTTGTTTTAATATTATGGAGCTGCACTGATATGTGACATATTAGAATAGATGCATGATTGTTGCATATTCCAAAAGTACAATTGGTAAGAGCATCTCTAATGGTTCTCAAATAATTGATTGGTAAATCAACGAGTTTTGAAGAGGCTAAAAATAAGTTAGAAGCATATTATTTGTTAGGTTCCTTCAAGCGTTACCAAAATATCACTCTTAAAACATAACAAGACAATTTTTTTATCAAGCTCCAAGTACTGTTTCCAAGTCATCCACGGCCACTTTTAGTCTTTCTTTTTATATATTCTTTCGTCTGAATTGATAACTCGGCTTACATTTTAGTGCAATTGGATTGGTTTTTCCAAGAGCAGAATAATAAGAAGCTAAAGAGTGATCTAAGCTTACAATTGGGTTTAGAAACTCTTGAAAATGCTCTAAACGAATAGAGGTATTGGCTTTTGGCTAGTGAGATGCAAATTTCTGAGGCGAACCAAAATCGGCGCGTACTGTACAGATTGACCTCGTCACGCTCACTCATCACGCGCGCCAGTACCAGTGCAAATGCAAAGAAAGAAGCGCGTGATGGCCCCTGGCCCGACCCACTACGAGCTAAGTACTAGTATAAATCTGTGTGGGCTCCACATGCAGCGGGTTGGGTTGGTGGGGTGGTGGTCGTCGCACTTATGAGCCCACGTGAGTGGGGAGGAGGGGCCCGCCGCTCGGCCCGTCCGTCCATCTAGATTCCGATATCGCGTGATGGACCGAGAGGAGTCGTCCCGTCCAGGGCGGTTACAAATGCACGACGGATGCCGTGGGCCGCCAGAGTCAAGGTAGCGCATGTGGCAAGACAAGGCCGTTCGTCCGTTCCTTGCACCGGTTCAACCGTTCGGTCCAGCGGCACTTGTTGGGCTGCCGCCTGCCGGCCTGCCGCACGCACTCCCATCCCATGTCCCCCCCCCCACATTCCCATCTGGAATGCTGCAGCCCTGACAATGACAAGCGAGTCCACCACTAGCCTCCTGGCAGCGGCAGCGGCTGTAGCTGTGGCTCCCAAAAATCGCAGCCCTGTGAGCCAAACCGGGTTTTCTTTTGCTTTCCTGTCGTTGATGATGAGGCTTGTCAGCGTCCGTATTCCGTTCCGTTGCAAGAGCAAAGCAGTTTCAACTTTTCAAGGCACAGACATCCTGGTCCTGGCAGCAGAAAGCCGCCGCAACTCCCGTGGCGTGAGGTGTGGCCTCCGGACATTGGGCTGGGCTCGAGGACACCGCTTTTCTAATCAAAGCCAGGCCTTTCTTTCGAGCTGGACCGATAGATGGGCCTGTTTTTCCGGGTTCAGACCTGAATGCATGGGAGATGACACACACTCATGGCCATGGGAGCCGATCAAAATTTCCGAAAGACAAGATATAAATAAAACTTCCCCGGTCGGCCACATGTTTCTCAGTTTCCCTCCTCTCGGTACCATCGTCCAGCTTCCATTCCATGTGAAGCAAAATTTGAATTGAATGGAGTGAGTGGCTCGTGATGATACATTTAAACGTACGAGTAGAGTTTACAGCGGCTTTGGCCACACCCAGACCTGCTATATACTACTATACGGAGTAGTACATCAAGTGATAGCAAAGCATATATCAGTAGGTAGCTCTGATCTGAATATCTCTGATGGGATGCACTCACAGCACAATACAGAGTACTGTAGAGTGGTGGTGTCTCTCTGCGTGCTGCTCGCTGTTGTTCAGTTCAGGGATCACTACTAGTACTACTACTACTCAGGGGCACTTGGGTCCGCCGCGCTTGGTCTTCCAGTTGTTGTAGCAGGCGCACTCCCCCTTGTTGCCGTAGTAGCCCGACGGCACGCACAGGCAGGTGTTGCAGCACTTGTTGCAGAAGAAGATGCACGGCTTCCTGTACTGCGTCTTGCCGCACCGCTGGTTGCACTGCGGCGCGCACTCTGCAAATAAAACCAGCAATCAAAGGCAATGCAATGCAATGCACCACCCCCTCATCCGTTCAGGTTAATTAGCCATACACAAACCAACCTGATATATAGATGATGCATATATCCTCTCCTCGGACTCGGATCATCTTAATATGTTATGTAAAACCACCATATATGTCCATAGTATGTTTCAAATTTCAAATTATAAGACATTTTGTCATTCATAGATACATTACTTCTGATATGTGTCTAAATTCTAAACATGGTGATACATAACAAAAGTTATGTATATCTATAAAAATCAAAACATCTTATAGATGAATTATATGAGTATATATATGATTTTTGGCCCACCATGTGCACAGTTTTTAAGTTCTGAACGCCTCACTCCAACCAACCTAGACTCCTCCTATACCACACTTTCGTACTACTACGTAGTAACAATCAAATATCACTGCATTAAGATCTCCATTTATTCCATTGTAGTATTAGTAGTCTGATTCTGGAGTACGTACATGCAGTTAGTTATGCACTAGAGAAAGGAGATCAAAAGCAGGGGAGCAAGCAATCAGAAGGTTTGAAATGGTGACTTACGGTAGGGTTTGAGGCTGCCCTGTCCACCCTGCAAAACGAGAAACAGAGATAAGCGAGAGAGCACGCATCAGAGAGAAACTCTTCTTCCAATTTGTGAGCGATGACTACTGACTACTGAGCAAGCAGGGCAAGGAGACAGACCTTGTTCACTTGGTAGACATTGTCGTCATGCTCGTCGCTTCCCTTGGCGACCACCTGATCGATCCAAATGCAAGAAAGAATCGCATGAGCCACGCAACGCAAACGCCAGGAACCAAACCCTGCCGGCCAGCCATGTCCATGTCCATTGTCCATGCCCAGCTCACTCAGCCGAAGATGCATGGACCGGATCTCACCTCGTGCTGCTCGGCCATGGAGACCGCGAGAAGGCCAGCAACGGCGAGGAGCAGCAGCAGCAGCCTGCCGGCCATCGTCGCCATTTCTGATCTGATCTGAATGAAGCGACGATGTGTTTGTGTATGTGTGTGGCGCTGAGTGAAGCAGAGCAGCTAGCTGGACTGTCTGTCTGACGAGGAGTGAGATGGAAAGATGCGGCCGGACGTATTTATAGCTAGGCCAAAGACATGTATGGATGGATGGATGCCCAAAGCTTAGCTTGTTTCAAGATGCGGTCCGTGGTCGCTGCTCTATTCTACTCCTTGATTGAAAAAAGTAGAGGTCGTTGGAGGGAGGGAATCATGCCAACATGCGTCAAAAGGAATGCTCCGCTCCTCCTACCTATGCTTAGATGCGCAAGTTCATCTCGATCATCTAACCTTTTTTTCCCCCTCCACACCCTGCATCTACTGAAGAAAAAAGATGGTGATAATGACATAATGTAGGAGAGTATCTAGTTTAAGGACATGGATCACAGGGTTATCATCAGAGTTCTTTTTACACTGAGCTTAATGATGGCACCCGAAAATCCCGATCTGCATAGTGACTACTGACTAGTGAGTGCCGAGTGCCGACTGCATAGTGGCACCGACGAACTGCAGAACTCTGACGTCTGTTTGCGGTCACAGATGTATTCGGTCACGCGCTCTCGTCAGATCCCAATTGTTGCGTTCCTACTTCGCCGCTCGCTCGGATGGCAGCAGTAGGCTGGTCACTGATGGACGGTGGTAGCTACTCTACTCGCCACCCATATGGGCGGTGTATGCAGTGCTTTGTGCGTGCAAGCTGCGTGTACTAGCTTAATTTGGAGCTTTGCAGTAGCTGCACACACATGTTGCCAGTTTGGCAGGGGGTGCATGTGCATGTGCATGTGCCGCTTCACGTGGCCGTATGGGCGGCCGGGGAACACCAGCAAGTGAGCCTATACATATCATAGATGATAGCGGAGAGCACACTGATGCTAAAGGGCGCCGAAACAGTGTGTCACTACTCACTACGCGGTGACTGTACTTGGTCTGGTTCAGTCCCCTTGGTGGCCTTGGATTTCTGCATCTGATTCCACAAGCATATGTATGGATCCAATTTTCAGTATGTTAAGCTAGTTAAGAAATTAGTAGTAAAGCTGAAACTAAACTAATCACCGTCGTGTAAGTATACTGTTCTATATCAGCTCCGATCCATAAAGCCGTCGCAGTACCACTCACCGTCACCACACTCCTACCCGTGCTCAGTTTCAGGTCCGTCAGCACACTCCTGCCCGTGCTCATTTTCAGGTCCATCGCGTACATTAATCGCGGGTGGTTCGATCGACAAAGTTTATGCGATCGAAAGGCTAGCGAATATTGAGAGTGGTTAGTGTAGACGTGACGACCTGTACTACACACAGCCTATTTATTTGAAGATGTCTATGTGTTCAAAATTAGGTAAATTTAGAGCCCACAACTGATACAAATTGTTTATCTCCATCCTCTCTAATCTGTTGATATTCTAACTCAATAGCTCTCAAAGTTCTTACTTTGTCAAGTTGAATAGACTGCTAACAATGAGCCGATTTACTTTTCATTATTACTAATTTATCTTCTCTTTGCATCGCAGCTCCATTTGTGGTTACTCGAACTTTAGCATATATGACCGTCACCTCCTGCTTATATTATATATGTCGTGTGAATGGTAATAGATGTGATCATGCACTTGTATCTTAAGTTAAATACTCTATATTTATAATGGCATAAGTGGACAATTTAGAGACATACTACATTAAAAATAGTTTTTTTAAGGGACTGGATTTTATTAAATTAAAACCCTCAACATAAAAACATAAAATTTTACATTAAAGCACATCGCTAGGTCTCTATACTTCATCTTCCTCGCATTCGGCGATGTATACACCCCTCCAGGTCTGGACCCAAAACTACAGTCCCTATCAACAGAAGACTCCACGAATATGGAGACCGCAAAGGAGGCACAGAAAGCTCAACCACTATGAGGAGTAAAGTGCGCCGAGAGCATATCTGCCATATCTTCTGAAGGTGATTTGATGGCGCTAGCATCACCACTAACAACCAGAAGGGAAGGTCCGTTGCTGCCAGTAGCATCACTGGTAGCCGGAAAGACAATCCCATAGAAAGAGAAAAATAGATCCAATCCCTCATCAACAAGGACTATACCAACATACCTCGATCTCTCCAGAAAGAGTATGCCATTACCGAATCCGGCGACGCATCCACCAACGATTCGGTATGAAACAGAAAACCGGATCGAAAACATCGAAACAACCAACCAAAACCTATAGCCCAAATTATTATGGAGGAAAGAAGAATAAAAAATAAAACCTAAGAAAAACAGTAGATCTACTAAAACAATGGACAATGCGCTCTTTCTCACCCACCAACAAAGATGCTGGAGGCAAGAGGAGCGGAAGCCGAAGGCGGGGGTGGCGGTGGCGGTGGCGGTGGCAATGGAGTCGCACCTGGGGAAGGGGGCGGACGGGGCCAAAGCGGTCTTTCTGAACACAGTTGCCTGTCTCCAATTCTGAAATCGTTATTAGGAAATACTTTAGGATTCTTTTTTATGCATGATTAGAGAAATAGGTAATCCAGATGCTGATTTAGATGTTACTTTAGGTTATTTTTTAATAGCAGCGGGTAGTGATTAGCTAGATGCAAATTGAAGGTTACTTTGATGATTTTTCAGATGACACGTGTGGGTCGCTCTAGGTTTGGCGTATGTTTAGATTTTTGTTGAGAATTTAGACCGCACGAAACCTTGGTCTTAGTTTTATTCTTTTTAGTTGTAATATAATATATAGGAGAAGGAGAGGAGATACGTGGATGAACTGGTCGCTCTGGCTGGAGCTAGATGTTGTTGGGTCACTGTCATGCATGGATGCATGCAGCGCACATGGGTCAGCTGGCCACGAAAGGAAACAACCAGCAGGTTTTTATTGTTCCGTAGTGCACGGGCACGGCCCACGGCTCACGGCGCCAAAGCGCCATGCTTCATAGTACGCGACGACGTTTTTCTTCCTTTCTCAATCTTCTGCGTACACGGGAGACGGATTTTCGTGGCGGACATCGGCTTGGGCAACCCGCTCCGGCATGGCGCCGCGGCCGCGCCGCCTGTCCAGTAGTCCAGTACGTACGTGAGTGCCCTGTCTCGAGATGGAGCTAAAAGAAAATGCTCGAAAGACGCATGCACCTCGGAGAACAAGAATGCCAGTGTCAATACTCAATAGTGCCTGTCACACTGTGTGGTGTTCCTGAGCAAGGGGCCATCAGTGATTGTGTGTGTGTGCCGTGTGCGTGTGTTTTGAGCAAACATCGTCAGTGTTTTGAGCAATGGCCCATCACTCGCCAGTGTTTCTGCCAGTGTCAATCCTCAATAGTGCCTGTGTGCGTGTGTTTTGAGCAAACATCACCCATTCTTTTTTTTTTTTTTTTGAGATGCACAAACATCACCCATGCTTTTTTTTTTTTTTTTTTGAGATGAACAAACATCACCCATGCTTTTTTTTTTTTTTTTTTTGAGATGAACAAACATCACCCATCCAGCCGCTCCATCACGACTAGTCACGAGTCCGACCCTCCGGATATTGGCCCACTTACGAGCGGGAGAAGAGAGATTTGGCCCATCGGTGACCTGGGTTAGAGAAAGTAATTGAGCTCATGGGCTGAGAGGCCTTTTGGGCCTATACACCGATTTGAGTTTGGGAAAAAAGTCTACTTTTCCTTTCCTTAATTTTCGCAAAGGTCTATTTTTCCTCCCTAAACTTTAAAACCGGATAAACAGTCTCCCTCAACTTTTTTAAACCATGCGCTTTACCTCTCTAGAGTGGTTTTGATGGTGGTTTTGCTACAGTAACAGTGGTTTTGTCTTTTTCTTTTTTATTTATTTCGGATGAATTTTTGAAAAATAATAATAAATCATAAAAAGTTCATAAAATAAAAAATCTAATTTTGATGGACTCTACATGGGTAGATATACATAGTGAATATATAATATGATATGCTTTAGTACAAAGTTTTTGCTAGACTTTTTCTTTTTTTATTTATTTTGGCTGAAACTTTGAAAAATTATAGTAAATCACAGAAAATCATAATAATAGAAAATCTATTTTTTTAGACTCCACATGAGTAGAACTACAAATGAATATATAATATGATATACTTTACTACAGAATTTTTACTGTAACTTTTGATCTATACTTTTACGTAATTAATTAAAATAATTCATAGTCAGAACTTCTAAAATTATTTTGTTGAACTAAAGTATAAAATATTATATGTTCACTTTGTAGATCTACTCATGTGGAGTCCAACAAAATTGGATTTTTTATTTTATGATTTTTCAATGATTTACTATAATTTTTTAAATATTCAAATAAAATAAATAAAAAAATACTAGCAAAAAACTTTGTATTAAGATATACTATATTATATATTCATTGCGTAGATCTACTCATGTGGAGTCCGATAAAATTAGATTTTCTATTTTATGATTTTTTGTGATTTACTATGATTTTTTAAAATCAGCCAAAATAAATAAAAAAAGATAAAAATAAAACCATTATCACTGTAGCAAAACCACCATCAAAACCACTCTAGGGAGATAAAGCGCATGGTTTGAAAAGTTGAGGGAGGCTGTTTATCTGGTTTTGGAGTTCTGGAAGGAAAAATAGACTTTCACGAAAATTAAGGAAAGAAAAGTAGACTTTTTTCTTGAGTTTGCCTCTGTTCCAAGTTGGGCGGCGCGGGCTACACAACAGTGAAAGGAGCCCATCTTTGGATTCCTATATGGCCTGCATTAGCTCACCTCGTCGCGCACCACCAATCACGCATTCACGCTCTGTCAGATTCTCAAAAAAAAAAAAAAAAAAAAACACACTCTGTCAGTGAACGTCAGGACGAGTCTACGACGATCCAAGGAAAACATCAGCACGGCTGGGGAAAATAGTGTCCGTGTGCATGCTCCCTAAATAGCCTGACTGGATGGGTGATGCATCAGGTTTTTATTTCCTTACTGTAATTATTATTCTGTGACTGTACATTACACCAAGCAAACACTCTCTAAGGTCGTCCAAGCACGGTAAAATCCTTTCCGCTCAGGCGTCGCAAAGACCTCTCTGCAACCGGAAATCGCACGAGCGAGAGACCCGGATCTGGTAGCACTCCGCCACGCACTGGCACTGCACGGCAGGGCCCCGTGGCGAGTGGCGTGCAATCGGCCCCGTGGGCGCGCGGCTCCGGCCGAATTGAAATTAATTTATGGGGGCGCGAGGCGTGGTGACTCGGACTCGCTCACCCCCGTTGGCCGTCCGTAACCACTTGAGCGCATCAGGCACAGGACAGGCACATTAACCCGGTCACATTGCGCTTGCAGTTGCAGCAGCATCACGCGCCACGGGACATCGCATCATCAATCGTTTCCACGGGCCGGGCCACCCCCACACGGCAACGAGCGAGAGAGAGAGAGAGAGAGAGAGCTCGCGGCGTGCGTGCTGTCAGCGGCGATAACTCTCCATTAAAACTAGCCCCCCTGTGCTGTGATGACAGACAGTCAGGCTCAGGCCAGCTCGCGGCGCCGGTGTCAACCTGACAAAAACCGTGGCCTGGTCGGCGGTCGGCGCCCCCCGTTCGCCCGTCCCTCCCCATCCGTCCGTGTCCGTCGATTTGGTCGGGGGCCAGGCCGTGCTGTGCCGTGCGTATGGCCTCGGATGCGAGACAACGGCGGGAAGGCAGCAGCAGCAGAGGCCGGCGGAGGGACACATTGACTGTCATCAGTAATCAGTAGTATAGTATACTGTAGCTTAGCTGCCTGCCTGATGGTCTGCACGTACATTTGTTGACCGAGCCTGGCCTGCATGCATGCATGCTGCGGACTATGGTGAGCATCGTCGTCGGTTTGCTTTGGCGAAACTTGTTCTTCAACAATGCTAGTGCCCCTCTGCCTGCACTGCAAACGAACAACAGTACCCCTAGCCATAGCGTGTGTCGCTTCGCGATGCATGCTAAACATTGACAAGTGTATATAACTGCACTATAAACTGCATCTGAAACGTAAGTTACGTACTACTAGTACCGTAATACGTGCTACTGCTCAAACGAAAGAATGCATGGTGCTGTGTACAGTAATCAGATCGTGGAACTAGCATCCTCGATCGTGCTCACGTCCTAGCTATTTCTCCCCGGCCGGAGTTCGCAAGTCCAAACCTCAGACGTTCCTTGGCCCCAAAACAAAAAAGGACCACAATAGGACCGCGAACTCCTGCATTCTTTTTGACTGTAGATATAGATAGATGAAATCGTGGAGCATCTGATCAGACATTCGGACGGCCGCGGTTTGACTCCTGGCCTCGGCCGGCATAAGCACGAGGCCCACGGCCCCCTTCCGCGGCAGAAGCCGACCGATCGCCAGTAGCGCGGCCGTCATGTGCAGGGCGGGCGTGGGCGATGTCCCGGACCAGGCCTGTGCCCACAGCCACTGCGGGCTGCGGCACTGCCCCCCGCGCGCGCAACAGCATCCGACTCCGACGTACGTGTGCGCGATGAGGCAACTGGCAGCTAGCAACGTGAAAGCACCGTGCCCCCCGCGGCCGTCTCGGCACAACGACGGACGGAGCAGGCCGGCCAGGACTCAGGAGACGCCGAGCCGGCCGGCACCGCGCCCCACACGCGGTGGGGGCACTCGCTCGCTCGCGGCCGGCTGTTTTTTTTTCTCATTCACAGCGACAGCGTCATCACCACATGACCAGGCAGGACCAATAAACTGTGTGCGCTGTGGCTCGCCTCCTCGTGCGTCCGTTTTGCCAGGCCGCCAGGGACAGCATGCATGTGGCCAGCGTACAGAATTCACTTCTCTCCCTGCAGGCCGTGATGAACGGCACCGTGGCTGCCGGACCACCGCGGCCCCCCGGCCACCGGTGTTGCATGGCACTGGACCCAGAACATTCTGAGCCCGGCCTGTCCTGGCCCAGGCGGCCAGGCCTCAAAACGGACCCGGAGCAGGCTAACGATTTACTCCTACTATGAAGTAGATATATAGCTCGTGAAAACTGAAAAATTCAATTCAGAGGAGCCAAACGGGCCGTAAAGGTACCGTACCGTACGTACGTTAAAGATGCATGCAAAACTGAAAAATGTACCGTACGTACGTGGCACCGCTCGCTCGCTCGCTAGCCATCTGTCTGCCCGGCATCACATGATGCTTGCAAGTACTAAGCAGCGCTCGTAACGACAGATCGCTCCCACTGTTCTTTTGATCCCCACCTCTGCGTACCACGCTGCACTTGGCAAACGAACGGCAAATGCTACCGGTATCTCTATCTATAGTAATCTATTTACTGCCGCCACCAACACAGGCACACACCACACCACACCACACAACACACCATGCCGCTGCACGTACTGCTGTGCACTGTACGTACAGTACTACCACTCCATCCATCTCACGTCCAAAAACCATCAAGCCCCCTGCTAACTAACATTCGCCCATTTATTACTTCGCCCGACGACCGACGCCAATCAGGAACGAACGGCATCGGCATCCGATCCGACGGCCTGGGACGCTTGCTGCTAGCTAGCATGTACTCACCTCATGGTCATGGGGATCCGCGTCATCACCGCATGCTCGTTAACACGCTTCAACCCTTCCAACCACCGCACCATCAGGGGAGTAAATGTAAAATGGCCATCAGCATTTCAGCAACATCACCCGCGCGCTAGCTCTGAGCCTCTGACCCACGCACGCACGCAAAAAAGTCTCCGGGCGCCGCAGGACGGCCGGCCTCGGCCTAAAAAGCAAGGGGCTCGCTCGTAACGCTGCCCCGAAACGTGGCGTGCGCCGGGCTACACTTGTACACTTGTACGCACGCCGCCGTCCGGGTTTATATCCCGCGCTCCGTGGGAGCGGCGCGGCACGGCGCGGCAGCACACCTGCCGCTGCTGGCTCCCTCGCCATGGTTGATGGCAGCTTGTTCGTGCCTGCGGTGTCCTCGAGTTAAGTACGTATTATGCGAGCGGTTAATTGTACCATGGGTGGTGGATTCAATTGGATTATTATTAATTAGCGTGTGGAGTATATAGGACGACACAAGAAGCTAGCTAGATTCGATATTACTGGAGTCCTCCACTGCACATCATAACAAGAATTTTAAATCTTTTTAAGTGATGCGAGATTCTCACGGTGTTTTAGCATTTAAAATTTAGCACATATAAAATTTTTCTACTAAATGTCTTCTAGTAAGGGGGTGTTTGAATGAATAGATTAAAGTTTAGTAGATGTCACATTAAAATGTCGGAGATGTTCGGATATCAATAAAAAATTAATTATAGATTCCGTTAGTACACCACGAGACAAATTAATTAAATATAATTATTCTATTGTTAATATATGTTCACGACATTGTTAAATCATTGACTAATTAGACTCAAAAAATTTATCTCATAAAATATTCACAATATATACAATTAGTTATTTTTAAACTATATTTAATACTCTATATATGTCCAAACATTTGATGCGACATAAACTAAAATCTAGATAGGAAAACCAAACACCCTCTGATGTCCAAACTATATTTAATTAGGCTTAAATGTGTTATGACTAGTGATAGGTTTTACTATGAGAACGGCTACCAGTGCATCGGATCGAATGGCCTGATGTACAGTACTTGTTTCACTCGAGGATAGACTGTTGGCTCAGATGATGCTCCAGTAGATGGCAGTAGGGCACGTCAATACGCCATCACTGCGGCGCGGAGGTACGCGGTTTACGCAGTAACATTGTAGAATTACAGCACCGTAATCGCAACGTCCATACGAGGCAGCTGTACAAGTGTCCACAGGTTTGCAGTGAATGTACTGTATTTATTCAAGTTTATTGGTTTGCTCCTTCCATTCAAAATTACAAGATGTTACATACATTGATAATTTATAATTTGAGACCAAGAGAGTATTTATCGCTAAGTCTAGTCTCAGTGTTACTAATTGCTTGATGGTGCACCTTAGTCTTAAAAAATAACCTACCCGATATCTCACAAAGCAAGACCTTATGGGATTCTACTATTTTTTTTTAAAAAAATGGAGAACATTCTGTTATTAGTGGTATTATACAACATTGTTTGACACCCTTCATTAGCTCTTTCGCCTGATATTCAGATCATTTTGCTTCATCACTAATACGTCTTATAAATCCTATAAATTTATGGAGGGAGTACTAATAATTTTCTTACGTATATTATATGTTACTACCCGATAGCTGACAATGCAATCTGTTTAGAAATTTTAAGTGGAAATGCAAAGAAGATTGTGAGACGTTACATGTGACGAATATTTTCTATGGTCAAACAAAAACGGCCATGGGTTGCGGTTTCCCTCTATGGTCACACTTGCGCTGACTCTTGACCAAGAGGTCTGTTTGAACTAAAGTTGAAAACCAAATCCAGGTCTGTTTGAATATCTAAAGTAAAAATTCTTGGTTGTGAAACTGTCTGGACAATCCAAGTTGTATATGTCAGTAGCATCTGTATCTCTAAGATAATACGTAACCAGTATTTCATTAAATTCTTGTAGTTGTGAGATGGTATTGAATTTCCTATAGTTGGTGCCAACTGTATAACAACGGCTTACAAAATATGCCATAACACAAAAAGAGCCATATAACTCGACTCAAATGACAATTAATAAATAAAGTCACAATTAAAAAGACTACAAGTTAAAACCGCCACAGTTCACATCATCTTAGACTCAAACAATAAGAAAATGTAACAACAATAATGACTCACACAACCAGGTTCCCATTCCAACCTCACCCAAAGGGAAAAAAAAAAAGGAGGGAAGAAGAGTGTCACCAGAAAATCTCTTTTTCTTAAAATGTGCCGGTACCATTGATCCTCAATCCAGTGGTCTACCAGCAAAATTCCAACGGATTCGAGCCCATGTCGTCACTGATCTATCTCTATGCGATAGATAGAGTATCGTTCAGAAAAATAAATTGTATTTTTTTTCCTGGCTCGCTAATTAAATTAAATTTATAAATTAAATGAGCTCGTCCCCTTCCTCCTTGCAGAGCTCACACAGTCACACTCTCTCTTTCTCTCTCACTAGTCACTACCGCTAGGCTTGCTGGTGCCCTTTTTATTCTTATCTCCTCGCCGTCTCCCTCTCTTCACCTCCTTACCTGTTGTTTTCCTCTCACCTCCCTTGACCCGTCGTCTCCCATGCTAAAGCCCAGGGTTAGGAGCTAGAGGTAATCTCTCCAACTCCCTCTCCCTCTCTCCGTCAAGCCCAGTAGTGGGTGGGGGCGCCGCCCGCATGGAAGCCATGGACGTCAAGTACAAGCCCGTCATGTTCCCCAACGGCGCCGCCCTCAAGAAGGTGAAGCCAGCGGCCGTGGCGCCGGCGGCGCCCGGGGAGCCGCTGTACCGGGAGTGCCTCAAGAACCACGCCGCGAGCCTGGGCGGGCACGCCGTGGACGGGTGCGGCGAGTTCATGCCCCCTCGCCGGGGCCAACCCGGCCGACCCGACGTCGCTCAAGTGCGCAGCGTGCGGCTGCCACCGCAACTTCCACCGCCGGACGCTGGAGGGCTCCCCCGCCGCCGCCTGCGCCCGCGCCCGCGCCGCTGGCGCTCCCGCCGCCGCCGCCCACCGTGCTGCACGGCCACCCGCACCGTGGCGGGGAGGAGACGCCCGAGGACCGCCACCACCCGGGGTCGTCGACGCCGACGACTCCGATTCCGACTCGGACGGCTCGGAGTACGACGAGGAGCGGTCGGTGTCCCCCGCACCCGCCGCACCACGTGCCGGCGCCCGTGGCGCAGCAGCCCCCGCCGCCGTCGTACTTCGCGACGGCGCCGCACATGCTGCTCTCGCTCGGCTCCGGCGCGGCGCCCGGGGCCGCGGCGCAGAGGCTGGCCCCAGCCCAGCAGCTGACGCCGTCGAGCGCACCGCCCCCGGGGCCGGGGGCCCGATGCCCAGGAAGCGATTCCGCACCAAGTTCACCGCCGAGCAGAAGCAGCGGATGCAGGAGCTGTCGGAGCGGCTCGGGTGGCGGCTGCAGAAGCGCGACGAGGCCATCGTCGACGAGTGGTGCCGCGACATCGGCGTCGGCAAGGGCGTCTTCAAGGTCTGGATGCACAACAACAAGCACAACTTCTTGGGTGGGCACAGCGCCCGCCGCAGCGCCTCCGCCTCCGCCTCCGCCGGCGCCGCGCCGCTCCAAAGCCCAGGAGGCGCTGCTGCTGCTGCACCGTCGTCATTCAACCCGTCCAGGATCACGCCTCCCCCTCCCGTCCTCACCTCGTCCCCGACCGGCTTCAACATCAACGGCGCCGCCTCCTCGGCGCCCACCGCCACCGCCGACCACACGGACAACGCCAACGGAGCTTCCTCCTCATCGCCGCACTCCACTTAAACGAGACTAGAGAAGAGAGGGAAGGGAGAATGGAGAGAGAGAGAGAGAGAAACATGTAGCTTAATTTCAGCGATCACTCGTTTTCTTCTTTTTTTTTTCTTTAGACTTTCCATCTAAGAAATTAACCAACCCCCCAAGAAAGCATGCCGCCATGCGCCATGCCTAGAAATCTAAGCTTCCTTCCTTCCCCTGTACTACTGTATGCTCTTGGGATCCGATGATGATGTTGATGCTGATTTAGGATTAGATTATCTCATCCCATCCCAACCAAAAAGAGCTAGTACTAGCCTTCTTGGTTGTTGTTCTTGTCCTCTTTGATTGAGCTCACTCAAGAAGAGCCGTGCTCAGGGGAGCAAGGCAAGCAAGGCCAAGGAAGGGAGGAGGGTTCTTCCTTCTAGACTCCTAGGATCCCATGCTGTTTTGCTGTGGCATGTTGCGCGAAACGGAAGCAGCCTCCGCGCTTGCTCCTCTGAGCACTGTTCTGCCCATAAATTAATTGACTTGGCTCTGTACTTGTGATTGCCATTAGGAGTAGGATAATAGATAAGCCCATCATTAGCAGGGCCTTGTTTATTCTATTACTATAATATAATACTTGCATGCATGCATGGTTTGGTAGTACTAAGATTCTGTTAACTAACATACGTGATCCTAGACTAAGCTAAGCTAAACCTAGGATTAGTAAGCTCTCACACGTTCACACCTGTACTCCTGAACTGCTTGCCGAGCTAGCTCTATACCAAGTGCTTTTACTAGTACTAGTATGACCAGATCAGTAAAAAGTGTAGTACTCCGTACATGAGCATAGTTTTCCTTCTGCAAATCTTCCTAAACCTCTTCCACTGAGGTCTAATACGGCATTGAAGCCATGAAAAGTGCTTGCTTCGCAACAACTCCACGGCCCAAAAAGGGGCGCAGAGAGAGCCATCAGATCGTACGGCTAGAGACTGATCTGGGGCAGGTAGTACTCAGTAGGCAATTAGGCAGCGACGCTTTGTCCTAAGAATGTTTTTAGCGCTAAAAAGGGCAAGTTAAATGGCGGTGCTCTCTTCCGTTCGGCCGGCCGGCCGGCCTCGTACCGCCGGCACTGTGCGGTGATGGGATGGAATATGAGGAGGGAGGCGATGCTTTTTGTCGCGCTGGGCGGGGGCTCCAAAAGCTGCCGCCATTGACGCTGAAAAGGCCGCTCGGCGGGCTGGCCTGGCCTGCCCGCCCGGCCGTGACAAGCCAAATCATGCAGTGAGCTAGGAGTATTCCTCTCCTACTCTAGCAGCCTGCGCTCGTGATGGCATTAGCCTAGGCATGGCGCTCTGACAGCGCTGGCGCAGGCACAGGCAGGGTGAAAAAGATGTGGGTTTTTTTTCTTTTGATTTTTCTTCCAGCTGCCCCAGCGGCTTTTTTGGTTGGTGATCTTTCCTGCTCAATTCCCAAAGAGCGCAATCGATGGATGCACCTGCGCTGCGCTGTGCTGCTTAAACAAAAACATGATTTCCTCTCAAACGCATGGATATCCACCACATTGTGGTGCCACACCTCTTTTTGGTTCTTTCTACAGAGTCGTCAATTATAACACATACGGGCTGTATCTGCTGATGGATGGGGGTGTCTCTCCACTCTGCAGTGCTACCTCATGATTCATAGAATCATTGTGGTTTCCACAAAAAAAATGAACCAATGTTTTGTCCCTTCAATCGTTAATTATGTGCTCAACTGAAATGGTGCATAACAAGCAACAGTTTGCTTCAAACTCCACACGAATTTATACTATCTTGTTTGGTGGAGCCGTGGAGCTCAGAGCTCTCGTTGGCTCCGCTCTATGTTCGCTTGTCTTATCAGCCGGGCTTATCAGCCATTCGAATAGTATTTTTCTCTCACAGCAAAACAGCTTGTCTTATCAGCCGGTTTATCTGATCAGCCGAACACCTCTTCGTAGACCCAAATAGGAAAACACTTTGAGCCTTGTGACAGTACACCGAGAAAAGGAGCAAGAGCTTCACCAAACCGGACGTGTTGATGAGAGGGAGAGGTTTCAAAAGAACATTTCTCATACTCATGTTCATATTATTAATCATCATATATTTATATTTTTATAGACAAAAAAAACTTTGAGCTTCTATGTGTCGGAGCGGAATATTTTGAAAGGCTCTGCGTGCACTTCACACTGCTGGATACTGAACATTTCCATCATCGAGAGTGAAGAACTTTTTTTTTATCATTTTGGGAAAACTTGAAGACCTTGCTAATGTGATCGGTGATGCTGGTGCCTCTTTAAGGGGAACTCATCATATGGATGCCCTTCATCATCATGCTTTATCCTGTGCTCGTGATGGGCTTCAAAGATCTGCTTGCTGGGTTGTTGGGGTTCATGAGCTGGCCAAAAAAACCCTAACAAAACAATAACCCCTCCCTTCCTTGATGGTTGCGCTGCCAGCTTAGATTCCTCATTTCCCTATCCTGATCTACCTTTGGTTAAGTTCCCCAAACGAACTATATTTTGTTAATAATCTAATGATGAGAGGATGTTCCTCCTATTAGAAGGTGCTTTCCCTGGTAATATAATCATGCTACTACACCTGGGATTATAATAATACAGATTTGCTGCTGGCATGGGGGCATGGGGATTGCACATGGAAGCTGGATCTGAATTTGTTTAGTGGATTAACATGTTACTTTGTCCTTGCTCAATTCTTTATTCTGAGGATTACCTGTGCCTAGTAAAATATGCACAACCAGCGCACTGGTGGACCACACAGATTCCAGAAGAAAAAATGACTGTCCTTTCTCTCACATGATAATTGATAAATCCTGTTCCCTTTCTCACAAATGTGTGCAGTTGTTTGACTAATAAAGAAAATATATGCCCAGTTTACAACACCTACGTATAGTCTAAAAATATACTATGTGTAATTCCTCGTCATTGTGGAAAAGTAAAAAAGTGCGCCCTCTTTTTAGGTTTTCACAGCACCCAAAAAGGCTAGAACTCCTAATATTAGTGACTATTTCAATCATCAGTAAATCACTTTTGCCCACCAAAGGGGAATGTACGAAAACGATGGTTTAAGGCCCCTTTCCACTCCCATTCATCTTTCCTCTCCACAGATAATAATGTCTCTGCTTGAATAACAAAAGAACCGAATGGAATATTTTATCTTCATAGTAATACTAACATGCTAGGCACTGACTACTGCATCAAGCTCAGAAACGTCAATGGAATCGATGCCCACACGCTTTCCTCGCTCTCACCTTTTTATCATTATCCATCCCAGCTTATTAGCAATAAACTATTACATTAACATTATTCTAATCAGCCTATTAGGAGTTCAAAAAAGGCGGCCAGATTCTTTCTTTACCCATTCTAACACTCGAGGCCCAATCAAGCAAGGGTTAAGGTTACCTAATCAAGCAAGCTCAGATCAACTGAACCTCCAATTTGGAGCAAACTAATCTCTCTTGCAGATGCAGTCCAGGTGCTGGACGTCACTGCAGCTGCAGCTTAGTATTAAATTGGAGCTGCGGCTCAACGGTTCTATCTGATGATCCGATTAAATTTGGCCTGCGCGATCTGTTATCAGCTTTGTTGGACTCTTGCTCGTCAGTGAGCTGTGAGCTGTCACGGTTTCGGTTTGTTTTAATAAATGGCTTTTGTTTTGGCTGGAGCTGTAGTAGTGTGTGTGATGTGCACCCTAGGCCTCGCAGTGATGACAGAGATGGTTGTTGTAGTGCCTTCCAAAGTAACCACTTTAAATTTTTTAATGGTGGTTATTTTATTATTAAAGATACTTTTATAATTGTTTATATAAGCGCGGTCTCCAAGGGCGTCCGTTTTAATTTTGATTTACTATACTTTTACAGCAAGGGTCAAACTCTTTTTTTTTTTTTTGTTTTACCCGGCTGTTCACGTGTCCAGCGGCAGTTGAAACGTTTCAGAATTTTCTTAAACGTTTCAGAATTTTCTTAAACATTAAGGCACCGTTGGGATTTCACGTAATAAAATTCAAATAAAAAAATCTTAAAATCCTAAAAAAAATCTCATCCAAACAAGTGGATTCTATACAATTCTAACTGACATACGTAGAATCCAAGAAACACCGGCAATTATTTTTATCCAGAATCTAGATTTCATAATCCTATCCAAATGGGACCTAAATATTTTGGATTTGTTGTTATATTGGCTCGTTAGTTACTCTTGTCTGATTTAGAACCTATTTGGATCCTAGATGCTAAAAAATAGCACTATAATTTGTATGTTAATTAGATGGACCAAACATGAACAACTTTTAAAACTAATTGAATAAATGACGACTATTTGCCGAGACAAACCTGTTGATCCCAATGAGCCTATGATTAGCCCATGTTTACTATAGCCCGAGCTAATCATATATCGGTGGGCTTTGATTAAGAAGATTGAGCAGGCATAGACAATGCAATCGAATCAACATTAGTCCCTTTTGACATCAAATCTTTGTAGGTGCCTTTGTAATCCATTGGAAACTACTTGAAAAAACAGGACAATTTAATTCATACAACTTTTTTATAACATAATTTGTACAACTTTACATTCATACATGATATAAAGGAGGAAGGCAACTAACATTATCGAGTGCTCGGGCCTTCGGCAGGTGTGTTTGGGGGTGATGCCGGTCATATGGGAGGGGGTGGGGAGAGGGGCGATGCTGATCTAGGAGGACGAGGGCCGATGATCAGGGAGGATGAGGGCCGAAGGCGAGGAGGAGAAGGCAGTAGTTGTGCAGATCAAGGAAGAGGCTTTGGTGGGCGTCGATTAGGGGCCAACGAAGAATGTTAATGTGGTTGCCGGGCTCGTTGGTGGCGACCATGTTTGGGCGGGGTTGGGGGGTGCTAAACTGAAATTTATGTGCACATTTGTTGGGCCAAGTTAGAGGACGAATTTAGAGGGCTAACAAATTCAGATGACATGGTACGTACCACCAGAGCGAGATTTTTTTTACCACACTACTAAATAATGTAATAAGAACTCCATAGGCTGCTGAAGTTGCTCTTTTTTTTTGTAAGTTTATTTATCTGAGTTAGCAAGTTACTAATTCTTTTGGTGGGGGTGCTCTTAGCCGTCTACCCAGTGTGTACTTGAGCAAGCGCAACTCCGGCAGCTGCAGCCGGAGTTGCTTGCAGTCTTGTAGAGCTTCATGTATCATGAGAGTGGAGCCATTCCCCCTTTGTTGGACTGGACTTTGAGATTGATTAATCCGGCCGGCGGCGCTTCACCATCAGCGATGAGCTTCGAAAAAGGTGGATGAGATTCCGTCTTCTCGAGTGGTGACAAGACCACTTTTGCGCAGCACCCTTTGACGTGGCCCTCCTACAGTTTCAGTTTCTATGCATTCACCCAAGCTGTGTCAACTGTGCTGTCGCAAATTGGCACAGCTTCGCGCCACATGCTCGTGTACTTTGGAGCAGCTAGCAGCAGCTGCCTGTGGTGTTCTCGTAAGCATGTTAAGGCTGGTAAGTCGGCTGATAAGACAAAATACTATAAAAATAATTAATTTTCTATAAAAAAATAAGTTGAAATGATTTTTTAGCTAAAGCGAACAAGCTCACGTCCCTCGCTCTACTGCAAGAGCTGATTGATTTTGAGCTCAAATTCAGATGCTCCAACTCGGACAACAAACCTCTGGCATGGTCATGGTAGATTATTTTTTCACACTAATAGGTAAACTAAAATGCCGTGTACGTGCACGATCAGAACGTACGTAGGAGTACGTATCCTGGGCTTGACCTCACAGCCGTTGTTGGGACGGACGACCACCGGCACGCAATGAAAGTGGCTTTCAATGGGTTTGTTGGAGTTCATTGATTAGTATATTTCGCTTGGCTCAAGGCTGCTGATTGCCGTGCCATTCCCGGCCGGGAGAAGCCGCCATGGCGCGAGGTGAGGCCTTTCAAGTTTCAACTGCCATAAGTACTAGTACATGGCCCACACCAAGCCTACGTACTATGCCTTCAGGCAGCTAACCCCTTTTTTTGGGTGGTGAGGCTGCACGCTACACTTACAGGTGGGACCGGACCTGACGGGAGGTGTGTTGCTAGTGGGGCCCGCTTGTCCCAAGATGGTCAACGGGATTTGTTAAGATCAATTGTAGGTAGAGAGCCGTAGAGGGAGGGTGCCGCTCGATCTGCTCTCCTCTCGAAGGAACGGATCTGGTGCAAATCAGACACCATTTTGACTTGGACACACCCGCTAATAAAGGCGCCTATTGTGCTTTGAACAGGCTGGGACCAAGGACCTTCACCGACATTTCGACGGGAGGTGTTTGCTAAAACACGTGTGGGGCCCGCTTGTCCCAAGTGGTGCTATGGTCAACGGGATTTGTTAAGATCAATTGTAGGTAGAGAGCCGTAGAGGGAGGGTGCCGCTCGATCTGCTCTCCTCGATGTTTTTGGACGAGTCGAAGGTATGGTGGCTCAAGACACAGCATCTAGGGGATGACGGATCTGGTGCAAATCAGACACCATTTTGACTTGGACACACCCGCTAATAAAGGCGCCTATTGTGCTTTGAACAGCGCCAAATGCTGGTTGCTGTGGAAGCACCAAGCAACTATCTTCACCGACATTTTTTAAAACGAGGGCATGACCAAGTTTTCTCTGTGTTGGACCTTTGGTATGCATTATAAATTTTAGTTTTTATAATTTTTTTCTCTGAGCCATTTTTTTAAAAAGTTGAATGGTCATTAGTGACATTGGTCTAAATACTTTTACCCTCTAATATATGCCACTTTCATCCGACTTAATTCTAACGTCTCAAATTGTTGGTGTGAAAATTTGAAAATACTCTTACATCAGAACATGTTATTAATTTATTTTAGCATCTTAACAATTTCAAATGGAAAAGTTCAAAATTATAAAGTTGTAGATATCATTGAGATCCAAAATTTTTATATAAAAAACTATCTTCATCTAATTATGTGCACTCAACGCTTCTAGTATTTATGAACACGGCTAGTATTCATAAAATTGGTAACAAGTATAATACTACAAACTTTCGAGCAACCAGGAGACGTGCCACACCATCCCGCCCACTCAAAAATGGCTTCAACCCCCTCCTCCTACCCCCACCCCCCCCCCCCCCCCCCCCTCCCCACCCTTTTTTTTTTTTTTTTTTTTTTTTTTTGCACGCCACCGGGTTAACTGAAGGAGTGCGTGACAAAACACGGCACTCAATCTTTTCGAAAGACACATGCGGCTGAACTTCAATGTTAGTTTGACGGGACGCTCTTGGGGTTTGTTACAAAATGAATAATCTGCTGAACCACCACTCCCTAATGCGTGTGAGCCTATGGCTCCAATTAGTAGTATACTACTACTCTCCTACTCCCCTGCAGTTTCAGTTACATTTTCGTGTGGGTTTTAGCTAATCATTAGGCCACCGAGGACACGAGGACCATTCCCCATGCTTTGAGTCTCATCTCATGGATGATGCATGCATCGGGACCAATAATTATAGTACTCTCCATGCCGCCTTTAATTTCGTATGCATGGCAAAACATATGGTTCTCAAAACGCATCTCTAATCTACTCCCTCACCATTTGTGTGTTTAGATCTATGGGCCAAACTTTTATCCTGCACTTTTTATCATTTTATTTGCTAAAAAACTAAATATGTAGGATAAATTTTGGTAAATGGATAAAATATTCACTGCTGCCATTTGCTCCTCAAGAGATCTAAAACTTGGCAAAAAGTGTATTTACTTTTTTTTTTCTCTTCTTTCTCTTACACCTTGTAGCCACCTTTTAGCATCTTTTAGCCCTTAGATCCATACATCTATCTTTAGAGGCTAAACTTTAGAACCTAAACTTTTGTCTATGGAAAATGGATTCAAACACACCCTATATCACTAAATATTTGTTGTTATATATTGATGTATGTATCATTAGTTTGACTAGAATATTTTTAAATAAATTCATTGCAAAAATAAATTTCAACAATCTATCAATGATATTAATTATATATTATAAGTATTAATGGTTTCTATATATAATTAGTTAATTAATTTTCTAGAAACGAGAACAACATATAAAAAGAGGAGGAGGAGTACTCCTGTCCTAGCCTACTAGCTACTGATGGTGACGGAGCCTTGCATGGCCGCTGGCTATCAAGATGATTGAGCATTAGCACCAATCAATGTGCTCTTACCCTAGCATAGCAGCATGCATGCTGCAGGCCTAGCTTTTCCCTTGCTAGATACTCCTACCATTACCCAACTTGTGTACAGTACGTGTGAGCCGTATCAAATTTTAAAAGTGCTGCGTGCATGCTTCTCACAGAAGACGTTTTCCTCTTGTGTGGTGTATGACAAGTTTGAGCAAGAAAAGGCCACATCCACAGGCGAACAATAGGGCGGACTTTTCAGAAAAAGTGAGCTCCCATGCTTATTATCATCAAGATTGTTTTGCACAACACATATGGTCAATTAGCCAAATTAGCGCACAAAAGTTGACGAAGCTAGTCCTCCCATTCCCTTCGTAATTATCTCTAACACAGAGAATATATAAATTGGTACAAGAGTGACGCGTATCTCATATTTGTATTAATTAAATTAGTCTGGCTTATTATTATTTGGTAGTAAGAAGTGGTAGTAGCGTGCACGGCTTCATCTATTTTTCAAGTTCAATTTTTTTTTAAAAAAAAACTTGATCAATTTGGCTGTGTTTCTTGCTAATGAAATTACGTAATGGCACTATTCTTTTTCTTTTAACTTCGATTCTTGTGTTTTAGGCAATGTTTTAAATATATAGCTAGCGGTCGTCTCTTCTAAGAGCTATACAAAGTTATAATAGATAATGTAGCTCAAGCTATTTTATCTGACAGTTTTATTTATAGAAACCATGAAAACACCTAAACACATAACTAAGGAAATTTTATGAGCTCATATACTCTAAGATTTTAATTGAGCTTAAACTTTTAATTTTGTTTTTCAGAACCTTGATTGTGGGGGACAAACTATATATTTTGTGAGCATTGATAAAAAGTACAAAAGATATGAGGAAAATAATAAAAAGATCTAATTCTCAATTATATAAGATGCTATTAGAGACTATTACAGAGGGAGGAAAAGAAATCAAAGAACAAATAACATAATTAACTAGCTAATTATACTATTAAGTAGTTAATTAATTGATGCAGTGTAATGATGGAGTCTGGGAATGTTGGTGGAGGGTGCTGGCCCTCTCAGCACTCTTTCCTCTGCCACTGGTTGGTAGACCATGGAAAAGGATAATTTAAAACTATATTTTAAGTTATGAAACAAAGGTGACGTGCAAGTATGAATCTATCAGCGCCTAGGCCTTGTTCAGTTAGAATGAAAGTTGCAAGTTTTTCCACTCTCTCTCCATCACATTAATTTCTACCCACATGTATAGAGCACTAAATATAAGTAAAAAAATAACTAATTACACAGTTTAGTTGTAAAACACGAGATGAATCTTTTAAGCCTAGTTGGTGCACAATTGGACAATATTTGCCAACTACAAACGCAGGAGTTTGAATGCAAGTTTTTTACGAACTGAACAAGGCCCTAGTCACTAAAGTGCATAAATAATAGTAAAAAACCCAGAATCAAAATTAAAAAATACAAAGAGAAGAACACCCATGAAGAAAAGTGAAAAAAAAACTATAAACTCCGTTTGGAACATCAACACCGCAGACTTTTCCAGAGCACTCGATCGATAGTGGTGATTGACCACATTAATCTATCTGGATTATTAGATATGATCTTGATTAAGACCTAACATTTTTCTCCACCTCTCCCTGTACCCTATCCGACACATCAGGTTACCTATAGTCCTAGGATTCCTGAGAGCTAGCAAATTTACAGGACCATCTCCTGCAATGACAGTTCACATAGCAGTGACCCATTCCATCACCCCAAGAGGGGGAAAAAAACAGATTAAATAGTACCATATTTTTGGCGACGACACATGGTGCCTGTCCCTGCTGATAGCTAGTTAGTTCACATTATGATTGATAACTAGTCAAAATCACGCACCATTATTCACCCAATAATTCAACTCATGTTTCACACACAACAGCAACCGGTAATCAGCACAGGTTTTGGAATGATGTTAACACCCAGACACTTGGAACTTAGCCAATGGAGATAAACCTAACTTTCCTTTCCTTTTCCGATCAATATCAAAGCACACACCGAATGCGGCTCTCGATGCGGTGATTGTCCTAATTCTTTTCCCAAAGTCATGACACTGGATGGTCCCGTTTTAATAGCAATTTGAAATCTTGGAATGTGCATATGTATGGAGTGACTTTCGGGTTTAAGTTTATCCTGTTATTATGCTTGTCTTGGCTCCAATGATTTGTCAAAGAACTTGCCTGATACTTCTTCATTATTGAAACTCCTTAGTAGTATAGGTCCCATCATCACAGGTTTACAGCTCAAAATACTAGATGGCCTTTTTAGGATAGTGGGAATTTCACTACTAGATTTTTATGAAAATATGTTATTTAGAAAGAAAAAAAGGATTATACACACTAGACACACCACAGTAACAAATTAATGTGAGAGCAAATAAAGTGGGCCATGCACAAACCAAGGATATCACATGAAGAGGGGTGCCTTGCATGTGAAACTCCTAACAATAGTACTACAACATGCATGAACTAATTTCAGCTGGTAAATGCCCCCTGCTGTAACCACATGCACCATCAGCTAGCCTCCTCCCCATTTGATGCAACTGTGTGGTGTGTGGGGGATGCATCTGTGGTAGCATCTGGCTGGCAATGGCACAAAATCAGCATGATTCCATTTATTGAATGCATCTGCCATCGCAACAATAATGAATTCCTATTGCAAATGGAGTAGAGTAGAGTAGGGGTCTGGTGAAAGTTGGAAGTGGGGAGGGAAAGAGAATGATGCTGCTGCTGCTTCTTCCCTATCCCTGGGGCAGCTAGCTAATTATCATGTGTGCAAAAACACCCTTCCATGCCCACCCTTTCTCTCTTTCACTGAGGGAGGAGAAGAAGCTGAGTGAGTGGAATGGATCAGTTGGAGCAAAGCAAAAACCATCATTGATGAGATGCCTCTGCCGTGTGCAATTGACTGCATCTAGGAGTATGTATCTGTGCATGGGTGGCACTCATATCATATCTGTGTTGTTGTATTGGGGCTTCGATGTCCTCCACAAAGATTCCCTGTGGATAATATGGAGATGGGGGCATAATTGTGAGCCTCAGGTCACCTTGCCCGGCCACTTGACAGCTTTGCTTATATATTTTCCTCTATGTAAATTGTAACGCGTATATGTATTCACTGTTATTGTAGCTACTTGATAATCTAGTAAAAGGAAAGTTACCTCGGCCCCCTTCAGTCACAAATAATTTTTTTCTAGAGTATATATATTCTTAAAATCCTTCAAGAGATTTCATATTATTATGAATACTAATCGACACCCATAACTTACATATGCTTTTCTAAATGATGTAATATTTGTTGTTGTTTATAGTTTTTGAGGTTTAACAAAATCTTATCCTAAACGTCATGTTTTTTTTGACCGGAAGCGGTTTACTTATTAGTCCGTCTGTCAATTATTTGTGATTCAGGAGAGTATTCGAGGTTGCAAGCAAGGTGCTGAATTCTAGCTAGATTTTGTGTTCACTGCGACAGTAACACTTGGTGCTCTGGGTCCACACAAACGGAGGCCTTGTATCCAATAATTGAAAAAAAGAATGTATTATATGAGGCCTAGGGTGGATGGTATGGGGAGATGGGGATCTTAATCTTATCTCTGAAAACTCCATCAAAGTTAGCCGAAAGTGGCTAACCTTTTCTATCATTTTCTATCTTTATCCAAAAGGTGATAATTAGCTGTGCTAACATCCGATTCCATGGAAAACAAACTCATCAGAAACAGTAGAATCCCAGATTGAATATATAATAGTATTACCACCTCCCAAGTCATAATAAATAAATGCTGTGTTACGATGTTACTACTGATTACTTTTATTTGCAGATACTTCAAGTAAAATGATAATAATTATAAAGTAAATGGATGATTACTGATATTTTTTTGATCAAATGATTACTGATAAATGCGAGTAACACATGTAAGAAAAGGGGACTCTATTTTTTGTTTATTTCTTTTTATATGGAGCTAAATGAACATCAAATCTGATCAAATAGGGCAGGTTGGTACTTGTTACTTCAATATGTCACTTCAAATTGGTCAAATTGGGGATTGGATTTTTGCATAAGTCTGTGTGGGGTCATTGAGTAAGACATAATAACGAGAGGCAATTAGTCTGAACTCTCTAATTGGTGCTGATAATAATTACATTTTTTGCAAGAAAAATCAATTACATTTTCTTACGCATCATCAGTACTAAAAGCAATCCCTTTCACAATTGACATGCTATTACTCTTGGCATCATGCACTATCGCTTGGTTCTGTTTGCGTGCCATATATGTAGTTCTTTATCCCGAAAAGAATACACGGTCTCCCAGTGCTCCGGCTGCTGTTTATACGGGGTCCACCACTGTTCACATGGGCCCCGTATACACAGTTCAATTTTTATTTTTATTTTTTATTAGCTTCGTTTTTTTCTTTCTTTAGGCCGGCGCACGACGTCTAATCCATCGCATGACCATCACGTGATTGTTAAGAAAAGTCATCCGTATATATAGGAGGAATTCACTATACCAAACTCCTCCATGCATCTATCTTGTTGTCGCCGCTAGCAGTACTATTATACCACCATATTTAAAAGAGGATATATATTGTCTTCAAAAGCAAAAAGCTATCCAATGTAAAATTCACTAGCTTCTACCATTCGATCGTGTATTTTTCTAATTTTATGTCAATAGTTCTTAGAGATAACCTTGAGTAGTTATTACTGTCTTTTACAATACCATACAAAAAAAAGCACAACCATATACACAGGTTTAGGCTTATTACCGCAACAAACAAATGAGATTTCAGAATACCAGTTCACCACAACACACAGGCACAACCACCAACTGCACGCGCGGCATCGCGCGCGTACCCTCCTAGTGATTATATACGGTGGCATCAAGTGCAGGGGATTGCAAAAAAGATGCTGGTGGACTGCGGATTATTATTGCCTGACACGGTTTTCTTTTTGTGCGTAACTATTAGCAAGTTTGGCGTGGCAGCAATTCCAGTTGGAGAGATATCAACTCGCCGCATCAAAGGATCTGGCTGACAGCCAATTTGTATGGTGTTCAAAATTGCCTGGCCGTCTGGAATGCCACTTGTTGGATTTAGCTAGCTAAAGTAAAGGTACATTATCGTGTTGTCTTTTAGCCTTTTTATTTCTGAAAAATGCCGGCATGAGTTTTTCTAGATGAAATAGGACTTCATTCCAGTGAACAAGGAAACCTACAAGTATTGCCAATTGGATTCCCTACCTTTGTGCATAAACAGTACACAAACAAGTGACTTGGACTTGCCCTTTCATATCTTGTAAAATCATCATCATCATCATCATCATCATCATATATAATATAATAGACGTAGTTATTCATTTCGCATAAACGAAGACGTTTAGTTTGGTTTGCTAGAAAGCATTTGCTTCTTATGAAGTGGACGTTTTCATTTTACACTGCGCCTCATTCGAGTGCCTGGTCTGTTGATTGCGTGTTGGGCCTCATTCGCTCCACGTTCATGTGTCGTTAATTCCTTTTGGGCCTCCAGTGCGGAAAATAAAAGGAAAAAACTAGGATTACTATGGGCCATATGTTCTGTCTCTCAACCTCGTGCCAATTGTGCCTTTTTTTGTTATTATTATTAGAGACCGGTATGGTCAGCTGGGCCTCAATGCTTATATTGGATTCACTATTTAACTGTATTTGGTCTAATTTTTTTTTTTTGAATCTCACTACCATACGCAGACAAACATGCACGCACACTCGACTTATGTGAAAGACGGATACAACTGATTATGAAATGTGTATTACCTATCGTATTAAAGTGAACGGAGCCCTTTCAGATAGCATTACTCCAGAAAGGGGCCTGCGGCAGAGGGATCCGCTCTCTCCACATCTTTTTCGTTGTGCCGAATGCTTTTCAGCATTATTGATCAAGGCAGAGGAAGATGGTCGAATTTCAGGTGTAAAAGTCTGCAGGAACGCACCTAGGATTTCTCACCTACTTTTCACTATGATTCTTTGATCTTGATTCAGGCGAAAGGAAAAGATGCTAGTTGGCTCCAAAATATTTTCAAGCTATTCGGCTGCATTTAAAATAAACCACAGCTGGCTGTTTAAACAGTAATTTGTGAGCGAAGCCAAATAAGCAGTTATTTTAAGTACAACCAAACAATTTCTTTGGAGTTATATGAACAGTGTTCAGACCAGATGATCAATAAAGAAAAGTCAGCTATCTTGTCTCCAAATACTAGTTCTATTGATAGAAGGGCAGTGAAGGATACCCTTGAGATGGCAAAGAAAACCTTGAATGCCAAAATCAGAGGTATTCAACAATCTGAAAGACAGAGTATAGAGAATTCAAAGTTGGAAAGAGAGGTTTTTATCATGGACGGGAAAGGAGATTTTGATTAAGGCAATTGCACAGGGCATACCGACATATGCTACGGGGTGCTTGGACATCACCAAAACACTTTGTGATAAGATAAGCTCTATGATATGTCGTTATTGGTGGAACCAGGAGGAAATTCATTGTCTTAACTGGGAGACTATGATCAAGCCGAAGAGGGAGGGTGGTCTGGGTTTCAGAGATATACATGCTTTCACTATTGCCATGTTGTGCAAGCAAGCATGACATTTGCTGCAAACTCTAAACTCTGTTTATTCAAGGTTATTGTAGGCCAAATACTACTATGGCTAGTCATGTTTTTTTTTGTTACACTTTACAATACAGACACTCACAATACACATACCCCTATGAACTCATACAAGCAACCCTACCCTATGAACATCTTGGAAAACTGAGCTAGCAAGTCTTTGAAATTGACGAAGTCAGCACAGGAATATTTGCTGTTGACGAGAATGTCACCAACCACTGAAAGAACAACGCCATTAAATCCTGGAATATTTTCTCTCATGGGAAGTCGAGCTCAGGACCTCCGGTGCTACGGAGGCTCTTGTAACCATTAGGCTACAAGCCTTTTCACGGTGGCCATGTTTGGAAGCCCAGCTAAACAATGGCATTTCATACTCGTGAGAAGCATTTTGAGAGGCATATACCTGCTCAAAAAGGGGCTTATCTGGAGAGTAGGAGACTGTGTTAATTTTAAATATTTGGTTGGATCTTTGGCTACCAAGGGATATGTCCAGGAAACTAATAACGCTGAGAGGGGCTAGCTTACTGTGAAATATTGAAGAATTATCTAGTGACGGGAGGTGGGACACTCAATTAGTACATGATACTTTTTGGGAGGAAGATGCAATACTTATCCTGTCCATTCCAGTTCATGGTGTCATGGAGAATAGAGCAGCTTGGCACTTTGATATCAAAGGTGTTTTTTTTTCAGTAAGAAGTACCTACAAAGTTTGACAAGAGTAGATAAATAGGTGCAGAATCAAAAGGGGTGGGGCTTCGGCCTCAATGCATGATCTTGACTATGAGTCAATCTAGTGGAAGATTTGGGAAGTCCAATGTCCCAGCAAGATGAAGCATTCTTCTCTAGTGATTTTGCTATAACAGCCATTCTCTGTGTATGAACTTGAAAAGACTGAGGTATGGATCTTAACACTAGATGTGCCATGCATCATCGTTTTGACGAAGATGGGGCACATCTATTTTTCAAATGCAAAGTGATGGAGAAGTTGTGGTCATACCTTGGGCTAAGCCGAGAGAGGGATGTGCTCCTACTGAAGTTGTCCGCTAGAGATGTGATGGAGATGGTGATGAACTTAAAGGAAGAGCCAAAATTTAAATACTGTTATATTCTCTAGATGTGCTGGTCGGAATGCAACAGAATTAGAGAAGGGGAACATGGGAAGGATGTTCTTTGCCTTTCTCATAATATCCAAATCCGCATGGTGGAATGGTGAATGCAGGAGGTCCATACTGAAAGGCTAAGGATCCAAACAACAAGCAAATGGGAATGACCTGATCAGGAAGTCAATTGTGATGCTAAGTCTAGCTATGCTAGGAAGTATGTGTGATCTGGATGATGACCAAGTCTTGGCTCCTTTGCTGACAAACATTATCTCTATACCTGCTGAAGATTCATCTTTCTTTTGACTAATGGAAGTTGAATTTTCCCTAAAAATAAATAAATCTAGGAATCTAGGAAAATATGAGCACCTGAGTTAAGTCAATAATTTAAACTCGGATGAATAGGTTCCACCACAAGGAACCCATCCAATTGAGCTATGCTCAATTTGCTTCTTATTTAAAAAAAAAAAAATCAAGCCTAAAATGTATGTTAAGTGCAAATAGTATTAATCCTATAGAAAATTAATTAGAGATTGACTCAGCTTAAATGGTAGCTATTGTAAGCATTAGTTATGGGGTTGGGAAAGATGAAAGTGAGACACACTTGTATGGTCACATCACATCAAGCATGTTGAATCGCAATGCGCACACATTTGGGCTCGTCCATGCCATGACAAGATTGGTGCAGTGCTACGAATGGTTCTGCATTCCAATCTATAGCTAAAGCCATGTTGGAGAAGGATACAACCAACCTTCATTGGCCCAAACATACAGAGTGATTGAAGATGAGGTGTGGGAGTTCTCGCACCCATTCTTTCAAAGAAGACCATGCACTTGTGTTGTTATATTGGGCCAAGCATGCAGAATAAGAGGTCCAAACGAGATGGGGTACCTCGACTACTTAGAAAAAAGTCATCAACTAGATATACTTAGAAGTCAATCGATCCATAGAGACCTAATCGGATCCATAGAGACCTAATTGGATCTGATTAGACCTCATTTTAATAGACTAGGAAAACCAATAGATACGATCAGGAATTTCTTCATGTAAACCCAAACCATAGTCTATATAAGCAGGGATAATATCCCCTCTTATTGACATCTCCTACACCTGAGCGCAGGGCCATAGAGAAGTATTCTCAACTAGCCATAGCGTATCCATACGTAAACTAGCTAGTATAAACCCAGGTCATGTGTGTTGCCTCTCGGATTCCTTGCATACAAAACACTGATCGATTATTGAACAAGCAATCTTGCACAACTTGTCAAATTTGTACTTAGAATGTCCAAACGACACATAGCAAAAAAATGGAAAATATCAGAAGCATTGTTTAATCATATAAAGCTAAAATATATTTACATTAATAAAAAAGGGATGTGAATAAATGACATCAAGATTAAACATAATTCAAACCATCATGGCAACCAACTAATAAAAAAAGATCGTGCCACTCATTACTAAGAGCATGATTGTTATATCAATTTAATTAACTCTATAGAGTGTTTATAATTTATCCATCTATTTGAGGTAGTAAATCTCTAAAACACCTTCAAGATGAATCATCAAGGATAAATACAAGACCTTTTGAAAGATGCCCTCACAAATCGTAGCCACTGAGGTTGGGGTACACATGGTTGCTGTGGCATAGCACATACATTGGAACAAGACCCATACACATTAGAGTGCCTCCGGTAAGCAACAAAAGAGATGGAACCATATAGAGTAGTTAGCTAAGATGAGAGTCATATGTTTATTATGGTTGTACGGTAAAACTTGGTAACCATTTCAAGATTCAGTCCCTATGAAGAGGCACTACATCATTCAAAAAGACCCAATGTTCTAGCACCCTATGTACATGCTGCTAAAAAGCATCGTCTTATGTACATGTTAATAGAATGCATCATCTTAACATTAATTCTGATCGTAAGCCATTAATCAAGGTAAAACTTTGTGTGATTGAGCTTTTGAAAAGTGCTTTTGCAGCAAAAAAAAAAAAAAAACAGAATCTACCAAATAGGTGAACCCTGCTGTTTGTTTTAGCTTAACTGAGTCTTGCTTATAAGTTGAGTAAGATTATATGATAAGCCACAATCTAGAAAAATCTGTTGTCTAAAAAAAATGAGCTGGGCATTTGGCTGTCCCAATTATTTCAGGTATGACATTTTGCACTGAAAACCCTAGACTTTTCTCAAACCACGCAACACTGTTTACTACTACTCTTATGAGTCTATGGCCTTGCAACTGGACCCAGATGAAAGCTTCTAATTACATCATGATACTTCTTCAAAATTGAAAAAAGGATCTCAGAGATCTGGGCATGCTCCGAACAAGGGAAAGGAGCTCTAGGCAAGCAGTGCCAGCGGTAGGCGAGCAGCGTGGAGCTCCGACACCGTGGATTGGGCGGGCTGCGTGGAGCTCCGACATCGTGGACCCTGTTTTTGGTTTTTGGCTTTCTGCTTTTCGAAATGGGTGCAAGCAAAGAGTTGTTTCATAGCTATTTTAAGGGAGATAGGGAGAAGGGTACAACTTACAACCTTTTCACAACACATAGCTCACAATACTTGTTTCACAACTCACAACTACTTTTTTGTAGTTCACAGACCCTAAACATGGTTTTGATGATTACAGCCTAAGTCAAACTACAAAGTAAACAATATACAAGACGTCATAACTACTAGGTCAATTTCTTAGAGGTTCATCATATATATTAGAAACATGCATATGCAACAATTAGAACACTTGAAAATTAGTTGGGATTGTACCCAAGCCATGTACGGCTGTGGTAACGGTAGGGTGGTAGGACTAGTAGCCCACAAATTTAGAGAATTATTTTAAATTATCTTTTATAATGCCAATGTGAGCAACTTAGATGCAAATTTAAGATCAATTTATGTATTGTTTTCGCGGTAGCGCTATTCTACACCCTAGGTGTAGAATATAGAATATTATTCTACACCCATCAGCTAATACTGACAAATACAGAGCAGTAAAATACTGAACCACATTCAGTATCAATCAGTAGTTGATGTTAGTATTCGTCAAGATACGAAAAATACCGAATAATACTTGACACGCATATACTTGAACAATACTGAATATTCTACACCTAGGGTGTAGAATAGCACGTGTATTGATTTTTATATAAGTAGATAATTTTATAAATTAGAAAAGATTTGGTGACTATTATTGACGATAATATAGAATCCATCAAATCAAAGGCTAGATGTTTATGATTACTATGATAATATTTAGATTTATATTTTTAGCTAGAGTCTCTCAAGAGTCTCTAAATAGTAGTAATATTAGTAGATAAAATAGAATAGACTCATTGGTTATTATTGATGAATATACTAAATTAAAATTTAAATGTTTCTAACTATTGTAATAATTTTTAGCATGCTTCTTGAGAGGTAACATAGAATTTATTTAGATCCTCTAATTAATAATGGCAAGTTAGTAATAAATTTTTATAACCACGTAATAATTAGACAAAATAATTTTTTGTAGGAACAATTAGATAAAATAATATGAGCTGATGACTTTTATTTCCAATATATGGTTCATGTACTCAACCGACCTTATTGGCTTTGCCACTTTGGCTCGAGACAATGGGGCTGATCCTACCAGAACAGTGCTTGGTGCTCCAGGAACATGGGGCAAAAATTGCCCACGCTCATTCACTTTGACGCACCAAGAAGAGCTTCTAGCAAAACATTAATTAGGGACAAAAATAGCTATCTCACCTTCTTCGCAGATAGGCGTGGAGGTTGGAACAACAGAACTACATGCAGTTTTAATGTTTTTTATTATAGTGCTAAAATTTTATATTAAATTTTTGAGCATCTTAATGTCCTTAAATAAAAAACATTAAACTAGAAAGTTGTAAATTGGAATAAGAATAAATCAGTTGTAGGCTTTTAGAATCTGATTCCAACTAAATCAGGTGACTGGGCGATGACGAGGCAAGCCAGCTTTGCGCTCCACGTTAGACCAGAGACAAAATTGAGCCGGCTGTGAAAGTTTGAGGACAAGAATGGTCGTTTTCATAGTTTAGGGACAAAATTGAGCCGACTGTGAAAGTTTGAGTACTAGAATAATCATTTTCATAGTTTAAGGATGAAACTGAGCTTTCAACGATAGTTCGAGAACGATTTTAGCTATTCGGCTTTATTTTTTCTAAGGAAGCCGTTCAAGTTCTGGTAGGCCAGAAAAGGTCCATGGAAAATGGAGTAGCATGGCCGATCGGTCACCAGTGACTCCGTGAGCCAGAGAGCAAAAAAGTGTGAGAAGGATACGTTTAAGCATTTCTAAGGGAGTCTTATTTTGCAGTTTCTAGAAGTGCAATATCATCTAAAAAAAGATTTAGGTTGGTGATTGAAACAGTGCCTCCAGTTTATGGTTTCACTTTGCAGTTCCATATGCTAGCAATAAAATTTAACTGATCTGTTCTGTTGTGGATCGATTAGGTCACAATGTATTTTTATTTCGGTTTTAAGAACGTAGGATCGAACTATTTGCTCACGGTTTGGTTTCATTCCGTTTCTAAGGTATATACGTAAACGGAAATGTGTATAGGTTTCATATTAATTAAATTAATCGTCTATCTTCACAAATTTCTTGTCAGGTTACTACTTTAGTTAATGAGAGTGGAACTGTTACAAATATGAATTGAAAATGGCCGTATCTATGCTGCTGTTCGGCCCAGCCCAACCGGGAGAATGAAAACTCATCTAACTTTTCCTTCCACATAAATGTCAAAATAACAGTCGTGTCGACTAGGTCGCAAAGGGACCTGAATCTCCACCCATTGGCACCAAGAAATGATTTTACAGTTCGTGCTACTGGCTGGAACTATCAACCTCATCTATACCTGAGCTTGTAGCTTCAGTTGCAGTATGACAATACAAGTGTCAAATACTAGCTGAATGCCCCGTTTGAAACACAGGTACTTCCCATGTTTATCTATTTTGCAAAGAGCAGCCCAATATAGATTCAATCTCTATGAGATATTGCGAAAATTCTTAGTTGATTGAGCAGAACATTATGCGCAATCGTACAGTGCAAAATTCTCACGACAAAAAAAAAAAAAATCTCTGTTTTAGATAAACAAACTGACAAGCCAGCAACGTGACAAAACTACGTTCTTTCATACATAGTAGCCGGCCAGCGAAAATACTATTTGTCACTGTGAAGTTTGGACTGCCACAGGGAGTAAAGACCGCATGTGTCAAGGGCAAGAAGCCAGAGAAGGTCTAATCAGCTGCTAATCTGGATTAATTCCACCCACGGGAAAATTCAGATGGAAAGAACAAATAGGTAATTTGAACTCGCATGTACTTTACTCAAATTACAATACAAGGGTGTAGCAGACAAAGAAACTGTAGATAAGAATTTCGAGGGGTCAAATCAGGGTGTACACGCTACAAACAATCACAAGGGTCCAATACATCAACCGGCCAGCTTGTCACCGGAGACATAGAAGGAGGGGACCAATTGTTGAGCATTTGCCATTGCAGGAGCGCAAATCCAATCGGAGCGCCTTGGAGCTCCCCTCTCTACTCAGTCGACGACGTGTTGGATCCGTAATCCCATGCAACATCATAGACCTGAACCCGGCGGTGGAAGCTGCGGTGGCAACCGCAGGCAGCACACTTGAGAGCACCACTGGTGCCCTCCTCCCCTTCAGCGATGAACTCCCGGCATCCATCGATGGCGTAGCCTCCAGTGCTCGCCGCATGGTTACGACGGCACTCCCCATAACGCACACTGCAGCAGCTGAACCGCAAGATCGGCTCACACCTTCGCATGATCAAAAGCCTCTTCATAGTCAGCTTCCTCCCCTCTTTCCAGCCAGGCTTTGCTTTCAGCACAAGATGACCCCCTCTGCATCACACGATATTTATAGCCATGTTTCCTCTAGTCCTGCCCCGCTACCTAAAGCAGTGTTATTCATGGACCTGGTGGTGTGGCAAGGCACGCAAAAGTTTCACATGACCATTCACTCATCCCTGTGGAGCAGTAGAAGACCAAATTGGGCTGGCGGAATTGATGGTCCAGCAAATTCCACCACACAATCGCAGAGCTGAATAATTCTTGGGCCATTAAGACAACCTTAGATTGGAGTCCCTTTTTGCCCTACCTCATTGGCCTTTTCCCCTTCTATCTGTATTTTTTCCCTTTCTCCCTTTCATACCATTAAAGTGAGCAGTGAAGGATACTTGAATCCTAAGAATCCCAAAAAGAGTAGGTCCCTTGATAGAATCAGCATTGCATGCCAGCTTAGAAATCTAAGAAACAAGGTTGCTTGGCTTTGCTCAATTCTTCAGCAGGTCGTAGCCACGCAGCTACTCTAGTCCTGGTCTTCCTTCCTGTGGAATAGATTTCCATTACTGTTTCAGCATGTGCGATGTACGTGGACACAAATTTATATATCGGTGTCGGGTTGTCGACTCCTAAACGACAATTCACCTGAGGATGACAACAGGAAGGTAGACCAATTACACGCTTGAAAAAAAGGATCACAATCAATCTATCCATGCAAAAAGAGAAAGCATATCATTATCAAAGACATAAATTTTTTTAATATATTTTTTATCTGTAAACGTAGCTAGGTAAGTGAATCAGTAGCATTATCAAAGACAATCTAAGAAGCCTAACAAAAAATAAACAGCCTACGTGGTTCAGGAGTCAGGACCAAACATACCAGAAACATTAAGGCCTTGAAGCCAGCACAAAATGCTATGACCTGTAGCTGGTCCTAACTTGAGTGGGTACAAGGCCACCATGCATTAAGCATCCTTAGGTACTAGGTCACGCATCTACACTTTAAAAGCAGAGCTGTCTATCATCTGGCAAATAGTGATATAGAAATAGACAACATAAATATTCAAATTTAATGATACGAAGTATAATGGGAAGTACCTTGCATATTGCAAGATGTGAAGTGTTGAAAATGCAAAACATATGCAGAAAGACCTAGCCAGCTAGGTATCCCGTAATCGATAGTAAAGTAGACACCCAACAAAACACAGAACCCTGGGCGAATTAGCATAGTACACGACTCACATGATCAATATCAGATTATCAGTGAGCTGTAGCACTGTGTTCATAGATCACCGTTCAACTTCACATATCTTTTCTTTCAGATCAGCCTTTGACCAAAGTGAAGAAAAGATTTAGCGTGATTTGATCAATTATATGGCCCCTAGTGATAAAAGTAGCAGGGGAAATAAAAGTCCATGATAAAAGAAAACAGCGACATGCACCGGGGAACTATTTAATGATATCAATGGGTTAGCTAACTTATTAGATTTATTTTGATAAGAAAGGCAACGAGCCTACAAATTCCTAGCTAGTGAACTTACTGCAGAGTTCAATTCAGTTTCAGGTGGAAATTTAGAGGGACTTAAATGAAGATACACAGAACAATGCAACTAAACATCAGTAACTGGGAAATATGCATAAAGGCTTAACAGGATGTTTGTGGCAGCAAGAATCCTTGCCAACAATGTTTAAGCATTTCCGCAGCTGAGGACCTAAACACTCATGATACAGCCGACTGCTAATCGAATGGACTTACAGGATAAAGTGCACTGAAGACGATGTGTAGTCCAATATAGCAATACCACAATTTTGCAGACACTGAGGTAAAGTCGTGCATCATCCACGAAAATAGAGCATAAGCGATTAACGCCTATTCCTCGCTAGGGGACTGATATAAGCTGCAACCTGCAAGGTTCGTAAGTTAGGCTAATAAAATACGTATATTTGTAGGAGCATAAGATTGCAAATACCAGGTTCGTAAATCGACATTAAACGACAGAACAAAATCCAGGATTCAAATACGTATGCGCATCAAAATGTCTAGCATAATAGGGTTATGGAGCCTGGCGAGGAGTAATATCGTACCGCTGCGATGAGAGAACCGAGGCAGAGAGATTTCCAGCGGCCTCAACCACCGTGCGACGGCGACGCCGTCGCCGGAGTCGCTGGGGTTGGGGAGGCGGCAAGGTTAACGTGGGCCTTTTAAGGTTTTGATCGATTGATCCAGTACGGCTTCGGCCTTTTGGGTTGGCCCGGAAATGGAAAGGTCGGGATGGGCCGAGCTGTTCTGACTAGTTCACTGGGCTGCGAAGTCCTCATCGAAGTAGTACATCTTCAAGGAAGATGTTACTGGGCCGACAAGTGTAAATGACTTTTTGCACGATGATATCAAGCGAAAATTATTTCCAAAGGCCCCATTTCCAAATTATGTGATCGGTGATGATAATTGAACTTTCTTGATGAGTATATTTTTTCCTGAATCATAGTAGTGATAAAAATGCTTATATATGCTTGCACATATAAACACACATCATATCCTGTTTTCCCGAACAGATAAATAAAGCACGCTTTGGCAGCCCGGCCAACCCACATGCATGTCCTTGTGTTCACCAAACCGCGCGCGTACATGCTGATTTTGATTCAGGTTCGTACTGCTCATAATGGCTTTGATCACTTCGTTTCCTGACAAGACATGATGAGTACGTACGCGTCGATCTTTTCAAGTTTCAAGGAAAATGGCCCTGGCCGCCTCTCGTCAGATCGAGCTCCCTGCCGGTTGCCGACGACCATGCTCGTACTACTAACTGCATATATGCGGCTGCGAGATCCACATTTAGGGTTGGTTGTTTCATGCATGGGCACCAACCCTCGATCAACTCCTCAACCTAGCTCCATGCAAAGGGTGATGATGCACTACAGGATTTCAGTGCTTTGCCGAGTTCTTTGGCCATTGCACTCGGCAAAAATGGTCTCTTTGCCGAGTGTTTTGGTCATTACACTTGGCAAAGTGACCATAATTTTTTTTTTTTTTGCATTAAATCACAACAAACACACACACACACACACATATATATATATATATATATATATATATATATACATATATATCATATCCATATATATATATATATATATCAATCACATCCACAGCACACATACCACATCCACTACACATGTCGCATATATATCACATCCACAGCACATATATCACATCCACAGCACATATACGGTCACAGTATATCACAAATCCGATCACAATTTCATCAAGTCTGGAAATTTCATAAGTGTCAAGTGCAGAGTAACGAGACAAGTGCATTATTGTAAAGAGAGACTGACGACCAACTCACTGTCCACCGTGCCAACCTAGCCACCCCGTCTGCGGTGAAGGCTGTGGTGACTGCATCGTAGGCCAAACTGGGTTGTTCGAACCCGCCGACTGAGGCTGCACAAAAGAGACCCGGTTAGTGCGTGTGATGACCAAAGTTTGAGCGAAAACAATACATATTTATACTTACAAGAGTCCCAAAAACAGGATGCTGAGGCTAAGGCGGGGCCACTACTACTGGAGCGAGTAGCACTTGTGGGATCTCAATCCCCGAACGTGCCCCCATCTGGCTGACGAACGCGATGAGCTGCGCCATCCTCGCCTCTGCTTGCTCACGCTGGAGCCTCTCGGCCTCGAGCTGGGACGTCACCGTCTGGTGCCGCTCCAACGCCTCCCTCCTTTCTGCTTCCATCTTCGCATGTAGTAAACATGAAGGAGGAGTTAGAATAATTGAAACGTAATGAACTGAAGCTTACAACAACATGACTAACCTCGAGTGCGTTTTTTTTTTTCGGCGGCCTGCGCAATAATGCAAAGGTGGAGTTAGATGAATTGAAACATCATCGATTGAAGCTTACAACAATAGGAATTACCTCGAGTGTGGCGTAAGTGAGCTGTCCAATCGGCGGCCGTGGGCGTATGGGCACGCTTGCGTCCGTGCTCCGTGCTCGTAGCTGGGAAAGAGTGGGAGTCGAGGCCGAGTCGATGACACCGTCACCCATCCAGTACCGCCCATGCTTCTTTCCACCACCCACCCTCATGACGATCTCTGGGTCAAGGTCCTCGGTGCTCGGGTCGTAGTCCTCGCCGTGTACCGTCTTCGCCGCGGTCGTGTACTCGCTGAGGCGGCTGTGCATGCTCGTGTTGGTGTACGCCTCGGGTGGGTCCTTCAGGTTATACAAGACGTCGGACGTTGCCTTGCCCTTGTGCGCCATAGCATATGCCTTGAAGATGGGGCAAGACGCGCCACCATGGGACTGAGACTGCAAGAAACAAAGTTAGCGAACGAAGAATCACAAGTTAGAACAGATCATCGATTTAGCTTACCCAGGCGTTTGCGTATCCAGTAAGGCTGCGGCCGCCTTGATGGTGCGCTATGCCGGACATCATCAAGCGGCACTCCCATTTAGCGTTGTGGGTCTCCTCCCACTCCAGGCCACACCACCTATCCACGATCCACTCCCAGCAGTCGCGGTGGGGGAGCACCACCAGGGGCAAGTCTGCATGTCACAATTTCACATATAAGTAGATCAAAGTAGACATGTATAAACTGAAAGGTAATGTTCTTTATATACCGCGAGGTACTGGTCCCGGGTCAGCGTCATCGACCTCGCTTGTGTTTTGTTGACCTTCTGCCCAAGGGTGAGGCCGTAGTAAGTGACGATGGCCTGGAGGCGCGCCTCGTAGTGCAAGTCGGTGATGAGCTTCTTGCAGGACCTAGTAGCCACGGCCTAGGCCCTATCCTCGTATCCCTCCTCGCATTTGAAAAAAGTCTACATGCAAACATTAAGAATTAATTTATTATTTGAAGATAAGTGCAATGAATGTGATGCATTGAGTTTACTAGTATTGCGTGAAAGACTTACCCAGAACTCCCAATAGACACGCGCCGCCTTGGTGCGGTGATCCGGATCCGCGGCAACGGCGTAGTGCTCAAAGGTCCAGGCAGGCTCCTCATTCCCGGCGTACATCACTAGGCTAGGGTAGTGCTGCTTGCAAAGAAGACCCATGATGCCATTTGGTGGGCGTGAGTGAGCACCCAGGACCACAACCGTCCAGTTCCTGAGAAGTGGTTAACCAATAGCACTAGTTTGTAATTCAACTTTCAATATGTCATATGAAACAGTAATACCATGAAAAGTTACTTACTTTTGCCCCTCAGGGCGAATCACCGGCCGCTGAGCCGGGTGCGGTACTTCTAGGAGACTCGCGAGACCATGCAAGTACACACCCGATGAGGTACCGGAAGAAGTAGAACAAGCACCCACCGTGTCCTCCTCCTCCTCGTTCCCCTCCTGCTCCTCCTCCTGCACCCCCTCGTCCGTTTAGGGAGCTATCACCTTCCTCCCTCGTTGTTAGACGACCAATGCCATCTAACTGAGAGACCTTTTTGTGGCCGTGAAGGGGTTGCTGTGTAGAAGCAAACATATCGTAGAACGCCTTTGCGGTGGCCTCTGGCTCCTCCTCCTCATCCGTACGTCCATCACCGAACTGTGCTTGATGAAAATCATCTAACATGTCTGCTACCCCAGCATCGGAATCAAACTCCTCGACGCATGCTCTCACCACCTCCTCTCTCATTCGATGGGCTTCACCATGGTGGACCCATCGGGTATAGTCCGGGGTAAACCCATACTTCACAATGTGCTTGCCTATTTTATCCTTGCATTGCCTTTTCTGATTAGCACATCTACTGCAGGGACACAGAACCCGACTCGCTTCTTTAGTAGCCTCGCCAAATGCTTGCTCTAAGAAGGAATTTGTATTGTCTATCCATTCATCTGTGTAATCACGATCATTTGGGCGGCCCTTGTACATCCAGTCACGATCATCCATCTTCTAACATATACATTAGTGAGAAACATAAAAATCAAGTTTACCCACACCAGCCTCCTACTCTCTAATAGGTGAGGATAGGTCCTAATCCCACCCACGTATACGTTGTTGGGGCTAGTTTCCGTTGTTTGCTCCGATCGGAAACGGAATTTTAGCGAGACCTCCCCGCTGTTATCTCCGGTACACGCCCGACAGGAGATCGTGTTTCCGGAGAACAACAGGAGGTGATGCCGAAACTCGCCTCCGATCGAAAGGCATAACGGAAACTAACTCCAACAACGCATACGCGGGCTGTTCAAGTAATGTGGACAATTCAAAACAGATACGGTTGTTGATATGCAAAGATCTGCATACCCCCAGCCATATCTATTTCGAACGGGAGATGCCTAACTAGGTGACGTGACCTACGACCCTGATACAGAAAGAGAGGTTATATCTTAGGTGGCGGTGCAGTCAGGCTAGTGGAGCCATGGCGAGTCGGTGCAGTGGCGAGGTGAGGCTGTGCAGGCAGACCCGCAACAGCAACGAACACGAACAGGGTCTACTCGAGCTCGGCGCCAACAGGGTCTTCTCTGCAAAATAAAATTGCACACATAATGTTAATTCAAAATTTTAACAGCACCTCCTCTACACGGTGACAATACCCACACCTGCAATAAGACACATATAACGGCTCGATGGCCGGACAACCACATCAACGGCTCGCTGTCCGGCTACCACATATACTGGACAAATCGAACGGCTCTTTACCTTCGGGGAGCGATGATGGTGTCGGGGACACGAACGTGGACGAGAACGGCGACAACGACGGGGACGGCGAGCGTCGGCAGCTGGGCAGCGAGACCTCTCTTCCCTCCTCCTTTTTTCTCCCTCCTTCCTCCTTTCTCCCCTCCTATCTCCTTCTTCCTCCTCCCTTCTTCCTCCTTCCTCCCTCTTTCCTGCCCCTCCCTTCCTCCTCAATCGGCCGACTGCCCCTCCCTTCTTTCTCCGGCCGGCTACACCTCCCTTCTTCCTCCTTCCTGCTCAACCGGCCGGCTGCCCCTCCCTTCTTCCTCCCTCTTGCTCAACCGGCCGACGGTGGGGGGTGGGCGAGCTCCTGCTGGCCGTGCGGCGAGGCTTAGCCGGCGGTGGGGGGCAGGCGCGAGCCCCCCGCCGCCCTCGGAGTAGGGGTTAGCGAGGGCTTGGCCGGGCGGTGGGGGGCTTGGCCGGGACCGACAGTGGGGCCGCGGTGCGTCTGGCCGCGGCGGTGGAGGGCCGGTGTGGGGGGCGGCGAACGGTGGAGCTCCGGCATGTGGCGGCGAGCGGCGGGCGTGGCCGGGACCGCAGCGGGGGCCGTGGTGCGGCCGGGCGCGCGGCGGCGGAGGGCCGGGCGGCCGGTGGAGCTCCGGAGTTCAAACGGCGGCGGCGGCGCGTGTGGCGAGCGGCGACGCGTGAGTGCTGTGGTGTGCGTGTGTGCGTGTGAAGGCCGAGACGAAAGGATAAGTCCCAGTGCCAGGCTTTGCCGAGTGCCCGTGATCTAGCACTCGGCAAAGCGCGCATATTTTTTTTAATTTTAAATTGTGCCGAGTGCCGGGCCCCAGGGCACTCGACAAAGGGAAATCCTGAATTTTTGTAACTGTCGCGTTACCTCTCTTTGCCGAGTGCTCGCCGCTAGGGCACTTTCGACAAAGGTCAAAACTTTTTTTATTTTTTTTTTAATTTAAGTCTTTGCCGAGTGTCCTAGCTAGGGCACTCGGCAAAAAGGAAAAATATTTTTAAATTACCTCTTTTGCCGAGTGCCCACAAAAACACTTTTTTTGAAAAACTTTTTAAAAACTCTTTAAATTATATTTTTTTTAACAAAGCTATGCCGAGTACCTATGCCAGGGGCACCCGGCAAAACATATTTGCCGAGAGCCTCGTAAAGTACACTCGGCAAAACATCTTTGCCGAGCGCCTTCCTATGTGCACTCGGCAAATAGATTTCTAAAAAAATTAGCAAATAGCAAACGGTTTCAAAAAATTATTAAATTTGGGCAAGAGCCATTTTATACTATCTATTGCTTATGAAAAAACTTTTGACATGAAAATCGACCGTGAAAAATGCTGCAACCCCAATTCCTCCTAGTTCCTTTAGAAGTATTTGAAACTTCTTCGGAGATTGTTTCATTTAGACACAACGTAGGTCACAACTTGCATGAAATTTTCTTAAATTTTTATCACTGCCTCGATGCATGAAATGATGACCTGTTGACAAGTTTCATGATTTTCAGACTTCATTTGCTTTTTATATAATTTAAAAACAATTCATCCGCTAGTTGGTTATCATGTATTGTAACCAAGGTGTTCAAAATTTTAGGTCCCATTCTGAATACTCTCCTACAATACCATAAATATCAATAATATCAATTTTTGAATCACTAAATCCCATTATTGGATGCATGTGCAATTCAAATTTGTATTCTTCCAAAACTTACAATTAAATGCAATAAACTTATGAAAAATAGCAAATGACATGATAAATGGGTGAGATTTGAATATATTGTATAATGTAATGGGAAAAGTCTAAAGAAAAATTTGGCCGACCAAACAAGGAAAAAAAATTAAAAAGTTGTCGAGTGCCATGAAAAGGCTCTCGGCAAAGGTGCAAGTTTGCCGAGAGCAAGTGGCCGGCTCTCGGCAAAGCCAACGATGTGCCGAGAGCCTAACGGGTGGCTCTCGGCAAACGTTACGGCGGCACACGGAACCGTCTGGCTTTAGACTTTGCCGACGGTCACTGTTTACCGAGAGCTCTGCACTCGGCAAAGAGAACTTATGCCGAGAGGTGTTCTGTGCCGAGAGGTTGACTCTCGGCAAAATCACCTTTGCCGAGGGTTTTACTTTGCCTGACCCTTTACCGAGTGCCCGAGGAAAAGCACTCGGCAAATCTCGAAGCACTCGGCATAGGGCGTGATTCCGGTAGTGATGGAGCTAACTGGCTATGGCTATACGATCTGCACTGCTAGCCTGCATATTATATATGCAATAGGCCGGGGCGCTCACTGTTTAGCGTGCGTAAAACTGGAGCCGACCTCTGCTTTTTAATCTGCTGGTGCTTAGCTCTTTCACGTTTAATTTGCACGCGCTTCTTGGCTCTGTTCAGCTAGAATTATAAGGCGGCTAATAGGCTAAAATGGTTGATTTTGATTGATTTACTATCAAAGAAAAATAAACGCTGTTGAAATGGCTGATACATCGGCTGATCAGACAAGCCACTCCCACTCCTTTGACTGGGATCGATCGTTGAGCGAGGCCGCTAGCTTCAGGGCGCAGGCATATAATACTGAAGAACGGCGTCAGAATTCATGCCTTACTGGACAAAATTAGAGCCAACGGCGAGCCGGCCCGAGCATTTTATTTGTGGTTGTGGATATATAGAGGCCGAGTTGACTATCGGACGACTCATTTCCATACGCGCAGGCGCAGCGCAGTGCAGAGCGTACTTCTGCTGTGCACCACAGCGGTCTCTGAATTAAACACGTCTGATTCTGAATATATGACTCAGTTGCTATGAAACTAATATAGACCATGCAGCAGTATGAGCTCCATCCGATCCGATCCAACGTATTACTCTTATAAATAGTAAAGGAAAACTACGTAGTACACGTACTAGTACTAGCTAGATATAGTATCCAATCCATACGTATGTACGTGTACAAGTACCACATGTCGTACTCGTCGCTTCCATCCCTAATTCTTCCTTATTCCCTATATATGTACATACTTACGGGCAAACTTTATTCCATCAGCACATCTTTATGAATGGAGCCGTGCACGCGTACGTACGCTCGCCGCGTGCAGCACTAGCACAGTACTTGGCATGAAACTTAGCTCTAGGTCGCCCTCGCGCGAGTTGTTGATTAACATTTTTTTATCACAATTGATGATTAACAATTGACTGATTGATCAAACAGCAGTAGGGTCCGAAAGAATTGTACATATAAATATATTCTTTCTGTATATATATGCTCTCAGATGCTCGATCAATGCAACTGTTACCATGCTCCAAAGGAAAATATAGAGATGTACAAAAGTGCACAAAACTTCCTATGGTCTAGGTACGTAAAATACATGAAGTCGTATATACATCTAACAAACTTCCTCCTTCCCTCAAACTCATGATGGATAAAACTAACACTAATAGCGTGTTTGGTTCCAGGAACAATCTCATGCGGAATGAGTTGATCCTTCACGGGTTCACCTTTTCTAGGATTGGACAGTGAGGAACATGGTTGTCCACTATTTCTAAGGGAGCCAGATGGTCATGGAAATTCACTTGCGAGCAACCCTACAAGGAACTACTTGGTAAGAGTGGGTTCGTTGACTGATGCAAACCAAATGGCACGAGTAGCTTCAGTGTTTGGATTAAATCATTCTAGACCGTATGGTGATGCAAACTAAACATGGCGTAAGTAGCCAGTTGCACTTCTATTTGGGCCTTCATGCATGAAGAAACTAGCAAGCTAATAAACATCTGAAGGCACTTGACAAAGTTCACAACTTGATCATACAGCTACAATTTCATGTAAGAGGCATCAACGCCAATGTGTTACGGGATCCCAAGTAATACCGATTGCTATCATAAGAGATAGGGTTAATGCAAAGGCAGGCACATCGGCATCCTCAAGTAACCATCGTAGCAATGTCACCTTCACAGTCTGCTTCTTGGTCTTATAGATAATCAAGGAGCTGGGAAAACACATTAAGTCAAGAGAGAGTAGCAACCAGAATAATCACTAGCCTGCTGGTGGCTTTTAGGGTATGTTTGAAGTTGGAGGAAGGTAGAGCGAAGAAAGAAAAGATTGTGAGAAATGGTTCAATGAAGATATCAGAAAACATAAAGGAGATGAACATACTGGACTTGAGTAGGAGTACAAATGAACTGACTGATGATGCGGATAGATTGAGAAATATCAAGCTCGTAATACCAATATAGACAAGACTCCAAACGATACCATGCTAGTAAGTGAGATCATCAATTGGCTCACCATTAGTAGTCGCAAGTGAACACTAAGCTACATAGGTGTATAAAACAATGCAATGATAAGTGAGAGCAACACAAGAAAGGATATTGTGAGTGTACTTCTCCTAGGATAGGTAGATGCCATCAGAAATGGAAGATTTCTCAATACTGAGGAAGTGAAGAAGGGAACCCAATGCAAATCAGGCATCAAGAACTTATCACTCAAGCGTTGCTTGACGAAGTCTGATGGTGGCCATTGCCCGTTGTAGGGTCGAGATGGCGGACTAGAGGTGGGTGAATAGTCCTTTCTAAAAACTAATCGCAGCGGATGACCGAATTAAATGCGAAATAGAAACTATCGGTCTAACCAAGACTTCACCCCTCTATCTAAGTTCAAGCATCTTACAAAAGAATCCTAGTTTGAGCCACTAAGGTACAAGGCTAGGTAGTGCTCACCTATCCAATACGAATTTGCAAGGTCACACAAACCTAAGCAACTAGTACTCAATCAAACCGGGAGCACCTACACATACTAGTGAGCAAAGCGCACAAAGCCTAAGCACACTAGTAGTTCTCACTAGCACGGCTACACAAGCCTAACTAGTGAGCTCAATTTATTAGCTACACAAACTAAGCAATGTGACTAGCAAGGCTAAACAAGCCAACTAGCCACGTAATCGCTACTTCTAAGCTATTTTTAAGCTATACAAGCTAAGAAGGTAACTAGCAAGCTACACAAGCAAACTAGCTACACAAGAGCAACCACTACTCACTAGCACAAGTAAAGAATAAGTAAGTACAAGCTAGTGAATGGAGACTTTGCAAACCGACGAGAAGAGTAGATAAGTTGACACGTCGATTTTTTACCGAGGTTCACTAGGTTGCCACCAAGCTATTCCTCGTTGAGACAAGCTCCAAGGTTGTCGCCAGTCCTCTTGCTAGTAGTGACCCTCAAGTCACGCTCTCCCACCGGAGTGCCCACCACGAGCTCTAGCACTTGACCGCATCGAACCACTATCGCTCTTTGTGTCTCCCGTTTACTAGAGTTGCTCTTTGTGATCTTCCGCGGGGTGAGCACAATCCCCCTCACAATGTCACTCCACGTGACTAGCAATCGGAGCACCACTCAATCTCCGAGAGTGCTACACGATGCCCATAAGCCTCCAAGCCGTTTAGGAGGTGGCAACCTCTAAGATTAATAATCACCACCGGCTTGCAACTCGATCATCTAGTGCTACACCTTGCAATCTCTCAATGCAACGCACTAGAATCGCTCACTTGCAATCAGATGTAATCACTGCAATCACAAGTGAGTTAGAGGCTCTGCTAGCACTCCCACACAATGCCACACAGGCCTAAGGGGGCTCTGCCACCAACCAAAGCCGGCCAAGGCAACTACTTATAGCCCCAGGGGCTAAAGAGCAGTTGCCCACAAAACCTGGTCGGGCACTGACCGGACACTCACTTAGTGACGACCGGACGCGTCCGACCGCAATGTCCGATCGCTCCCATGACACCACGTGTCCTTACTTTTTGTATGTAGCCATTGGCGCGCAACGACTACCTCACTCGCGCGCGTGCCACTGTGACCGGACGCGTCCTGTCAACTGACCGGACGCGCGACGCTCAACGTCCGGTCACAATCCAGAGAGCTCCCGAGAGCAGAAATTGGGACTGGAAACGTTCGGTCAGCACTGACCAGACTCCCACAGCGTCTGGTCCACCTCAGCTTGCCAGCGCCATGCCTGGCGCACACCGACCGGACGCGGCACCAAAGCATCCGGCCGCACAGTGTCCGACCACCACCGAAACTTGCCCGCAGCCAGCACTTGACCGGATCGAGTGTTTCTCAGCGAGAAACACTCCCATGACTCCGTCTCCATTTCCGGTCTCCGGCGCAATAGAAAATGAGCACTTCATTTCCACGAAAGCATCGAATCCCGCCTTGTAAGCTCGGCGGGAGGGAGAGAGGATCCCAAACCCCTCTCTACCCGGCAAACTCCATCCCCTTAGCAAATATGCCAATACCACTGTTGACGGTGGATAGCGTCAACTTTTATATATCGAAAGGCATGAAATATAC
>JADLZL010007084.1:0-13160 GCA_015844335.1 Chrysopogon serrulatus | reverse complement strand
GGTGGTAAACACCTCGGCCAGCGGATCTCGAGCCGCTAGTGCGAAAAGCCCGATAGAAATGAATCATTTCCACTGGCGGTTTTCTTGAGAACCGCCAGCTGGCGGTTGGTTAAACCAACCGCCCGGTGGAAATAGTCCATTTCTCTTGGCGGTTGACTTACCAACCGCCCGGTAGTAATGGTCCCACTCCTTTGGCGGTTGACTTACCAACCGCCCGGTAGAAAGTTTCCCGCCATTTTTTTGAAATTAAAATGGAAACCTATTTTTTTATATTGAAACTCATGATAACATGCAATAACACTCTATCATACACTTATTTACATCAATATAGATCTTTGTACATCAAAATTGTTTTTATATCATACATGCATACTTCAATATAAGTCCAAGTACATTACATATGTTTCATACATATATACACATCCTCGAGTTTTTACATTTTTCTAATTAGGAAAAGCCTTAATAATCGTTTCGACTAAGATTGAGGCGGCGCTTCCCCTAATATCGATTAGCGAGTTACGCATTAAAACTTTCCCAATTCCTTGCTTTCGGATAAGTGATATTTCCCCGCCGTTGCGGAATGGCTTCTTTCATGATGAATGCTGCAGATCCTCCACTATGTTGTGTATAATGCTTTTTTCATCGAAATTTTTGGCCCTCGATCTTCTGCATATGCCTCGTAAGAAAGTATGTTTATAATTCAAGATTATATATATTTTCACTTGGTAACCAATTTATATTAGAGATAATGGACAAAACCGATAAATGCAGCTACTTATACCTTATCGTGGTTTCATGTATCGCCCTTGTCTCGCATAAACTCGCACGTGAACTCCACAAAGTGCAATGCTCCTGTGGTTGCTTGTGGCACTAAGGCGATTTAGTCAAGTGTTTTTGTTAGTTTTTGAAATGTATTATGTATTAATTAAACATGTATGATATGCACTTATAAATTTACTGCATCACGCTATATAAAGTATTTCCATTGGTTCTCCAGATAGTCAAATGGACCTTCGAATCTTGTAATACCTATACGCCTGGTGGTTCTCGAATAGAATCACCTAGTTATTATAAAACTCTTATAGATAAAATAAAAACATACACATATATATGCTTTATTACCGTTTCTAAGATTGTTAAGAATGGTCCATAAGACTATTACTTATGCACGCGCTTTTAATCTAGTACGATTGTCCGGCTTGTCTAGATAAATTAAAAAATGTATCCAATGGTCCCCCAGATCAAAATTGTAATTAGGCATGTGTCATTTAATTTTGACTAATGTATGTAAACTCACACGTACCTAAAATTGTAGGGGGCCACTATGCATCGCCTTCAAGTTTTTTGAATTTTAGCATTGCTTTCTCCCATGTAGAGGGCTTAATTTGCATCAAATTTCTTTTTCATATCTTCTTTTTTCACCTTCTTCTCTTTCAGGTGTTAAGCCCTTCAACTTATCATGGCCATCACCGATTGAATGTGTGCTGCTCCTCGCATATTCTCATTGGGTTGAGATACCTGATCCTGTTTTTTTCTTCTTCATATGTCTCATCTGGTCCATAACGCATTCTTTCCCCATCATATTGCATTCTGCAAAATGTATTTGTTAGAGTAAGAAATAAAAGGCTTGTCTGTTGATTTATTCACCTCAATGATAGTAACACATGTATTTGTTAGTGATACTTACAATGCAAACACCGTCACGAGCCGTACGCCAAGCCTCCCGAGGTTCATCATTTGCCACAAGTCCTCAAAGATGACCATAGCCTTTTTTCGCCTAGATGCAAAAGCATTTGGTGGTATACAAACATTGATCGGCCGAGATCCCAAAGAAGCCAGATGCTCTCATATACCAATCATGCATCCTTTTGATCCCTCGGCTTGGATTTGCTTCAAGCCCTAAGTGAGAAGAGGCCCGCCATGGATATATTGAGTTGGGACATTCTGGTAATCATCCCACGTTGGCTTTTTACCTCTATGATGTTCATTTTAAGTTTTGGCCCAACGCCGAGGCTTCCGATGATGACTTCTCATGCTCGGCCAAGTCAATGACTCGCGCTGTTCGAGTCATTCCAATTCCTCGATAAAAACCTCGCCGCTCCAAATAGCTTTTTCCTTTTGCCTGCACGGCGAAACCAATTTGGGTACCGAGAATTTCTTTTGGCACGGTTTCTTCTTCCTGTGGGCTTTTTGGCTGCGATGGTGTTGGAGTTGTTTTCGTTGTCTCTTCCCCGTGGCCGGGCGGGGAAGTAGGATGTGGAGTGGCGATGATGGTTGCCTGATAGGTGAGTTAGAGGAGGATCATGTGCCGAGGGTGAGTTTTAAGGATCAGGAAGTGACGATTCCCCGAAAGTTAGCGGAGGCCTTCGCCTTGTGTTTCAGAGGAGGATTTGCGGTGTGTAGATTCTTGGGTTAGTGGGAGGCCTTCGAGGATGACGGTGGTTGAGTCAACCCGAACGTCACGCCGAGGCCACGTATAAAATTATTAATAGCCTGCCCGAGTGTCTCGATACCCTCGTGACCGTGGATTTCTAGCACGCCGTCCTCATATCTTTTGGACGATCGTTGACACTTCCACCCCCGCAATACTCTTCCTCGAATTTCTTTACGGTGGTAATCACGGCCGTGATTGCTAAACCTTCGGCTACTTCCCCGGTACGAACATTTTTCATTCCATATCTGATGAGTAGCTTACAAGGTGTTGGTGCAACTATATCATCCACTAGATAGTGCTCCTTTGGCTGCCGTAGACGAACACTACTTGGAAGGATTGGACCTTGGGTGGAGACCACCATCCGTTGAGAGGGTTGTGCCGCGACTGCGGGCATATGTGGAGGTTGTTGTGCACTCATCTCGCTGAACCGACATTGCACTCGCTAATGTCAATAAACCTGTGGATCCGGATTTGTAAGCATGTTGGACATGATTTCTTTCACTTGTTTCTTCGCCTCTTCCTCAATGACATCCCTCATTGCTTCCTTTGTATCGATCATGCGTTTCTTGTACATTTCAGCCCACTCCTCCCCGAATCCTTCTTTCCACCCTAGCCTTGACGAGACGCCTGCATTACGCCCCGGATGCTCGGGGTTTCCGAGACCAGTACTTAAGATGTCTTTTCTCCCTTTTTCTCTTGAATTTTCCTTCTCTCTTGCGTGTCTTTGTTTCAAACATCTTTTGTGCTGCCTCTTGACTTCATCGTGACTCTAGCGCCGATCTTTTTTCTGTTTTGTGTTTCTTGCATATAGCCAATTCGCGCTTCTTTCATCAAGCATTTCAGATAGCACCGGTTCTCCTTTCTTCTTCCTTTCGGCCTCCTCCCTCCGCCTCGCCATTTCGGGATATGAGCCTTGTAACCACCCAAGCCAAGATGGTGGTGGTACTTGTTCTTCTTGGCTAGCTCGAGTTAGCTTCACTCTTTTTCTCGAAGTCGGGATCATCCCTCTCAGAGTTTGAAGATCTCCCACTAGGCGGATGTAATCTTATAGTACCTTTTTGTCGGGTCCTCGGTTCTTCTTGGCATACTTGGTATTGAGTTCCCACCTGAAATTTTGGAACGAGATTGCACATCGCCTGAATGCATACCGCATCACGAGGTCCGCTGATCCTCGGTGGGAAAATGAACCTCTCTCGCAACCGCCTCCATATCTCTGTCTTCGTATTTTCTCGCACATCATTCCATGTGCGATTTGTGATGTGAATCTCATCCCTAACTAAGAAGCCAATTATGCTCCGAACTTGGCGCGCACCTCTTCAGTGCTAGAGGCTCTCCTTTCATACCGACATCGGTGACCCTATATGTTTTTTCTGGGCATCTTGTTTGTTCCTCTCTGGCCTCGTTTCCGATCACTCTGCTTTTCTTGTCCTTTTCTTTGAGGTGGTTGTCTCTGTTGTTTTACGGTGCGTCACTTGGCACGCCTACTTGTTCTTCCTCCTCGGCTAATCCGATCATTCGAGACAAAACCTCCCGTGTCCATTTGAAATCGTAAGTACTACATTAAAGAATCCATAACTTAGTACATATATATATGAATGGAGCAGCTTACTATTTTTACCTCATCATTCGTTGGATCATAGTCTAGGTCATCCCGCTGCGACGACGAGTCCTATCCTGCTAGGATGCGGATCACTTGGACTATGGTATCCTTCTAACCTCCCCCGGCTGCTATGGTTTGGAGAACTCATCGACACTAAATGAATGTAGATAATACAAAACCCTAATTAGAAAAAAGCTAATTAGAAAACGCTAATTAGAAAACCCTAAGTATAACCCTAAGTATTAATCTCTAAATGGAACCCTAATTATAAAACCCCTAATTATGGAACCCTAAGTGGAACCCTAATTAGAAAACACTAATTAGAAAATGCTAATTAGAAAACCCTAAGTCAAAAACCCTAAGTTTAACCCTTTAAAAACCATAAAAGAAAACCATAAAGGAAAACCCTAAGTATAACTCTAATTAAAAAACTCTAAGTATAACCCTAAGTATAACCCTAAGTATAACTCTAATTAAAAAACTCTTAACTATAACCCTAAGTATAACACTTGGCGCAAGCACCTAATTGTGAAACCCTAATTATGAATCTCTAAGTGCAACCCTAATTAGAAAACTTAAAAAGATCAAAGAGTATTTACTTATTCACGGTGGCTTACCCCTTTGGCGGTGGTGGTGGCTAATGATGGCAATGACTATATATTTATAGAAAAATAACAACTACATAAGTATTAAACTAATGTAATAAAGAAATTTTTTATAAGCAAAAGCAAGTAATAATTTTTTAGTATATAAGTATTTACATCTACTTAGGATACAATAATGAACTAATTATGAAACCCTAATTTAATTAATTGCTAACTATCAATCAATATAAAATTTCTACTAACACATAAATTAATACACTAATTAACTAATTATGAAACCCTAAATAATTAATTAGTTAATCAAATGTATTAGGAAAAAAAAGGAAAAAAAGGAGGGAGGCGTGGCCGGCCTGCCAGGCCCACGATGGCCCCAGCAAAGGCCCCGCCCGCCCCTCCTTCTTCCCCTCCGCGTGGGCGCGGGCGCCCCGGCCCTTGGCACCGGCAAGCCCCCCCCAGTGCTCCACGCCGAGCTCCGGCGACGAAGACGGCGGCGGACCTCAGGCTAGGTGTAGCGGCGGTCGCCAACGGCGGTGGCGGCCGGCGCGGCTGCCGGCGGGTGGCGTCGTGCAGCGGCAGTGGAGGTGCTGGAACGGCCGCGGTGGGCAGCGGTGGGCAGCGAAAGGCATTTGCAGCGGAGCTCCGGCGTCGACTTCGGTGGTGGGCGGCGGCGCGGAGGCTTCCCTCACGGCTGGCCGGCGGCGAAATCCGGCAGCCTGCGGCGTCCGAGTGAAAAAGTTCGCGCCCACCGGTTGAAATTTTCTAAGTCCCGCGGCGAACCCTATATATAGAACATATTTCTCTACAGGCGGTTGGTAACGTCAACCGCCTGTGGGAACGATTCTACAGCGGTTGGTAACGTAACCGTTGGTACCGCCTACAGCGGTTGGTAACTCCAACCGGTTTGGTAATGTGAACCACCGTAGAAATGTTTTCACTTATTATTTTATCTTGATTCTTAAGAAAATTATAACAAATTCTAGGAAATTCATAAAATAGAAAATGATATCTTTTGAAATCCTTGTGAGTAGATCTATGTTTCTTTTCTCACTATATATAAAGTCAATTAATTATTTTGTTTCTTTTCTCTCTATATATAAAGTCAATTAATTATTTTGTTTTCTCTTTTCTCTCTATATAAAAGTCAATTAATTATTTTGTTTCTTTTCTCTCTATATATAATTAATTATTTTATTCAATTAATTATTATTTTGTTTTATTTCTCTCTATATAAAGAATATATAAACAATTAATTATGTAGAAAGAAAAGGACTTAAATTTTCTTTAATTATAACACCAAGAGAGATATTCATGAGACACATATAAAAAATATATAAAAAGTAGTACCATAGGTTACAAATTGTATTGCATAAACTATATTACATGACAAATGATGTCTTCATGAAATAGAATCATCTATTCAGCCACTGTTCTTCCTTGTCCATCGTGGCGCACCCAGGGTTTAAATTCCTGTGGAATGCTACGCTCAACATTTCGTATCTTCGATTGATGGTCTGAAAGAGAGACATCTCAATCGAACCGGTTAGAATCATCTAGGTCAATTGCATCATCGCTCCTAAAGCTTGTTGCTTTCTAGGAAGAACTACATGCTTCAGCTTATCGGTACTTTTCTTTTCATTCTTAGCAAACATTTGTTCGGCATAAAATACCTGCAAAGACATGGTTAGCAAGGATCCATGGGTCATCTTTGTAACCTACTTTACTTAGATCAAGAACTCTTAGCCCATGAGTATCCACTTGTGACATGTTTATCCTCAACCCATTGGCATCGAAACACCGGTGTCTGCTGAAATGTACCATAGTGTAGTTCCCATATGTCCTCAATGAAGCCAAAATACGTATGGATTTCCTCATTTTCATCTATGGCCTCGCACCGAACACCGCTATTTTGTGTCATGCTCTTTTTGTCTCTAGCAATGGTACAAAATGTGAAACCACTAATGTCATAGGTGTGCCATGTAGTGATCTGGCGTGATGGTCCAGCTGCCAACTGCTTGATAGTTTGTTGCTCAATTGTTTCTCCATCTGGAAGATTCTGATCCATTAGCCAAGTGGTGAATCGATGTTTGTGTTCATTCATTATCCATGCTTCAGTTTGCCCCTGGTTTTCATCGCGTACCTCTTTGAGATGTTGGTCGATCAAAGGTTCCATTATTGATATTTGATGCAGGATGCTATGATGTGCTTCGAGTACAATATGGTAATCTGAAGGAATAAATGATTTCCGTCCCATCCTACCACATCCATGTAGCCTGCCCTCATGTCGAGACGGAGGTAAACCTATTGCAACTTCACCTTTTAGGAAACTACCACAGAATGGAGCAGCGGACTCAATGGCCTCTTCAGTAGTGTACCCCTCTATCATGGCTGCCTCAGGACGAGCACGAGTGGATACATAGGAATTTAGTATTGACATGAAACGCTCATACGTCCACATCTCATGCAAATACATAGGACCTAGTGCCTCTATTTGAGGCACCAAATGCACCACAAGATGTACCATTATATCAAAGAATGATGGCGGTAAACACATCTCAAGCTGTGACACTGTCTCCACTGCGAAGTCTTGAAGAGAATCTAACTCATCATGGTCGATTACCTTCTGTGATATTTTGTTGAAAAAGAAGCACAACCTTGTGATTGCCATTTTTAAAAATGCTGGACTAATAGCCCTGATGGCGATAGGTAGAAAAGTTGTCAGCATTACATGGCAATCATGTGCGTTGTAGTTGGTAAGTGTAAGGTCCTTCATCGACACAATGGATCTTATATTGGAGCAGAAACCGGCTGGAACTCTCAGTTTCTTCAACCACACACAAATTGCTTCTTTCTCATCTATGTTCGGGTTATAGCATGCTGCCGGGAGGTGGTACTTTCCATTTTCCTGAAGAACCGGATGAAGCTCATGTTTTATGTCTAAATTGACCATGTCTTGACGTGACTTTAGTCCATCCTTTGTCTTGCCCTTCATATCAAGCAAGGTGCCAATGATGCTTTCAAACACATTCTTCTGAACGTGCATTCCATCGATTGCGTGTCGTACATCAAGATCTTTCCAGTATGGCAAGTACTTGAAAAAAATTGACATTTTCTTAAATGTAGCTCCTGGAGTTGGCTTGACATCCTTTCTAGGTTTTCCATCTATTGTTTTTTTTTCAAAAACAAACTTGATGTTTTTCACTATCTCAAACACTCACGTGACCTTTATTGTTACCCAATGGAGCAATGACTTAAGTTCATTTGAATTGTCAAAGTATCTATCCATCTTTCTTAAGCGGTACCTGTGTCCTTTTGATAAGTAGCGCCGGTGCCTCATGTACACTAGCTTGTTGGATGCACTGAGGGACACATAAAAGGTTTCATCAACGCATACTACACAACCAACCTTTCCCTTGAATTGACCTGATAATACAAAGAGAGCAGGATAATCGTTGATTGTAACAAAAATAATTGCTCTCAAAGTGAATGACTCTTTCCTATATTCGTCCAACATGTCAACACCTGTGTCCCAAAGAGTTTTCATTTCCTCCATCAAGGGCTCCAAGAATACATCCATGTCAACACCAGGTTGTATAGGTCCAGAAATAAGAATGGTTAACAGAAGATATTTGCGCTTCTGCAACAGGTGTGGAGGGAGGTTGTAGATAGTGAGGATCACCGGCCAAGTGCTATGCTTGCTGCTCCTTTGGGCAAACGGATTCATTCCATCAGTACATAGTGCAAACCTAACATTTCTTGCATCCTTAGCAAAGTCTGGGTGTTCTTCATTGAATTTTTTCCATTGTGTGCCATCAGCTGGATGTCGAAGCTTTCCATCATTTTTGTGCCTATCTGAAGCATGCCAGGGTCATAAGCTCTCGCATCCTCCGGATTAGCAAACAAACACCTCAATCGATCAACCACTGGAAGGTACCACATCACCAAAGCAGGAACTCTCCTCTGGGCAAAATAATCTACTTCTTCTTTTTCTTTGTTGTTTGGTTTTAAACCCTGTTCGGACTTTTTTCTCTTCTTTCCTTTAGAAACTGAAGTTGCATTCTGTTCTTCTAGATAGTCTTTTTTTGTCTTATACCGACTTGCACCACAGTTTGGACACTTCTCTAAGTCTGCGTAATCACCTCGATATAGGATACAATGATTTCTGCATGCGTGGATCTTCTGTACACCCATAGTAAGCGGACTGATGAGCTTCTTGGCATAGTAAGTGTTAGCAGGCACTTTGTTCTCTTTGGGAAGCATATCTCCAAGAGTACTCAATAATGCATCGAAGCTAGCATCGGACCATCCAAACCTAGCTTTCAACATCAACAACTTTAGCACAGACCGCAACGTCGTGAACTCTTTGGTACAACCCTTTGTCTCATCATACAATGGCTCTGTTGCTGCCTTCTTTAAGGCTTCCATTCCTTTCATAAAGAACATTGATGGATCGGTATGATGACGACGCAATAGTGCAGCCATGAGTTCCAAGTCTTCACACCCTTCATCTTCCACTTCATCCACCACTTCATCTTCAACATTTGGCATATCAGGTTGACACCGAAGCTTGTGTCTCATGTATGAACCGGCATCCGTCGTCAACAAGCATGTCGGGGGCCATTGGGGTTGATGTTCGCAGGGGTTGTATCTGGATATGGGGTAGAGCTACCCTCTCCATGCTTTGTCCAAATCAAGTAATCATTCATAAATCCTCGACGGAGCAGATGAGAAAATATTGTTTGTGTGTCGTCGAAGACCGCAATATTTTTGCAATCTACACAAGGACAAGGTATGTGCTTCGTTTGTATTCTCCATGCATGCATCTTAGCGGCTTCAATAAAGCTTTTGACCTCTGGTATGTATGATGGATCAACTCTTGATAAATTATACATCCGAATGATCTCTCCATCGTTTACCTATATATATAACGAATTCATTATAATATATATATTTTAATCAATAATCCTAAAGAAATGTGGTATGTATGATGGATTCACTAACCTTTTGATGATCAACAACCTCCTCTTTATAGTTAGAAAACCTCACTCTTGTATATATATTTTCCAAATTATAGACGTTGAGGCCTAAGGTTACCTAAGTATGAGAGAGGAGGCATGGCAAATAATTAATCAAATCTTCCAATTAATGGGAATCCAATACAAAAATATACATAGGTACTTCTCTCTAATTAATTTAAACACTACTAATTATTTAATTAAAAATACATAATAATAAATTGGAGTATTATTGAAGAAATACATAGTAATAAATAATGGAAAGAATAATTAAACACTTCTCTCTAAATAATTTGAACACTAGTAATTATCTAATTAAAAATAAATAAAATTAAATCTAATGAAATGGTACCCTAGCAAATAATAAGAAATAATCTTCAATTTTCTTCTAACAAATGAATCTATTCATGCATGACACACTAAATCTATAGAGGAGGGGATCCTTTTATTCAAAAATAATTATGGCAATAGCTAAGAGACATAAAAAGTCCTTCTTTAATCACCATATCTAATAGAGAGAAAACACTAAGTATGAAATAATCAAATAGAGAGAAAACCCCTAGCTTCTTCCCCTCTCACTCATGGTGAAACCCTAGATCCAAAAAGTGGCTACAAATGAGCAATATTGGCTAAAAAGATGCAAGAGAGACATAAACTAACCTTTTTTAGCAACCTCCTTCTAAGATTTGAAGATCAAAACCTCCCCCCTTGTATTTTAGGAAATCTGACCTCCAAATCGCCAACAATGGAAAGTTGGCGTCGGTAACTGGCTGGTCGGGGAGGAAGGAGGGGTATTTATAGCGCAGACCTAGCATTGGCGGTTGTCTAAATAACCGCCGGTGGAAATATGACAACACCGGGCGGTTGGCTAAGTCAACCGCCGATGCTGATGGCTCCATTATCACTTGGGCGGTTGGCTTAGTCAACCGCCGGCGATAGTGCACATTAACACCGGGCGGTTGGCTAAGTCAACCGCCAAGTGTTAATGGAGCCATCAGCACTGGCGGTTGACTTAGCCAACCGCCAGTGTTGTTGTGTTTCCATTGGCGGTTCTAAAGCCGGGCCCACGTGATTTTTAATACTGGCGTCCGATAAACTCAACCGCCTGTACAAATAAAATCCTGGCGCCAACAAAAATCATTTTACGTACTAGTGGCACACAAATGTTGTATTCACGAACATAAATGTCGCGATGCACACAAATGTCGTATTCATGATTTCATGGTCATTTAATCACTTTCAAGAAGGTTGTTGTTCTCTTTTACAGTCAGGTTAAGTTCTAGGGGCTTATCACATCTTGCATATGGTACCAGGTAGCAGTATGACATGATTCTTTTCTGGCCATTATGTACCAATGAACCCTTTGTTCTAAGGCACGTCAAATTATCACAGATAGAGAACATTAGCACTTTCTTGAGCATGCTTTTTGTGTAATGGAAAAATCCAGGCAGCACTGACCATACAAATGACAGGTATCCGGGAACCAAATAGGACTGACTTTTCGTGGCAAAGTTTGCCTAAAATGACCGCGAGAGGCACTGGATGGTGTCCACAAGCTCATTACAGATGAGTATCTCGTGCCTGGTGGTGAATGTCATACGTTGGATACATATCACCCCTTGGTCAGCAGGTTGAGCAGCAGCTTCGACATATTGTGTGCAGCATCGGTATGCATAATGCAGAGCAAGCCACTACTAAAGCCCTGCCGAAAATGCAGAGCAAGCCACTACTAAAGCCCTGCCGGGCTATATGCTAGGTGGGTGTTAGCGCTTAGTTTGATACGGGTTGATCCATTTCTCTCCATATTGTGGCAGTATCTGTTTTGGCCATGTTGTGTGGGCCATGGAAGTGCCTCACTTCAGTCAGTCCACTCTAAAACAAAAGTTATTTTTAGAAATGTCGCTATTTTTTGTAGTAGAACCTGCTCTACCTAGAACCACCTCTAGGAATGGTTCTAGGAATACATAGGAGGTTCATAATTTCAGACGCCTCTAAAATTGCCATATCTTTAGAGGTGACTAGATCTAGAACTGCCTCTATAAATTCACATTTTCAAGGGTTCCTGGATCCAAAGTCGTCTTTAAAAATAGTTGCATCACAGTAGAACTCATAACCTATTCAAGAAATATTGAATGAAGGCAAGTTTATATATATCTCGAAGAGGTATATAACTTTGTAGTTTACTATTTTTTATTTCAAATCATTTAAAGTCTATAAATTATGTTTGAATTTTTCAAATTTTGAAATTCAAATCTTTGGGCCCATCTAATGATTTTTCAAAACATTTTATAGATGTGGCTCATGTTTCTAGCCACCTCTATATAAATTGATTTCTTAGGGATGCTGAACAGCCAAATCTACAAAGAGACAAGCCGTTAGAGACAACTAGGCTAGTCACCTCTACAGTACTACTGGAAACTTCGAATACTCCTGTGTATGTAAAAACTAACAGAAAAATATATATATTTTCAGAGAGAAATATTTTCCTAACAGTGCACCAACAGAAAATAACCAAAGGAACTAGCTTGACATAAAAAAAATCTACAACTCATCCAGATCTACAAACGTTATTATCCATTTTGCTGTTAGACTTTGTTTAGACAATTTGAATTTTGAATTTTAAAATATGAGAATTTTAAATAGAATTTTGACATAAAATGAATTTAAATAAAAATGTCATTAACAACAATTGGAGAACTAATCGAGATGTAGAACTTTTGTTTTGTTGTTTCGATCCGACTTTTGTTTATACAATTGGAAATTTTAATTTCAAAATATGAAAACTGAATTTTGAGATATTAAATGATTTTTTGGTGAAAAGGTAATCACCATCAATGTTGAAGAACTCATTGAGATCTAAAACTTTTGTTTTGACCATTTATCCATGAAGTTTGTTTTAATATTTAATAATTAGAATTTTAAAATATAAGAACTTCAATTAGAATTTTAAGATAAAAATGTTTTCAAATGAAAAGTCATTAACAATAAAGTTAGAGAACTGATCGAGATGTAAAAATTTTTGTATTGCTCATTTCTCGATCCAACAATGTTTATACAAATAGAAATTAAATTTCAAAATATGAATTGTGCGTGTGAATTTGTGTATGTGTGTGAGAATTATTTTTCTATGCATTAAAAAAACCAACCAAGAATTGCATCTTTTGTATGGTTGCGAACTTTTTTATGTGCATTCTAATAAAACCTGACAGAATAATTGCAATTTTTCTGTGCATTTCAAAAAAAAAAAACATTAGAATAATTGCAATTTTCTGGTGTGTATTGTCATGCACAGAAAAATCATAGTTATCTTATCGGTTTTCATATTTTTTTCTTTCAGGATTTTGGGAATTGACACATTAATTACTAATTTTTCAGTGTATTGAGAAAACACACAGAAGGGTTATTGGAGATTCCGGGAGTGAGATGGCATCTATGATAGTGTCGTGTTTTGTTTACTTTCATTGTCAATTTTGTTGTTCTTGTTGCTCGACACTTTGCGTGTTTGTTGG
>JADLZL010007083.1:0-55099 GCA_015844335.1 Chrysopogon serrulatus | reverse complement strand
CGGTGCTAGAAGCTGGCGGTCCTAGCACCAACGAGTGGGATTTTGAGTGCGTGGTTCCCAGCCCCCGGATGGTGTACAAGATGAACACAGGATTTATACCGTTCGGGCAAGAGAAGGCCCTACGCCCGGTGAGGGGGAGGAGTTCTTGTATTATCTTGCACCGGCGTGCTCGTAGGTAGGGTGTACAAGCGTGAGAGGGGGGCAGGCCCCCCTGTGTCTCGTGATGATTGAGGAGGGTGCGATACCGGGCTTGTGTGTGTGTCTATCATCATTTGGTCTCGCCTTCCCCCTTTTATAGTCGCAAAGGGAAGGCGGGGGGCCTACAAGAGGTGGTCATGCCGTGAAGCCGGGTCATGTCCTTCCGCCTCTCCCTTAGACGGTGGGCCGGCGTGGGCCCCTGACCGGGACCAAGTGCGACGCCGCCTCCCCTCCCCCACATTGCCCTGGACGGACGTCCGCCCCTCGTGGAGTCGGGTTGGAGTGCGTCGGAGGGGCCGAGAGCCCCCTGACCCGCATGGAGTGCCGAGGCTCTGGTGGCCTCGGGCTTGTCGCCGCATTTGAGAGTGGTTGAACAGCCGTGACCTGGCCGCCGGGACGGTGGTCGCCCATCCAGCCTCGAGCTCACATGGGTGGACCCCATTGGTTGATCGGGAGGGGGTGTTCGGGCCCACTCCCCGCTGAGGGTGACGCCGGCTGCCGTGGGCCTTGGCGTGTTGGATGGCGCCCCCGTGGGGTTCCGGGGCGATGGGACTGGGCGGGAGGGGTTAGGCAAAGACAAGGTGCCTTCTCGTATGGGGCGGGCCTCCACCGTGGAGAGCTAGCGTAAGCATGATTGCCGTCGTGGGTCGTTGGACGGGCGTGCCATCCCACAACACGGAGCGCTCTGACATGGGTGATGGTGGATATGCGTCAGAGTCGGGCAGTACGGCCTTTGACTGGCGACGCCCCGGCCCCGGCCTTGGTTGTGAGGGCTCGGGCGGACGGAAGCCGGCGGGGCTCGTCAGAGGCCCCGGCTCAGGGGGAGCTCGGGCGGGGCCGAGAGTGAGGCTCGTCAGAGGCCCTCTGAGGGCTCGGGGCGAGAAATCGGCGCTTCGTCAGAGCCCTCGGTGAGGTAGGCTCGGGACGGGTCGTGAGCCGTCGTCCGCTCGAATGCTTGTGGCTTAGGGTAGTGGAAGTGGGGAGGCTGCTCGGGGCCGAGTTCTGCGTTTGTTGGGCTTTCCTTAAGGCCCCCATTTTGGTCCCCCGACGTAGCCCCCCAGCCTCTGTATGGAGTGGGAGCACTCGTTCGGAGGCTGAGGTCGTGCTTCCTTGGTTTGCCATCGATACTTTTTCCGGTGCGGCGAAGTGTAATTTCGAGGCTTGGGAGGAGTTTGGGGACTCCTTGAGGCTTGCATTTAGCTTGTACCCGTGGCTTTGAGGCTTGTCTCGAGAGCCGTGCTATTCGGGTGGGGGGAGCCATCTGCCTGGGTGTGGGGTGCCTCCTCTCGAGGCCTCGGGGCGAGTGAGGCACTCGTCCGAGGGCTTGTGCGTCTTTTTGCGGGACGAGGACAGCCGTGTTGTCGAGCCCCGGGCCCGTCAGCTCGTCGAGGGTTCAGGCTTGGTTTAAGGTGTTTTTCCAAATTGGTTTGCTCGTTAGGGAAGCCCCCGAGCCCCTCGTAGCGAGGGGGAACCCAAGTGGGACTCCGACCTTGACTTCTGGCGCCTCGCCTTCCCTTCCGGCAGTGGTGGTTCGTCGCGCTATCGTCGGCCCAGTGCCGAACACCTTACTCAGATCCGGGTGAGCCGCGAAGGGAGAACCAGTGAACCGCCTCGGGTGCCCCATTCGCTAGGGGTTGGCCGGGCCCGGCGCGGTTTGTAGAGCCCTTGCACCTGCAGGGCCTGGGGCTCGGGTCCCGCCCGCCGGGTCCGGGGCTCGGGTGCTCCCCACGCAGGATCCCCCCTACTGCCGTCGTGTCTTTGGCCTCGGATCTTTGCAAGACGGCCACTCACGCGGGGCCAGGCTGTGTATGAGGGGCCGGCCCTCGAGCTGCCCCAACTGGCTCGGGTGGCCGTCGAACCCTTAGATGGGCCGCCCGCGAACCCCGGGCCTTAAGTGGGCCGCCTGGCTCATTCTCGTTAGGGGAAGGAACCCCTGCTTTTTGCCTTAACATTAGCGGCGGCGCGTCTTTTAGTGTGGCCGCTGGATGCGGGCCTTCAGCTGGTTGGGTGGGCCCCCACTTTTCCCCGTCGTGGGTAAATGCTTTTTGCCGTGGTGCGCGCCACCGCTGGTCCCACGAGGATGTGATGTGCGGCGCCAAGGCCTTCCCGGCCAGGCTGCCAAGGGGTGATAGGCCCCTGCCAGTTAAAATGTTCGATCCTTTGTGAGGGGTGTGACGTGCAACGTGTGTGCGTCTTTGAGGTCGTGTGGGGGCAAGGGGCTCGCTGCGGCGCGTCTTGGCCGCGCGCGGTCGTATATCAAGTGGGCGCATCGTGGGTCGATCACGCATTAATGCAAGAAAAGGGAGCCTTGTCGGGTATAAATACCGTTGCGGCGGTCGTGTTGCCCTTTCCTTTACATCTAGCTTTGCCCATTGCTCTTTATACGCCTTCCCCCGCGAGCAATCTCTTGAGCTCGCGGAGAGGGAAAGGAAGAGGGACTTCTCGTGCCCCCCTCCTTTGCCGATTCCGCCCTCGCGATGGCACCCAAGGCCCGACGTTGTTGGCGTGGCGGACCTGGGAGTCCTGCGCCCGTGATCGGAGGCTGGCCGGGCGCGTTAGTGGGAAAAGGGCTCTGGCCTTCGGAATCGACCTCCGGCGGAAGTGGATCGTGCGTAATGGCGGATGATCGGGTACCGCCCTCGGGGACGCCGTCGTGAGCCATCACGTGTCGTTCCATGGAGCGAGCTGGATACCGGTGGGCGCTTCTCGCGGGCGCTCACGGGCACTACGGCACGGAGCTCCTAGCCTCGCCCCCCAATGCATCTCCCACGCGGCCGTCTTCGTGGCTTTTGTGCGAGGCTACCTCGGCGTCGACCTTGCAGGACCCTGCGGGCTCTACTTCTTCGAGGCCACCTTTTAGCTGAAATCTCGCCCCTGGGCGGAAGGAGAAGGGAAGGAAGGGAGAGAGAGAGGGAAGAGGTTGGCCGTCGCGGGCTCGTGGGCACGCGGCTGGGTTATCCAAGCACCGCAGGACTATATCCCGAGGCTCGCGGCCGAACCGTGGTTGGCACCGACAAAGTGGTTCTACCTTAGCAACGTTGGTGGCCACACGCCCGCCTACAATCGGAAGGTGTTCGAGCTCGAGCCGCCGTCGTGGCGGAAAGAGTTGATCCCCGAGAGGGTGACCCCAGCGCGGAAGGTGTTTGCCGCCTGGCGGCGACCAAGGAGGGTTGCGGACCTCGTGATCGCCGGTTTCACAGCGGCGTATTGCGCTCGCATCGGCGTGCGTTGACATATCTTGACACAGCAACCCCCGGGAGACCCGGATGGCGGCCGAGGACCTAGGGTCGCGAGGTCCTTGACCGGGCGACGCAAAAGCGGCATCGGTGGAAGGCGATCCACGAGTTGTTCGGGGTCCCGAGTCCGGCGGCCGGATAAGACTTATCGATCTGTAAGACCACGTCTCCTCCGCCGTTGTGCATTCGCCCCTCTTCTTCCTTTTCCCCATGCCGACCTTTGCCGTTTGTTCTTTAGGGCTTCAAGTGGAGAGGCTGAGGCCGTCAAGCCCCGGACTGCGGAGAGGCCGTGCAACCGCGCAGCACGCGGAGCGGGAGAAGCGGAAGAAGGAGGCGCCACGGCGCGCAACGCCGCGCGTAAGGAGAAGGAAGACCCTTGTCTCGGGGCGGGCGGCGTCGGGAGGCGAGGGCCTCCTCCTGGGCGGGACGCGAGTCGGACACCCGGCAGCGACGGTGACGGCGATGGTGGGGGAGGGAGTGGGACGAGCGACGGGTGAGCCGCCGCAGGGGGGTTGGATCCTCCGGGGAGGGGTAGCGTGTGCCGGGGCGGTTGGTGGTCGTCGCCGGGCCGCCGTCAGGAGGGCGGGCCGGGAGAAGCTCGTCTCCGCTGGCTAGCCCGGACTGCCGATGCCTCCGGCCGGGGTCTCCCCCTGGGAGTCGTGACGCCACGGGGGAAGGAGGTCGCCGAGCCTTCCCCTCCCAGACCGGCCCCCACGCCAGCCGCGTCGGCCGGAGGGTTTGAAAAGGCCCACGGCGGGGGACGCCTCAGCCGTCGTGCGAGTCGTCGAGGCGCCCGACATTTCCGCGGTCGGGCGGGTCGATCTGGAGCTAAGATCAAAGTCTGCGTGGGTGAGTGGTGTCCCACACCTTGCCGTCGATCTCGGCGTTGGCTCTTTTTTTTTCCGTCCCGCTAACCACTTTGTCCCATTTCGCAGCCTTTGAAGCGCACGGTCGCGATGGACCCAGCGGCCCCCTTGCCCCTCGGAACTTGACTAAGGCGCGGGGGGTCGGGGCGGATCTCGGTTCCACCGTCGAGCCGACGGTTGGAGCTGAGGAGAGGGGAGAAGGTCGCCGAGGCCCCCGTGGGTCGGAGCGGTCCTCGACGACGGAGCGGCGGCGCGCCGTCACGTAGGGGACCGGGGGCGTGCCAGCCCGCCTGAGTCGAGGAAACGGCCTCACGCCCGGTACACGGAGCCTGGCGGCATGGCTGAGGAGGACGCCTTGATAGTGATCTGGCCATGTCGGCCCGGAGCGGGCTTTGGTGTCCGCCGAGGTAGCGGTGGAAAAGCCCGCGGTGGTTGCTACCGACGGACATGACCGAGCGGAGCCGACCCTCGGCTCTTCACCAAGCCATGGCTACCGGGCGGGTGCCACCTCGGCAGGAGGGAGGGGCCGAGGACCGGAGGCCTTGGTGGCGCCCACCGTGGGTGCCACGGCCTCGGCCGGGCGCCCCGTGAGCAATCATGCGGGGACCCCACCGTGCGGGAGAGCCGGCCGCCTTGGGGGCCACGGAGGCGGCGAGGGGCCTTTTGCGGGGCACGACGCCAAGGAGGGGAGGATCCAGGTGGCGTGGCGGACTGCGTCGATCGCTCGAGAAGGCCGCCCCGACCATCGTGTACAGGTTGTGCCAGAGCTCCCTCCTTGCTTCGGGTGAGTGAGCTTTGAGGCCTTTCTCCCTCCGGGAGTGTCTTCCCAGCAGGCGACACTTGGAGCGTGTGTTGCGGGGATTTGGCGCGACGTCGGCGGGAAGTCGGAGGTTCTCAGCCTTTCGGCCGGCCCTTCCGCGACCCGGTACGGCCGAAGGGGGCTGTCGCCCATGCTGGCAGCGTCGGAGAAGGACTCCGAGCTCGAGAAACTTCGCCTTCGTCTCAAGCTGCGAACCGAGGCAGCGGCGGCCCGCGAGGATGCCACCCTTGCTAGGGATGTCGCGGGCGGGCCGCGCCGGGAAACATTGACCAGCTCCTGACGGAGAAGGAGGCGATGGTCGCCGAGGCCTCGGCGGCTCGGCGGACTCATCAAGTCCCTGCCTCGATGCGGGGCCTCGGCGGGCCGTGACGGCCCCTGGGGCGGAAGTACTCCAAGGCGGGGAGCCAGCCTTGCGGGGGATCGCGAAGCATGGAGACCCTCCGCGGCCAATCTGCGAGTGGAAGAGCTGCACCGGTCTTCATGCCTGTGGTACACCTCCTCGAGGGCCCTAACTCTCGGGTTTGCGCAGACCTGAGCGGGGTGACGGAGGCGAGGGGGAGCCTCCCGGTCGAAGCCGCCTATAAGGCGCGGAGGCGGGGAGACCCCGACGGGGAGGGCCCACCGAAGGCCGCTCGCGCGGTGGAGGCTGAAGAAGCCGGTGGCAGCAACTTGATGTCGCGGTGGCGGCGGTGCTAGCCCGGGTGGAGGCGCTGTCGGCGCCGGGAGCCCTCAAGTCGGCGTGTCGCACACGCTCGCCGACCATGTCCCACTACTGGCTCGACCTCCCTCGGACCTTGGGACTCGTCGTGGCCGAAGAGGGGGTGGGGACACGAGACCCGATGGCGGCCCAATCCCTCGTCGAGGGGCCGAGAGGCGCGGGGCTCCCGCGCACCGGTGGGAGTTACCTTTTGCCATGCCGCCGTCGCTCCTCGAGCTCCGTGTGGCGAGGCTGCTGGTCGCCCAGAGGTGGGTGTCTGCCGAGGTTGCGGACCGGTGGTGCCGGGAGGCCCCGAGGTCGTGAATGCTCTTTGCCCAAGACGTTTGGTGGCCCGGATGCCCCTCGCAGATCTCGCAGGGGCCAAGTGCCCATGTAAATAAAAGTTTATGTTGATTTTGTTTTTATGAGGCACTTTGTGAATCGCCCGTTGAGGCTTTATGTTTTTGTAATTGGCTTTCGTTATCCCTCGCCTTTCCTTCCGTTTGTATTCGCTACTTGGTTCTTGCGAGGATGCTTTGCGGCCCGGGTCGCTTTTTTCACCGAGGGAGGGACGGCGCCAGTAGATGCCTCGGCCCCGTTGCCCTTCCGTAGTCGAGGCGACCTCCTCGCCGCACTTAAGAGTCGTTCTTTTGGTGAGGGTGGCGGCGTGGAGGCACCGTGGCGCTCGGGCGTGGGTGACCTCCGCTGGCCCGGGCCTTGGCCTCGGGATGACCTTTGGTCGTGCCTTTTCCTAAGTATGCGAAACCTTTCGGGATCGTAAAGTCTGAAAGGTAGCCAGAAAACGAAAAAGATTTCGAGAAAGATTTTTTTTGAGGGTGCTTTCCGGGAGGGTGTTCCCCTTTCTAGCCCCCCCGGGGAGGCTTGGTTTTGTGAGGCAAAAGCAAGTCTCGCTGAAGTCCTACCGGGGACAGAGTCTTTGGACTTGGAAGAACGCCCAAGGACTTAGTTTTATTTAGCCAATGATACAAAGCGTATGTACAATGCTTGGAATTTCTAGGGGTAAAAGCGACGTAGCTGTTGAATGTTCCAAGCGTTGTTGAGGATCTCGCCATCCTCGTTGGCGAGCTTGTATGTGCCCGGCTTGAGGACTTCGGCGACGATGAAGGGCCCCTCCCGTGGCGGCGTGGAGCTTGTGGCGTCCTTTGTTGTCTTGGCGAGGCGGAGCACCGAATCACCTTCCCCGAGGTCTCGGGTCCCGACTCGTCGGCCGTGGTAGCGTCGGAGGGGCTGGGTATCTTCTTCGAGTGTAGGAGGGCAAAGATCCCCGCTTCCTCAAGCATGTCCAAATGAGTCCTCCCGAGTCACTTGGTTGCGGGCCTCGTCGTAGGCCTTTAGCCTCGGCGATCCGAATTCTAAGTCGGTAGGCAAGATGGCTTCGCACAGACACCGGGAAGAAGGGCGTGAAACCCGCCCCTCTGCGGGTCGCCGCCCCGAGGCTCCAGAGGACCGAGGGGAGTTCCTCGAGCCACCTTTTGCCGAACTTGTCGAGCTTGTTGAAGATCCGAGGCTTGAGCCCTTGTAGTATCATCCCGTTGGCCCGCTTCTACCGCCCGTTCGTGCTGGGTGCGCTGACCGGGACCGCACGACGCCGTACCGGTGCTTATCGCGAAGTTTGAACTTCGCCCCGTGAACCGGGTGCCGTGGGTCGGTGATGATTGAGTTCGACTCCAAAGCGGTGGATGATATCGGGTGAAGAAAAAGCACCGCCGCTGGACCGAATGTTGGTGACGGGCGCCGATCCACTTGGAGAACTTGTCGATGGCGACGAGGCGGATGGGTGAAGCCCCTGCGCCTTCTTGGGGGTCCTACTGCATCCAAGCCCCACACGGCGAAAAGGCCACGTGATCGGGATGGTGCAGGAGCTGGCCGAGCCTAAGCAGTGCGTCGGCGACGGCGTAATCATCGACATCCTTCGCGTCACGTACTACCTCGGGCGTCGGCGATTGCGGTCGGCCGTAGAACCCTTTGTCGGAAGCGTTCGACGAGGGAGCGAGGCGGCGTGGTGCCGCACACCTGCGTGGATCTTGTGGGCTAGGCGAGGCCCTCCTCGACCGTGATGCATCATTGCCGCAGAGGACTCAGGGGCTTCGGCTTGTAGAGCTCGTCCCGATGACGACGAAAGACTTCGCCCTTCTTGCGGTGCGCTGGCTTGGTTGATGTCCTCGGGGAGGACTCCCCAGGATGATCCAGTCGAGGAGTGGCTTTCTCGGTCGGTTTGGGGTCGACCTCTCGATTCCCTCCGTCGATCTCCATGACCTCGGCATTTGATGCCGAGATACCTCGGAAGTTGAGGGGCCTTGGGCGGGCCTCCCGGCCCAGACAGGGGGTCGGAACGATCCCGTGAGTCCTCCCTTGCCCCCGACACGGAAGGAGGCGCGAGGTCTTTGGTGAAGACGTCGGGGGGGGCCCGGGCTCTTCTAGCGGCGATCTTGGCAAGTTCGCGTCGGCGGCTTCGTTGTGCCTCCGGACGACGTGGTTGAGCTCGAGACCGTCGAACTTGTCCTCGAGGTGCGCACCGCCTTGCAAGACGCATCCATCTTGGGGGTCGTGGGCGCAGAGTCCTTCATGACTTGGTCGATGACGAGCCGCGAGTCCCTCGGACGCCGAGGCGTTTGACGCCAAGTTCGACGGCGATCTTTAACCCGTTGAGCGTGCCTTCGTACTACGCCATATTGTTCGATGCTGGGAAGTGGAGGCGGATTACGCACCGCATGTGCACCCCCGAGGGGAGAAACGAAGAGGAGGCCGGCGCCGGCTCGGTCTTCATTAAAGGACCGTCGAGTACATCGTCCAAGATTCCGGAGGTGCGGAGCGGAGGTAGCTGGGTGTCGATCCACTCCGCCGAAGTCGGCCAAGACTTGAGATTTGATGGCCTTCCTCGGTGCGTAGGGAGAGAGTTTCTCCCATGAGCTCGACGGACCCTTGGCAACCCGCCCCGAGACCTCCCGATTCTTGAGGATCTCCCAACGGAAAGGAGGAGACCACCGCTACGGGGTGGGCGTCGAAGTAGTGCCGGAGCTTGCGCCGAGTCAGACCACCGCGTGAGCAGCGCTCGGATCTGCGGGTAGCGGATCTTGGTCTCGGACAGCACTTCACCGATGAAGTAAATCGGCCTTTTGGCCGGCGAGGTGTGGCCCTCCTCCCCTTTCGACGACGATGGCCGCCCGACCACCCGGGTGGTTGCGGCGACGCATACAAGAGGAGGGGTTCACTCCTGGGCGGGACGAGATCGGGGGCACCGGTGAGGGCGTCTTGAGCTTGTTGAGGGCCTCCCGGGCCTCGGTGGTCCAGGGAAGCGCTCGGACTTTCTCGGGGAGGCGATCTGGCGCACCCTTCTCGCCGAAGTCGTGAGATGAAGCGGGCCGAGGGCCGCTAGGCAGCCCATGACTCGGCCAGACGCCTTTCGTGTCCTTGATTGCCCCCATGTTCGTTACCGCAAGCCACCTTCTCCGGGTTGGGCTCGATGCCTCGTTTGGAGACGATGAACCCGAGGAGCATGCCTCGCGGAACCCCGAAGACGCACTTCTCGGGGTTGAGCTTGACGCTTTTGGCCTTAAGACACTGGAAAGCGATCTTGAGGTCGAGAGATGAGGTCGTCGCCCCTTTTAGTCTTGACCACGATGTCGCCGACGTAGGCCTCTACGGCTTCCGCCGATGTGGTCGCCGAAAAACGCCCAAAGATGCATCGTTGGTATGTGGCCCCTCGTTCCTTAAGCCCGGCGGGCATCGCCTCATAACAATACATGCCGAATCGGGGTGATGAAGGACGTCGCGAGCTGGTCGGACTCCTTCATCTTTATTTGGTGGTAGCCGGAATAAGCATCAAGGAAGGATAAGAGCTCGCACCCTGAGGTGGAGTCGACTATCTGATCGATACGTGGTAAGGGAAAAGGGACTTTCGGACATGCTTTATTTAAGCTAGTATAATCTACACACATCCTCCATTTGCCACTCTTCTTCCTAACCAAAGATGATTGGATAACCACTCGTGGTGGAACACCTCCTTGATGAACCCGCCGCCAAAAGCTTGTTCACCTCCTCGCCGATGGCCCCGCGCTTCTCCTCGCCGAATCGGGCGCAGCCGCCGCTTCACCGGTGCCGACCCGCCCGGGATATCAAGGGAGTGCTTTGGCGACATCCCTCGGAATGCCCGGCATGTCGAGGACTCCACGCAAAAGATGTCGATGTTTGCGCCGAGAAAGTCGACGAGCACGGCCTCCTATTCGCGGGGGCGAGGGAGTCACAGATCTTCACCGCCTTGTCGGACGAGGTGGAGGGGGTCGAAGCGGGACCTCCCTTACCCCATCGGACGGCTCGAAGGTGCCGGGCGTGGCGCTTGGAGTCGAGAGCCTCGGAGACGGCCATGGCCTCGGCATGCTCGATGGCCTCCACGTCACGGTTGAACGCGCGTGCTCGTAGGGAGGAGCCAACGGTGATGACGCCGTTGGGGCCTGGCATCTTGAGGAGGAGGTACGTATAGTTCGGGACCGCCATGAATTTCGCGTACGCTGGACGTCCGAGTATGCCGTGGTAGGTTCCTCGGAAGTCAACCACGCCGAAGGTGATGACCTCCTTGCGGTAGTTTGACGGTGTTCAAGACGACGGGAGGTCAATCTGCCCAAGGGGCCAGCTCGCTTGTTCCCGGCACAATGCCCTCGAAAGGGAGAGATGGAGGGCCTGAGGTGTGGCGCTCCACCCCCAAGAGACCGAGGGCGTCGGAGTAGAGGATGTTGAGGGCGCCGCCATCCATCGGCACCTTAGTGAGCCGAACGTTGCCGATGACGGATCCACCACGAGTGGGTATCTCCCGGGGTTCGGTACGTAGAGCGGGTGGTCGTCGGGCCATAGGTGATGGCCTCGGCCGACCATGGTAGGCATCTTGCGGCGGGCGCACCGAGAGAAAACCTCTCGGCGCCGCGCTTGATCCGTCGTGGCGAAAGGTTTGTTTGGGAGGCCCCCGATGATCATGAAGACATCGTGAATCTTCAGAACCCGTCATCCTTCTCTTCTTCCTCCTTCTCCTTCTTCTTTTTGTCCTCGGGTGGGGGGAGCTTTTGGTAGAATCGGCAGCCAAGTCACACTCTCCCATGGTGTGCTTGACGGGGAACTTGTGGAAGGGGCAAGGCTTCTTGAGCATGTCGTCGAACGCCCGGGCCCCTGGGGCCTCGGGTGCCTTAAGTCGCCTACCAAGCAGCGACGAGGTCATCCTCGGAGTCTTCCTCCTTTTGCCTTGCCTCCCCCCCTCCGCTTGCCCCTCTTGTTCTTCTTTCTCGTTACGGGTCGCCAGACCGGCCGGCTTCCTCATTTTTCCGCTTATCCTTGTCGTTGGCGCCGCGAAAGATGGCCCCCCAATGCCTCCTCACCGGAGGCGAAATTCGGGCTACCTCAAACGTTCGTGGCGGTGGAGGGCATCTTTCGTCCCAGTTCGGGACCCGCCTCCTTGCAGGTCGTCCCGCCGAGGAACGCGGGCCGATGATGGCGGTGTCGGCCACGTTGGGCAGCTCGGTGCACTTCTTGGAGAAGCGGGGATGAAGTCGCTGGCGACTCGCCGGGCTTCCTGGCGCAGCTACGGAGATCCCAGAGTTCCTGGGCGCACATACGTGCCTCGAAGTTCCTCACGAAAACTTTGACTAGATCGGTCCAACCAAAGATCGTGCGGGCGGAAGGTGCTCCAGCCAGCCCGAGCGGCGTCGCCCTGTGAAAGGGGAAGGTTGCGGATGATGATCTGTTGTCCGTCCGCCCGCCTAGCCGGGCAAAGCGAGGCGGTAATCGTTGAGCCAAACCCCGGGGTTCGTTTCGCCCGAGTATTTGGTGAGGTTGGCGGGTTGGCGGAACCGGAAGGGGAAACGTCTTTACGCGGATCTCTCTCCGGAAGGCTCGGGGCCCTGGGGGTCCGCGTCGTCACCGGTCCTCGTCGCTGTCACGCCTGCCGCCTCTTCGTGGCTGGCGGTCGCGTTAAATCTACAGCTCTTGCCTCTCTCTCACGGCGTTCGCGTGCATCGCCCGTCGTTGAGGTTGCCCACGGTTGTCACGGATGCGTTCGCGAGCCGGCCCTTCGAGGGGTTCCCCGTGGGCGGAGGCTTTCGCGGCTCCTTCCCGGAATGCCGCGGGTTCCTCGTCCTTCGCGGCCTTCCGCGAGGACGAGCTCTCGGCTTTGTTGGGCTGCGCGGTCTCGATGAGGTCTCGTAGCTCGTTGCGGGCGGCCCCGCCTCGGGTGGAGGGCTCCGCATTGATCGGAGGGTAGAAGGGCACGCGGCCGCAGCGTTTTGGCTTGCACGCAGAAGACGGGAGGATGCTCGCCCCCTCGTCGTTGACTATCCTCTCTTGGGCGTCACCACGGCGTCTTTAGCTGCCGCGCGGTTTGGGTTGAGCGGGCGCTACGGTGGCCTTGCTCGAGCGCGTCTATCTTTTGCCGTAGCCGAAGACGGGCCGTGGTCAAGCTTGGCCCCGAGGTCGCGGATCTGCCGACGGTGGGTCGATGTGGCTCCCGAGGCGTGGCTGCCGGATCCTCCGCCTCGGGTGGCCGCGGTGGCGGGGTCCCCTCCGTGGGTCGAGAGGCTCCGGGTCCACGGGTGGCGCCCGCCGGGCGGGTGTAGCGGCGCGTGCCTAGGGTCACGATCCTGATCTCCATCGTCGCCGCCGCGGCCGTCGGGCGCCGAGATCACGAACCTCCGCGGGAAGCACTCGCCTGCCGGGTCGCATGTCGCCCGGGGTCGTGAAGTCGGGTAACCGGCTGGGCGGCGTGCTCGGGATGAACCCCCGGGTTTCGTGTACTCAAGGTGGCGCCGGATCGGGTGGGTGTAGCGCGTGCCGGAGTGGCGCCGCCGCTCCTCCCGCCTCGATCGTACTCCTCGTAGGCATGGGCGGATCCGCCGGGGATGTTTGCGTCGGGGTGCTCCGTGAGCGCCGCCGACGGCGGGGACGCCTCCTCCGGGCTCCATGGTGGTGGAGACCAACGCCGTGCGTGATAGGCGGCGTTGGCCATGCCAAATGGCCGGGCGTGGTGGCGACGGCGGCCAAGCGCCCCCTACGGCGGGTGTCGCCCAGCCACGCCGCCGAAAGATCTTCGTGAAAGACCGCCCGGCGTCGTGGTGCGTCCGCTGAAGGCGGGGAGCGAGCACCGTGGTGCCTCTGCGCCGGACCGGTGTCGAGTCCGCCGGGGGGCTCGTCGACGGCCCCCGAACCCCCCGCCGGGAGGAGTTCCATGTCGTCTTGGACCCCGGGCCGACACGAACTCAAGCTCACCGAACCGGATCGGGGTCCCCGGCTCCGGCGGGCCGGAGTGGAGAGGAGTTGGGGGTGAGAAGTCGCCCGAAGCGTCGTCCACGCCCTGGCCGGCCATCCGAGGTTTGGCGGGAAAAGAGGCGAAACACGCACGCTTCCCCTACCTGGCGCGCCAACCTGCCGGTGCTAGAACGGGCGGCCCTAGCACCAACGAGTGAATTTGTGGTGCGTGTTCCCAACCCCCGGATGGTGTACAAGATGAACACAAGGATTTATACCGGTTCGGGCAAGAGAAGGCCCTACGCCCAAAGGAGGGGGAGGAGTTCTTGTATTATCTTGCACCGAAGTGCTCGTAGGTAGGGTGTACAAGCGGTGAGAGGGACAGCCCCCCTGTGTCTCGTGATGATTGAGGAGGGTGCCGATTCCGGGGCTTGTGTGTGTGTCTATCATCTAAGGGTCTCGCCTTCCCCCTTTATAGCCGCAAAGGGAAGGCGTGGCCTTACAAGAGGTGGTCATGCTCGTAGCCGGGTCATGTCCTTCCGTCCTCCCTTGGACGAGGCTCCGGCGTGGGCCGACCGTCCCCGACCGTGACGAGGCAAAGGCGACGCCGCCTCCCGCCCCCTGTTGCCCTGGACCGACGGACGCCCCTCGTTGGAGCCGGTGGAGTGCGTCGGAGGGGGGCGCCGAGCCCCTGTAGCTTTGACCCGCATGGAGTGCCGAGGCTCGGGTGGCCTCTGGGCTTGTCGCCGTGACGGAGAGTGGTTGGAACAGCCGTGACCGGTCGCCGGCACGTGGTCGCCCATCCGGGCTCGAGCTCACATGGTGGACTGTTGGTTGACCGGGAGGGGTGTTCAGTCCACTCCCCGGGGGGTGACGCCGGGCTGCCGTGGCCTTGGCGTGTTGGATGGCGCCCGGGGTTCCGGCGATGGGACCTGGCGGAGGGGTTAGGGCAAAGACAAGTGCCCCTCTCTGGGGCGGGCGTGGCCTCCATCGTGGAGACTGCGTAAGCATGATTGCCGCCGTGGGTCGTGACGGGCGATGCCCATCCCCTCGCCAGAACACGGAGCGCCTCGACATGGGTGATGGTGGATATGCGTCAAGTCGGTGGTACGGCCTTTGACTCACGGGCGACGCGCCCGTCCGGCCCTTTGGTTGACGGGGCTCGGGGGGACGGAGCCGGCGGCTCGTCCGAGGCCCCTGGCCGGGGGGCTCGGGCGAGGCGGAGAATCGGCGCCGCCCGAGCCCCTCGGTGAGGTAGGCTCGGGTCGCGGGTCGCGGGTGCCCGCCTCCAAAGACCGTGGCTTGGGTAGTGGAAGTGGGAGGCCTGCCGGGCCGAAGTTCTCGTTGTTGGGCTTTCCTTAAGGGGCCCTCATTTTGGTCCCCGACAGTATTTACATGTCAAAACCATGTACTTACCAAGGTGTTTAATTGTGGGTTGTGCCGTCTGTTGAGACGATGCCGTCATTGGACGAGGATCGGGTAGTTGTACTACATGTGCGTGTATTTGGGAATGCACGTGCGTGTGAGTGCTTAATCTTTACTTTCTCGCAATGCATTTATTCATACCGTTGGGATGGGCTGAAGTGGATTTTCTCGTAGTACATAACAGCGATTCGTGTAGAACGACTAGTTAAACGCTATGAGAGAACGTTGTATGCCACCGTATATCCGCTAGAATTATTTTTGCTAAGTTTGTGAGAACGTAAGATACGTGCATATATCCTGTTTGTTCATCTCATGTCATTACATTTACCTTCCCTTATAAATTGATTACTTCTGCTCATTAAAATTTGGTTAATTAATAACTTGTTTCACCGGGATAAATTTCTGACAGATGGCTCGCACTAAGCAAACCGCACGCAAGTCCACCGGGGGCAGGGCACCTCGCCGTCAGCTTGCACCACGCACCGTGATCGGGGAGGATCACTTTCTTGAGGAGTTTGGCATGCCCACGCTTCTCCGGAGGGTGCTAGGTCACGCCGGATACGCCGAGGAGCAAATGCCCGCCTACTCCTGGGTTACAGAGGAGCCACGCCGTGGAGACGACTTGGTTGCCGTGGAGATCATCGTTCCTCCACTCCACCCGGACTCGAAAGTGGGACGGGTGGCGCGTCCGCACCACCGGTGTCACCGCACAGATGGGGCTAGCAGAGCCGCATTCCATGTGCTCCGCCGCATCATGGAGCGCTTTCCTCCGAGCCCGGCAACGGCTTTGGCGGGGACTTTTCCTAGGGATGACCCTCGGGATACTGTTTGGGGAGCAAATCCCCTAGCCGCACGTTGGCCGAGTTGACGAGATTGATGGCGGTGATAACACGGCTATGAGTTCCATGTATGCCATGATGCAGATACATACGATGCCACCGAAGCAACAATGTACAAGCTCGGTGGATCGAACAAGGATCTATGGAAGAAGGGGAAAGAAGAGAAGAAGAGACACTCGGACCAAATCCGAGACTTGAGGCAACAGATGGACACCATCATAGCTACCGGGGATGAGGTAGAGGCGGATGTGAGAGGGTCACTAGGGGCTCGCCACCTTGCGTGCACGGGTTGCACGCTATGAGCAGTATGAGAGGAACGCCGATAGGATGATGGCGCAGCTAGTCACAGAGAGGAATGAAGCCCGGAACGATGCCCATCACCGGGCACTGCTCTTTGACCGCGAAAGCAAAGACATTGACCAGTTGCACGAGGACTACCACGTGCTATACAACCAGGTTCATGGTCACCATGCGCCTGGAGCTGCCGAGATGGAGCCGGGAGTCATCGACCCCGATGGTGGCGAGGAGGACGCTGACCTTCCACCTGCACCCGAGCCTGCACCCGACGACGACGTTGTTCTTGCTGCCGAGTCCGACGTTGGTAGCGAGCACGAGTAGGCTAGTAGTCTCATCGCTAGTCGTAGTTGCGCTCTTGTCTTTTGTTGTTGTTGGCATGTAACCCCGATGAGATGTGACTCTTGTGTGTTGGATCGTCATGTGTTGTGGTGCTATCTGAACGCCTAAAGTCCAGTGTATGTATGCTGGCAATTTTGGATGTTGTATGCCCTGGATGATGCTTTTATTCAGTAACCGAATTAGTGATGTTATAAATTGTGGGAGTGAATCTTTATGCCTATGTGTTGAGAATGAATTTATTTTCCCCAATAATTCATTGGCATGATTATTACATTCGCTTACAATGTTGTAACATCACCTAATGATTACTTGATGCTGAAATATACAGATGGTTGGAACTCGCCGTACTGCCAGTGGGTCCTTGGTTGGTGACGGATCCGGCCAAGGAGGCAATGGTGATGGTAATGGCGGAAACGGTGGAAATGGTAGCCACGGAGGCAACGGAGGAAACGGGGGGGTAATCGAGCAAACCCCCCGTGACGGAACTGCCACCACCACCTCCACCACCATTGACCGCCGAGCAACTTTTCCAACAGTTCCTCGGTAGTCGGCGTAACATGGAGGCCACGTTGCGCGACATTGCAAAGAAACACCGGTCGCGGGGGGGCCACCGTGACCGTCAGTCAACCAAGATGACTCTTTCAAGGATTTTTCTCGACACGGATCCACCCAAGTTCTTGCAAGCTAAGGAACCGCCGAGGCTCTCGAGTGGATCAACACGATGGAAGACAAGTTTCGCTCTTCTGCGCATGACCGTGACGCCGAAGGTTGAGTACGGGGGCACATCACCGCGGGGGCCTACCGAAATGTGGTGGTCTCATCAACGTGCCACTTTCCCGCCAAACACTCCAATCACTGGGCGCGGTTTTACCCGGATGTTCCGCGAAGACTTATGTCCCACCGGTCCGATGGCTATGAAAGTATCCGAGTTCATGAAGCTTAACCAAGGTAATAAGAGCGTGAATGAGTACTTGCAAGAGTTTAACAACTTGTCACGCTATGCTCCTACCTATGTGGACACCGAAGAAAACAAGATAGCTAGCTTCAAGAGAGGCCTCAACACCAAGATGGCCAAGACTATGGGCATCGGTTCAAGAGCCACCTTCAATGAGTTCATCGCTGATTGCTTGACTCAAGAGAACAACAACAACTTGCACGCCGCTTCCAAGAACCGCAAGAGGAACTTCGAGGGAGGATCTTCTCGAGACAGCCTCCAATGGCTAATCGTCCTCGCACCGCCCTCCCGCGGCAAAACTCAAGGTTCCGTGCACCGCCTCCAAAGAGGAATGCTCCACCACCTCCGAAGAACCGTAGGGGGTATCGCCCGCCCGCACCTCAAGCTCAAACCAAGATCGGTGGTCCCACGGCAGCTTTATCCCGCCGTGAGAGGCCCATGCTTCAACCGCAATCGATGGGTCACTTCGCCAAGTACTGTCCATATCCGAAGAAGCGCACGAACTATCCCGCCTGCACACCACACACACCATGGATGAGATCCCCGAGGGAGAACCAAATCCACCAAGGGTACGTTTCTTGTCAACAATCATCCTGCAGCTTTGTTTTATTTGATTCGGATCATCGCATTCTTTTATGAGTCAAGCATATGCACGATCACATGAATTAGAACTTAAGCAATTAGATTATGGGTACCGCATCGGTTCACTACCGGTGCTGATGTCCTATCTAATCGGATGCTTGAGCATGCAACTTTTGAAATTGGAGATAAAACATATAGGATTAATTTGGTGGTATTACCGGCTTAACTATGGATGTGATCTTGGGGATGAATTGGATGAAAGATAAGCGGGTTGTGATTGATACTGAATAGAACAATTACTCTCACGGATCCTTCAGGTAAGGACACTTTCCAAGTGTTATTGCCTCGAGTTGCGCATACATGACCAAGTTGACCTATGCTATACGAGCCTCTGCTCTTTTCGAGATTCCCGTGGTTTGTGAGTTTTTCGATGTTTTTCCCGAAGATTTACCCGGCTACCGCCCGACGTAGACATTGAGTTTGCAATTGATCTAGTGCACGGTACGGCTCCAATCTGCAAGAGACCATATCGTATGCCTCCCAATGAGCTAGCGAGTTGAAGAAACAGCTTGTATGAGTGAAAGAAGTTGGGTTTCATCGGGCCAAGTACTTCGAATGGGGTTGTCCAGCTTTATTCGTGAAGAAGAAAGATCATTCCTTGAGGCTATGTGTTGATTATCGGCCGCTCAATGCCGTAACAATCAAGAACAAATACCCTCTGCCGAGAATTGATATTCTGTTTGATCGCTTGTCTAAAGCAAAAGTGTTTTCTAAGATTGACTTGAGATCGATATCATCAAATCAAGATTCGTCCTAAGATGTGCATAAGACCGCTTTTCGTCACTAGGTACGGGTTGTATGAGTATCTCGTTATGTCTTTTGGCTTGACGAATGCTCCTCGCATACTTTATGTATCTTATGAATTCAGTCTTTATGCCGAATTGGATAAGTTTGTGATTGTATTTTTGGATGATATTCTGGGTTTACTCTACTTAATGAAGAAGAGCATGCCCAAAGATTTGAGAGTTGTGCTCACTGCACTTAGAGAGCATAAGCTGTATGCCAAGTTTAAAAAGTGCGAGTTTTGGCTGAAGGAAGTTGCTTTCCTTGGTCACATCATATCCGAGAATGGTATTTCAGTTAACCCGCACAAAGTACAAGAGGTCATGGATTGGCAACCGCCCACGCCCGTGCATGAAGTTCGAGTTTTCTTGGGATGGCGGGGTATTATCGCCGTTTCATTCCAGATTTCTCTAAGATTGCCAAGCCAATGACAAGTCTCGCTACGTAAAAGAGCACAAGTTTGTCTCGACAGAGGCATGTGAGGCAGCTTTCCGCACCTTGCGAGTTGCTAACCATCGCTGCCCTGTCTTGGCACGGCGATATCGAGAAGCCGCTTTGATGTGTACCGTGATGCATCGAAGACCGGTTTGGGTTGTGTGCCGATGCAAGAAGGCCGAGTGATTGCTTACGCTTCACGCCGCTTGAGAAAGCATGAAGTCAACTATCCCACGCATGATTTGGAGTTAGCAGCAGTTGTGCATGCCTTGAAGATATGGAGACATTATCTGCTAGGAAATGTGTGCCATATATATACTGATCACAAAAGTCTCAAGTACATCTTTACCCAACCTGAACTCAACATGAGGCAAATAAGATGGTTAGAGTTGATCAAGGACTATGACTTGACAAAGGCACTATCATCCCGGCAAAGCAAATGTTGTTGCCGACGCTTTGAGTCGCAAGTTACATCACCATGCCGTGAAGCCGTTGGTTGAAGAAAGATTCAATCGATGCATCCCGCAATCCCCGCATGATATCCAAGTTCGATGTTCTCTCGACCAACAGATCATTGAAGGCCAAAAGACCGATCCGGGTATCTACCACCTCAAAGAAAGAATGAAGAAGGAATCAATTCCGCATTTCGCATCGGATGACAATGGTGTACTTTGGTTCGACGCCGTCTTGTCGTGCACCGAAAGACCGAGAACTCAAGAACAAGATAATGGATGAGGCTCACCTTTCCAAGCTATCCATTCACCCTGGAAGTAACAAGATGTATCATGATCTGAGACCTCGTTATTGGTGGACCAAGATGAAGAAGGAGATAGCGGCGTATGTGGCCCGATGCGATACTTGTTGTCGTGTCAAAGCCATTCACATGAAGCCGGCGGGTTTGTTTGGCCGCTTACCGCCCCTCGCTTGGAAGTGGGATGATATCGCATGGATTTTATCACAGTGCCGCCAACTACACAAAAGGGTAATGATTCAATCTGGGTGATCGTTGATCGACTAACCAAGTCAGCTCACTTCTTACCTGTCAAGACTACCTACAGACCACCTCAGTATGCTGATCTTTACATCTCTGAGATTGTTCGTTTGCATGGAGTACCCAAGACCATAGTATCTGATCGAGGATCGTAGTTCACTGCTCATTTCTGGACCCGTTTGCATGAAGGAATGGGTACCAAGTTATTGCACAAAGATCGCTTATCATCCTCGGACTTCGTGCCGCGGTCGAAAGACTTAATCAAGTTCTTGAGGATATGTTGAGAGCGTGTGTGCTATCTGCTAAGGGTTCGTGGGAATCTTGGCTACCCTTGGCCGAATTCTCCTACAACAACAGTTATCAAGAGAGTATCAAGATGGCACCGTTTGAAGCTTTGTATGGCAGAAAGTGTAGAACTCCGTTGAATTGGGTAGAAGCCGGAGAAAGAAGATACTACGGTATTGACTTTGTTCCCCGGTCTGAAGAGAAGGTTCGAACTATCCAAGAACATATGAAAGTCGCACATCCCCGACAAAAAGAGTTATGCCGACAATAGAAGAAGACCCTTGACGTTTGAAGTTGGTGACTATGTATATCTCAGGGTTTCACCAATAAAAGGTACACAAAGGTTTGGAGCCAAGAGGAAACTTGCACCAAGATATGTGGGTCCATACAAGATTCTTGAAAGAAGAGGTGAAGTCACTTACAAGTTGCGCTTGCCTGAGTCAATGAGTTCTATCTTTCCGGGTCTTTCACATCTCTCAACCGAAGAAGTGTTTGCGTCGCGCTTAGAAGAAAGAGTCGATGAGCAAGAATTAAAGTTGATACCGATCCGGTCTATAAAGAAGAGCCTGTAAGAATTGTTGATAGCAAGGAAAGAGTTACTCGAATCGGTTGGTGCGCACTTACAAGGTCGTGTGGAGCTACCATGATGATAGAGATGCATCATGGGAAACCGAGGATTACCCGAAAAAAGTTTATCCCGAATTCCATAAAACCTGGTTAGTAAACCCAAATCTCGGGACGAGATTTCTTTAAGGGGGTAGGGCTGTAACACCTCAGGTGTTAAGCATGCATTAGGCAATTAATTAATTAACTTGATCATCATTAATCATGGCATAAGCATCATCAAGCATCAAACCCTAAATGCATCATCATTTCATGTGTTGCATTTTGTTTATTTAATTAATTGCTTGAGTGCTTGTCTAGTTAATTATTTACCTTGCCAAATGACTTGATCAAGTTTGGATCCACTTGCCCAGCATTTAGAAATGTTTTGTCAAATTTTTATTGCAAAAGTTTTGGTGTAATTTGGAGCAAAAGAAAATAAATTGAAAATCCCTTTTAATTGCCCTAAATTCAAAATGAATTTATATTTCAAAATTTATTGGGAATTTGGGGTTGAGCCTTAAATGAAAGTTGTTCAGTTTTAAATTCTCTACAACTTTTATTTTTTGGAGCATCTCTTGAAAATGCCTAGAAATTTATCAAAAGATGCATTTGGTTTCGATTTCAAATTAGATTCAAAAAAAAAAAAAGAGCCGGCGCAACCCGAGCGGCGCAGCGGCCCAACTTCGGCCCGCGGCCCCACTCCACCGCGCCCAGCGCCTTGGCCCAGCGGCTCGGCGTCGTGGCCCGGCCGCCTGGGCCGGAGCCGCCACGCGCCGTCGGCCGCCAGCGTCGCCCCGCGTGGCCGGCGATGCTGGCCGGCGGGCCCCACCACGGCGCCTACACCCCGAAATGGAACAGCGCCTGCCTTCCCGTTTCGCTCACACTCGCCCATTCGCCCTCTGCCTCGCTCTCCCTCTCGCACATGCCCGTAGAGCGGCAGCCCCGCCCTCAAGCTCACGCCGCCCGCGCCGTTCCACCGCCGTCGCCTTCGCTCGAGCACCATCGGCCTTGCGCGCCCCGCCACTACTCCGCGCTCGGTCCGGCCACCACTGACACCACATTGCACGGGTAAGGGCCAATTTGGCCGGATGCCGCCGGTCCGCCATGGCCGGAGCTCCACGAGCTCTGCGCCGCTGCGTTCCCACCTCCCCGTTCCCTTTCTTCCCTTCCTTTTTCGCGCGCACCGCGACCGCCAAGCTACAAATCGAACACCAGCGCTCAATCGAGGCAATGCGCGCCTAGCCGCCGCCCAAGGCCATGAGCTTCGCCGGAGTTTCTCCACCGCCCGTGTCGCCATGCACGCGGCCGGGGAGCCCGATGCTCAATCCTATACCCAAACCCTAGGTCTAGCTTAGCCTTGCGGTCACACACGAGGTGCTCCTCACGGAGTTCACCGGCGCGGAGACGGCGCCACCGCCGCCAGCCAGCCGAGCCACCGTGCCGCCATCACCGCCGCCGCCGTAGCTAGAGTTCACCGCCGCCCCGCCGAGCAACGTCACCGTGTGCGCCTCGTCGCGAGGAGCACGCCGGTGCCATCGGGTTGCGCCGGTGAGCTAGCTAAGCCGCCGGGCACCCGCCCTGCTTTCGGCCAGCTGGCCGGTGGGCCCGTGGACCACGGGGACCCGCGCGCCAGTGATCCACGGTCCACGGACCGAGTCCACGCATGCCCGGGGCTCGGCCCTTTTTTCTTTAAATGTTTTTCCGTAAATCGATTTAAATGCTTGGAAAATCATATCTGTGGCAAATGTGATCCAAATCTGGTGAAGTAAAGTTTGTTGGAAAGCTTATGAGTAGATCTATCAGATAAAAATATGTGATGCAATTTTTGAGATACTTTTCTGTGTAGTTTTAATTAATTGCTTTAAATGCTTGAAATCGTGTAAATGCATAATAAATTGTAGAAAGCTCTGAAAAATGTGATTCTTGTTTTGTTAGATTTGTTATGTGATGTAGTTTTAGGAAAAATATATGTCATGCATCTACTGTACAAAAATATTGGAAAATGATTTAATTTCATTTCTGGACTGATTCTTGTATAATTTTTAATAAATTAATTATAAGGAATTATGGCCTGGTAATTTTTGGTGACTGCTCTTGTGCTAAGAAGTTCTAGATAAAAATATGAAATCTGTTGTTTGACACTTTTCATAGTGCAAAGTTATTAAATGTGCATTTCTGGCCTGCTGCTTAATCTTTTGTGTAGGCTGTTGTACTTGATGAAATGGGATGAAAATTTTATCATGGCCTTGTTATAGCATGAAGTAGCTCCTGTAATTTTTGTAGATTTTTCTGGACTATTTAGACAGAGGTCACAGTTCAAGCTTGTTTATTCACATGAAATGATAAAGCTTTGAATTAATGGTTTTAGCATGTTCTATATTACTTCTTGTGCACTTTTAATTATGCTATACTTGCTGGTCATGTAATGCTGTATCGTAACTGAAATATGGTGTTTGGCTATGAATAGTAGTACTTCTCTTTATTCATGTGATGTGTGTGTGTGCCTACACACCACTCTTCTTTATGCACTTCTCTAAGTGTTTAGAGAAGAGGTATGCACATACTCAGTAAATGAGTTAAATTATTAGTAGAGAGGAGATATGCACCTACTCTGTCAAACGATCTGTTAATCATCTTCATTCATGAGCATCATACGTGTATGCATTCACTGTACTTATGCATGTGCATCGCATCATACAGGTTCGCAGGAGGACCTCCCGTATTCGGAGATCGAGGAGAATCTTCCGGAGGAGCCCCAGCCGGAGGTTCCTCAAGAAGAAGGCGAAGAAGAGCTGCCTGAGTGTCCTAACCACCGTGCGTCCGACTTCGTGCAAGGCAAGCACCGGAGCATTTCCTTACCTATGCTTTCTAACAGTCTAATTATGCTTTATGATTGTTGCATTAAGTATAGGAGTTGTGTGAAACCGCTGATGCATTATATCCTTGCTTTACCATTGATTATCCCACCTTGCTACACCCTGCTAGTATAGGGCGAGTATTATGCTTAGTTTGCTTAGACGGTAGAAGTCGGGTGATTTCCTGTCTTCTGCGAGTATATGTGGTTACTGGTGATTGATAGAAAGCTTATGTTGTTATCATCTGGTTAATGGTTATGGTCGTGATAAATGGAGACCGGACGGAGTCTTGTGGGGTTGTTGGACCATAGTGATTCCGTCTGTGTCGATTAAGGACCGTACCGTTGTTGTACCCCAAGTCATATTGAACGCATGCCTCATATTTAGCTGGGCCGGATAAGCACTTCCGACCGCGAAGCCTAACACTATCCGGGCCGGTTCTCGATCCGTTCGCACCGTGTTGGAGATGGATGGGGGACCACAGGGGCGCGAAGAGTAAGTCCGAGGTCCAGCATGGCTGGCTAAGGCAGTCGGGCGGTCCCTGGGTACGGTGGTTCTATGCGAGTCCGCGTACTTGTTTTTTTTTTGGATACGTGCTACGGTGACACTGTAGCTCACTTCGCGCGAGTGTGTGGTTTGTATGAGGAATACCCCCGAGCTCGGTAGTAATCGATTCGAATCGCCATCGTTCTGGGACAAAGAACACTTTGACTTGAGCTGCAAAGATCGTAGTAATGATTATGGAATGTGGTTAACGATGATGATGGGTTAAGCTAATGAATATGTTTATGGTTACTACTTGCTTGCTTAATCATGGTTAATAATACTGTAATGATGCATAGTGTAGTTGCTCACCTAGCATAAGTAGGAATGATTAAGCTGAGCTATTAATTAAAGATTACTACCGCTTTTCCGCAAAAAGAGTCAAGCTATCCCCTGATAAAGCCTGTCATACTCCTTGGAGTCTTTTACTTTTGAGTCAGTCGGGTAAGTCTAGCTGAGTACCTTCTCGTACTCAGGGTTTTTCCCGCTTGTTGTTTGTGCAGATGGCCATACCTACCACGGGTATTGCGAAACCTGCTTATATCCAGTGGATTAAGCACCAAAGGGCTATGGTCGTTCTTACTACTCTTCCCACTTGCTTTTGTGGATTGATCATCAGGCTGGCATTATTTTATACTCAAGTTGTTGTGTGTGGGTTGAGCTTTCAAAACTATCTTGTTTCCGCTATTTGTATTTGAAGAACTCGGGTTGTAATAATTTTATTTCCGCACTCTGATGTTGTTGAACTATTTGTGAAATGTTGTAACATGCGAATGGTGACGCTAAACCCATACGATCTTGGTTGATGATGTTTGGTTTGAAATCCTTCGAGATTTCCGGACCACCGGGTTTATAACGGCTTAAGTGTGACAATTGCTTGCTTAGCGAGTGATTTTTTCACTTATGCTTTTATAAATTGGTCGGTTACTGTTCTGAGTGCCACCACTGCAATCATGTCCCTTTGTTACAACAACACTCTGCTTACCATCACACTATCGCATGCGCCATTTGCGCCAACCACTCCATGATCCTAGCTAGAATCACACGCCACCGCCCACTAGCCTAGGTTTGTAGCGGGCAACATGCCACACGGCTGCGCCTAGAGTTGCACGTGCATTGTAGATAACCATTCGAACCACACAAAATGGCACGACCCATGCCAGGCATCGGGTCATGCAAGGTATGCCATGCCACCGGGCACTGTAGAATTGGGCATTGTGCCTACCAAATGGCCAAGGCACAACTTGTTGAGCCATTTTTCGTGCCACTGAGAATCATGGCCTAATTAGCGTGCTAGGCTAACCAAGATCCCGCTAACCATGAAACAATTCAATTAAATCCATTCATTCTTATTGTTTCAAAACAAAATAACACGTAGACGAAAAAGAAATGGAAAAAATAAAACAAAATTAAGATAACAAGACATGAAAAGCCATTTTTAATGTGTTATCTGTGCAATGTTGCCTCATTAAAACCTTTCCAAGTAATACTCTTATCTCGTGAGAAACCCTATAAAGGGAAAAAGTACAACTAACTCATAGTTTGATAGTTATAATGTTTAGTGTCTTACATACTAGATATAATTCAAAACTTCCAAATCTAAACTCAGTCTCACTATCTCACTCTCATGGACGTAGACATGAAGGCACAAATCACACACATCCTTTGGCTCATTACGCATCAACTTTCACCAAGCACCATGAGTAGCTTCATCAAGTTTAATGTCATCAACTTCCACATCCATGGCAAGCGTAGTCGTCTCCATCCGCCATAATTTTTTTTTGAGGATTCTTCTTGGTTCTCGGTTGCATGTTGTCCTCTTGATTCACCAAGTTCTTAGTCTTTGATGCAGGTCAAAATTTTCACTGCTTTCAAATGCCAATCGCCATCATCCTCGGTTATCCTACCAGTTAGACAAAAGCAAACCCAAAGAAGGCTTTTTACGTCCCCGACTCCAAAGAAGTTATTGAAACCGAAACAAACCACGAGTTTTTTTTTACGCTTGACACCAAAGAAGTTATTGAAACTGGAACAACTGCAATATCTATGCTATTATAGATAGAATGGAATAGGTCTTGCACTCATGCCACCAATGAAGGATGTCAAATTCATCCCCATAGAATACAACATTGTCATTATAAGGCACACAGACATCTCAGAAACATTTTTTTTATGAAATTAAATGTGCACGAAGAGTCGAGATAAATAAAAAAAATAAATAAATTTCATTTCGGAGTAGACTGGACCAATTGAAATTGTTTAGGAGAGTAAATTGAACCTTAATTTAATGCAGAGTTAAGTAAACAAAGTGGGTGATACAGGATAGTGAAATAGTTTCTTCATTTTTATTTTTTTTTAAAGTACTCACACTTATAAGTGGTTGTCCTACATGCCTGTTTGTCCTAATAAGACTTGCCTCCAATAACATTATCGCATTACCAATGGTTTAGCATATGTCTTGTGTATACATTTCAGATAAATAGGTCAATTTGTCAGATACAAAATTCATGGATTTGCACGATTTTATAATTGATAACTGTATAGAAAAGTAGGGCTCTAAACACAAAAAATTGTAGCACAACATATTATTACAAAACATTTTTGGAGAAAAATTGAAGTAAATGAAAGCTTTCTCATATTCTTGATAATATTTCAAATATCTTGTGGAAGAGTTTTTTTATGAGTTATGAGGTCATCAGTGGCGGGACTTGTGATTTTGATTAAGGGGTGCCGGACAACATGATGAGACCTCTAAATGTCATAAGTATATACATAAATGGAATTCTCAATAAATTTTTCTAATATTTTTATATATGTATTATAATTAGTATTCTTAACGAAAATCATAATATTATGATAAAAAATGGATGAACTCATGGCTTGATGTGTGCTGTAAATTGAAATATTTTAAGGGTATAAAAAATATTTGTACTGTCCGCGGCACTATCCACTGTTTTCACGTGTGGAAGAACTAATCTCATCATGCGTGCTTTCAAAGCATTTATTGTATATAGGAAATCTTATGCTTAGCTAAAGCCACATGTTAGCCTATACGTCAGGGGAGCGAAAATCAACCAATTGTGATTAGATTTGACCCTTTCATATGTCAAATCATTTACCTACGCAGAGTTGGGTGATTTGGAGCCTACCATACCGTTGCACCATGGGGCGATTTAAAGATCATATTAGCTTCGGTCTAAGTCCACGTGTTGACGCTAAAGCACTTGTTGATTTTTTTAATGGCTCGTGAAGGAGAGAGGTTACAAGGTTTGCATGGTTTTATGGTTTGTTGCCAAGTCAGGAAGCGCTAGCTCCTTTCTGACATGCTGTGTTTGCCAAGTCAGGAAGCATTGTTACTAGTACATAAACAAATTATTTATCATGTCACATGCATCTTAATACGCCGCGATCAATGAAGCATAGAAAAAAGATCTACTCTAATGTGGTATATAAAGAAGAAATGAAAAGAGGACACAAAGAGATAAAGCCAAGCGTTTAAATTTAGTTTTAGAGAAAAAAAGAATAAGCGAAAGGCAATCAAAATTATAACTTATAAGTCACAAAAGGGCAATCGAAGTTCAAAATTTGAACCCGGTCCCAACTTTCCTTTTCCATTTCTTTTCTTTCTTTATTTAGAAAATTAATTAATTATAATTAGAAAGAAAAGCAAGGGAAGCAAAGCCCGGGCCCGTTCTTGCATGATGAACCGTTCGCCTCCGAGGCGCGGCGCAAGGGGGGCTGGTGTGGTACAGCGGTCGCAGGCACGCACGCGCCCACGACGACCCGTTAAACAAACCAAACCAAACAAACGTCCAAACCACCAAAAACCTCCCAGAAAACAAATCCACCGGCGCGGAGGCGGAGCTGCCCTCCCCGCTGCCACCACCTCCCTCCCTCCCCCTCCTCCCCCGATATATCGCCACCACCGCCTCCCTCCGCTACTGCTCGTCACGTCTCCTCCCTGCCCGGTCCCCCACCCCCTCCTCCTCCCGCACACGGTTCGGCTACCCGGCGCGGGCGCGGCGCGTTCTCTGGCCGGCTCCTCCCGAGTCCGCGGCCGGACGACGGGCGGATGTTCCTCCGGCGGCTGTTCTACCGGCGGCCGCCCGATGGGCTCGTCGAGATCTCCGGCAACATCCTCGGTGCGTTCGCTTTCTCGGCCCAGTACCCCGGGTAATCTTGCTATTTTAGCTGGGTGCGTTTGTGCGAACCTGCTCGCTCGCTCGCTCGCGTTGGCTGGGCTTTTCTTTCTTGGACCTGTTCGTCGGGGGTTTCTTGGAAGTAACGCGTCCCGCGGCACCGAGAATCTTGCCCATACTCCCTCCGTGGCGCTTCGCTTCCTGAGACATAAATACCGATAATTTTAATAAATATCATCGATTAGTATCATAATTAATATCATTGGAAAGATTTTTAGATCTAGTTTTTTAACAAAATTATTTAGAGATATAAACATTGTACGTATTTTCTATAAATCAAGTCAAATTTGTGGCACGCATCCCACGGCGATAAATAAAAAGTGACGGAGGGAGTACGAGTCACTCGTACCCGTCTCTTCTTGCCTTTACTCCCCATTTGGCCATTTCTCGAGGGGGAAAATATTACGAACAAAAAAAAAAAAAGGAAAGGTGCGTTCGTGTTGATCTCGAGGCGCAGATTGTGCTTGCGCTTGCAGAGTGGGGATAGCTTTGCCCACACTTTGTGGCTTTTTTGTGCCGGTGGGTTCGGTTTGTGTTTTGACTTGACGAAGGGCGCGGAAAGGCGATTGCTTAGCTGTTTCTAGATTACGAGCTTGACCAAAATAGGGACACGGGATTGACCAAAGTAGTAGTTGCCTATCACGTTGCCATTGTCCTTTTTTTTAGAAATAAAAATAATGAAGTATCACATCTACGTGTTGGAATGAGACGGTTTTCATTGGGTGTTATTGTTTCTCGTCGTCCAGGGGATTTAGCATATACGACTGAAATTTAAATTATTGATTGATGCCTGGAGCATGGGACGCTCCTTCTGATCTTCCAATTGGAGAATGGATGTGATCAGATGTACTGTACTACAATAGTTCATATACATGTCAAATGAAGAGCTTAGAAGCCTGAAGGCCTCATGTTTCTGCCAACTACACACCTAAAGTTGCAGGATTGTGACATTATTGTTGTGTTTGAAGGAAGTTATTTTGTCAAATTGTTGACTGACTGTTATGAGGACATTTCTTCTGAGAAACTATCAGCTACTACCTTGTTTTTGTTTTTGAATTTCTCATGGCCGTTAGTGATTCTAACAAAATTAATTGCCCCCTAAAACTTGGTTCGTTTCCCCATTTGACATCCACTTGTGTACCTCAGGTAGTACCCGCTGGGATACATTTTTCTTTTCCCATGTATGCATTGATATTTCAATGAACTCAAAGGACACTTCAAATTGAAGGGAATTTTGTTTCGAACATGCTTATGAAAACATTCACCTAATTCAATTGGCCTGCTTTGTACATTGTTTATAAATGTACTTTTTAATAAAAAAATTTGCTCTCTTTTTCTGATGCTGATTACTGATTGCTTCCTTTACAGTATTTGATCACTGTTACTCCATGGATTTGTTGGAAGAAGACGAGCTAATGCCATACATTGGAGGAATATTAAAACAGCTACTTGGCCGATACTCCATCGACTCATTCATGGTATTCAACTTTGAGGGACACAAGAAGGACAACCAAATTGCCACCATTTTCTCATACTACGACATGAGTGTGATGGGTTACCCACGTAACTATGAAGGATGCCCCTTGCTCACGATGGAGATGATTCACCATTTCCTGAGATCTAGTGAAAGCTGGCTGTCATTAAGCCAGGACAACTTTCTGCTAATACATGCAGAACATGGTGGATGGCCAGTTCTTGCTTTTGCATTGGCAGCCCTATTGGTTTACCTCAAAAGGTATAGTGATGAGAGGAAAGCTTTGGAGGCAGTCTGCAAACGGGCACCTGCTGAGCTAGCTGAGCTATTCTCACCACTGGACCCAGTGCCTTCTCAGCTTAGATATTTGAAGTATGTGTCAAAACGGCACATATCACCAGAATCATGGCCTCCTGCTGACAAAATGCTGAATTTGAACTGTATAATAATCAGGAAAGTACCAAATTTTGATGGGCAAGGGGGATGTAGACCAATATTCCGCATTTATGGCCTAGATCCCCTTGCACCTAATGACAGGGCTACTAAACGTCTGTTTTCGACCCCAAAGACAAGTGATTCTGTCCAGCTCTATACACAGGTACAATTTTGTTAACTCATTAACTCATCATGAATCTCGTATTGGTATCTTACAGTATGCCTGTGATATTTCAGTAGTTCGATATTCAAAAACCGGTCTATTTGAAATATACCAACAAGCTTACAAGTCTAATTCAATCCATTTTCTATTATATTAGGAATTAAGTCCAAACTTCAAAGCACTTAACCTTTATCTTTTGTTTTTTTATTTACTTTATTGGGTTCCCATTTCTATTTCCAGTTTGTATAATAGGTGTATATTTGACTTAAGTGTGTTTATTTGGTATCTTAAGATATCTTCAAGCTTGTTTGCATATTAAACTGTTCTTATTTGCAAATTCAGGAAGACTGTGAGATAATCAAGGTTAATGTCCATTGTCCTGTTCAAGGAGACATTGTAATTGAGTGTGTCAGCCTGGATGAGGACTTCGAACATGAAGTTATGGTGTTCAGAGCCATGTTTAGCACAGCTTTTATTGAAGACAATTTGTTGGTACTTGATAGGGACCAGATTGATATTCTGTGGGACACAAAACACCGGTTTCCTGTAGACTTCAGAGTCGAGGTAATTGGATTATTTTTGCATTTTACTGCATTATTGCCTGTCCGTTTCACCTCTGTGTACAATTACATATCATTTTCCTGATAATTGTAGGCTATATTTTCTGATATGGAAATGAGCACAGCAATTCACAAATCAGAGTTATCTAGCGAGGACAAAGAAAGTCTTTCCAAGGTTGGTGACGCCTTCAGCCATATGGATTGGTCAAGCAAAAGCGATCACATCGAAAATGAAGAATCAAAACAGAAGGGATTACAGAGGGAACGTGATGGTTTTGACATAATACATCTAGAGGAAACAGAAATCAGCAGTGCATCAGCTGAAAATAGCTTCCAAGATAGCAGACCTGTCCAGATTCATGACTCAGAACCTGCTGAAAACCATTCTTCTCTTGCCAATGTGCATTCTTTGCCAGAACCTGAGGCTACTGAGCCGAACTTTGATGGATGTCAACTCTTCAATGCTACATCTGCACAGGAGGAACCCGAAGTGGATGACACCAAAATTGAACCCAATTCAGAAACAGATGCACATGCTGGTGATGCTGCTGCTGCAACCGCTGAATGGTCTGATAACAACTCGGATGTGTTCCTATCAGATTCACCCTCGAGCAGTACGCCGTCTAGTCCTCCAAAGTTCGACGAAGATGTCCTGGAGGCTGGTATGGTTGAAACTCGATCACAATTGACTGAACTGAAGATATAGCGAGTTTCCTTTCTTCGGCTGTAAATTGGGGCTCACCTGATCCATGGATGATGGAGATGCCCAAACCCCAAAATATGTACTTTCACAGATACGTTTATGCAACACCGATGGGAAAAAAAGATGGTAGTTCAGGCCATAAGCATGTACAGTTGGTATGTTCTCAAACATGTACTCCTCTGTCCTTAAAAGATGTCACTGCGTTTCCCGAGAAACAAATGCCGGCAATTTTAATAAATAATAAATATTATCGATTAGTATCATAATTAGTATCATCGGAAAGATCTTTTTAGATCTAGTTTTTTTTAACAAAATTATTTAGAGATATAAATTTGCACGTATTTTCTATAAATCAAGTCAAACTTGTGGCACGCATCTCACGGCGACATCCTTTTAGGGACGGAGTGAGTATGAAAGATTTATCTAGATTTTGTTGCTTACGGGTGCTTGGCCACCGGCCACCGCCGGCGGCGGCACAGCAGCATGAGCTGGTGGTGCGGCGTGAATGCCGGCGTGCTCAGAGCCTCAGACGCCGCGCTGGTGTCTTTCCAATTGGTCGGCCCTGGGCCGGCATTATTTCCTCGTTCCTCCGCGACGCATCATGAGCTCGGGCCCACAAAGGCCTAACAACGAAATGACCATGGGCCATGCTTGCGATGGGGCTATAAACGAGCAGAAAAGGTTCAATTTGCCTCTCTCAATGTTTCTGCTAAAAAAACTATCTCAATGTCGTCTATTTTCCTGCTTGATCTTAAAAAGCGGTTTTCACCACCCTCAAACCCGTTCATTTTTTGCATCCTGAGTAATTTTGATGGTAGTTTTGCTGATGTGGTGTCACATTAGACGGGGTAAATCGGTTCAAAATTATTCTATAAAATAAACCTGCTACAAATTTAAAAGACTATAAGCTAAGCTTTAGAATTTTAATTTACTTTTTAAAAGTTATTCTTTTAATGGTTTTTAGATTTTAATATAAATATTTCTAATCTGATTACTTCCTTGAACTGCCAACTTAGTCGATTTACCCCATTTGATGTCATGTCAAATTAGCAAAACCACCGCAAAAGCGCTTAGGGTGCAAAAAGGAGTGGTTCCTAAAAGTTAAAAAGGTTAAAAAAAAACCAGTCTTGCACATGAAAACGGAAAATTGAATAACCACAATTGTTGAGTGAGGTAGACTAGATTTCCATTCCTTTTTTAAGAAAAAAAGCATCTCCTTTGGGACGCATCATGAGCTTAGGCCCACAAAGGCCCAACAATGAAATTACCACGGGCTACGCGCGTGCTGGGCTATAATAGAGTACCTCCTCCGATGGAAACTTTGCTTCGGATAGTTTCATATGGCTTGAGGAGCACTCCTAACGAGTTGCATATCTCGTGTACTATGTAGCATAGTCGCAAAAAAAAATCATGTACGTAGCACTGGTTTGCCTCTCAAAAAGGACCAATGGTTTGCGACAAGTCTTGTTTAACAAAGCCGGTCACGCCAGTCTTTAGACGATGAAGTAACCAGTACAATTATAGTGGATAATATTTAGGTGAAGAAGAAGCTAATTATGTCATGTCGCGGAGATGTCTACGACATATAGTTTGAGGCTTTGAAGGCATAGCTAGAGCTGATCAAGGAGCTTGCGTAGCGGCTGGCAAGCAACCGTGACTTCATGATCTGTGTTCAATCTCATATCAGGCGGTAGATATGCATATGTGAATAGTCTTTAATTTGGTCGGCCTAAAATCTTCCGGAGTTATTAACAACAAAGGAGACACATGCTCAAAAAATAAAGGAGATAGAAAAAAACTAATTTCAATCTAATTTAGGCTTTGCCTTATAGCTAATATAAGATCTTATAGAGTGCAAAAAAAGGACAAAAAGACCACAAAAATAAGATTGACCTACAAAAATAAGATTGAGCGCAAAATCTTACAGTGGCCAAAATAATTCTTTACAGTATAAATTTTTTTATTTGACCTACATACTAGAGATATTTACCTCTATGGCCCTTAAAAATGCATCTTTTTCTATAGCAAAAAATAATAATAAAGTATAGAGTTTCATTTGTCTGTTGTATACATTTGGAGTAATATTACGCAAATAAGTTCATACATAACATATTATACTGCAGACAAACTCTGTATTTTATTTTTTTATATGGGTAAAATGATTATTTTACCCTTAGCTTAACACCGTCAAGTGCAAAAAAAAGGACAAAAGACCACAAAAATAAGATAATTTTATTTTGGGGCCATACAGATATTCAAAAAGAATAGGACCATGGAAGGAAGATACATTTTTTAGGACCACACAAGTAAATATCTCATTATACGCTATTATCATGTGAACAAAAGGCCAGGAATTCGAAATCTTACTGTGTTCAACTAACGGCGGAACACTCAATACAATTTCATTTAATGTTGTGGAACAAACTTTAGCTGCTGACATAAAAGCTCACACTGCCTTTTTTTTCTTTTGCATCCACTATACTACAAATACTTCAGTTTATTAGGTATAAGTGCACATGATTGTTCTTCACAGTTGCTGCCAGGCACCACCGTACCTACGCAGTTTGACACAGCACATAATATCCACTGAAACAGTATATACTAGCTAGTACTTTTATGCATGCCACAAGCCATGGTATTTTTTTTTTCTTGGAGATTTTCTATGATATGTGTTTCTGCAGCTAGGGCTATATATCGTCGCTGGACATATATCGCCTCAATTGATCTGCAGAGACGTTGGGCCAGCAGAGACGACGACGGGGAGGACGCCCTTGTCTTGGAAGCACACGACTGTCTCGTAGAGGGCCTGCGCCGCCGGAGTGAACTCCAGGCCCAGCTCCCTCAGCCGCTGGTTGGATATCTTGTACGGCACCTTCCTTGGGTTCACCTCATCGGAGCACCTGCCACGCAATGCACAACCCAACAACGGCACGTAAAGTCATCATACATCATACACTAATAATTAATAAAAGCTTCGCTAAGATATGTTTGCACATGGCGCTGTATCCTCTGTCGTGTGTACGAGGTGTAGCTAGCAGTAGCACTCGCGTGACGGCAGCAATAGTGAACGAAGATTGTTCTTCCGAAGAGGAGTGAAGAAGAACCGTTCAATTTTTTTCAAAAAAAAAAAAGAACCGTTCAAGAAAGTTGAATGTACGTGCTTGCTGAGCTACATGTAATCATTTATAAATTTTGCATTGGAAAGTCAATAATTAAGCTAGATTACTAGAGCCACACGTATGTGTGTGTGTACTTGTTGCATTGTGTCAATGATTAAGCTAGATTACTAGAGCCAAAGGAAATCAGGTGCTGAAGTACTTGATGGGCTAATAATAATTGAAGTTAAGCAAACAAAGTCAATTATCTAAACATAGAGAAAGAATCAATCAAATCAAAGGGATTAGTCACAGTCAAATCTTTTTTTTAGCGACCGGGCATAGCCCGTTTTTCATTAAGAGGAAAGCAAGTTCACACCCGCCCAAGGAGTCAAGGTGAGAGGCCTCGGCGAACACGGAAAACAGAGCCCTAAACTACTGGATTCAAAGAAAAACGTAGATTACATAGTCGAACCATTTTGCGACCAGAAGAGATTGAGAGCTTGCACAGGCGCGTAACCAGCCGCAGCCCAATCGGCCCCCTCCACGGTGATCGCGGCGACGACGTCGACCGTGGTGGACGACACTCGCTGGAAAGTTCGGGCGTTGCGCTCCTTCCAGAGTCCCCAAGAGGCCAGCAGCATCAAGCAGTCGAACGCTGGCCGATAGTCCTTGTGAACGCGACGCCGTTGTGCCAGCCACCACTCCCCAAGACGGCCTCGCCACAGGGCACAAGGTCTAGCAGTTGTAAGGGGCCGAGCAATCGGGCCCAGACCTCCCCTGGCGAACACGCAGCCAATGAACATATGCGACACCGTCTCTTGGTGCTGATCACGAGGCGCACAATCATCGCTGTCCTGTAAACCGTGGGCGCTGCGACGGGCGCCGGTCCAAAACCTTTCCGTGCAGCGAGCCAGAAGAAAAATTTCACCTTCGGCGGTGCCTTGGTTCGCCATAGCTCCCGAGCACCCAGAAGTCCCGACGAGCCAGCCCGGGGGAAAGCACGGTAGGTGGAGGAGACGGAGTATGTGCCCGAGGACGACCATTTCCAGATGAATTTGTCGCGCATCGCTGGCTGAAGGTTAACGTCCCGCAGCAATTCCCAAACCCGTAGATAGTCACATATTACTTGCGTGGTGAGCGCGCCCACGATGTCTCGCACCCATTGGTGACCAGGCAAGGCGTCACGCAGTGTGCGCCTCTTACCAGCACGGGAGATCGCCGAGAACAGGGCGGGGGCGAAAAACCGAAGTGGCCCGACGGACGACCACGAGTCCGTCCAAAGCCTAGTCTGCGCGCCATCACCGACGACGATGGACAGGCTGACGGCGAGCATTGCAGCGACACATTTCTCCGCACGCGACGGGAGATCAGACCAGCAACGATCCGGCTCGGTGCGACTCAGCCACTCCCATCGTAGGCGAAGAGCAAAGCCAAAGAAGCGGAGGTCGATGACGCCAAGGCCACCCAGAGCAGTGGGTCTGCAAACCGCCGGCCACGCCAAGCGACATTTGCCACCACCGCAGCTCTCAGCGCCTGCCCAAATGAAAGCCCGACGACGACGATCAATCTGTTTGATGGCCCAGGTGGAGAGACAGCAGGCGATGCTTGTATGGACTGGAATGGCTGACAACGTTGATTTGGTCAGGGCGACGCGCCCCGCGCAGGTGAGCAGTCCAGCCTTCCAGGTTGGGATCCTTGCAGCCACGGCGTCAACGAGCGGCTGCTCATCGGTGTGGCGCAGGACAGAGGAATCCCCAAGTACTTGGATGGGAACTCAGAAAGCACAAACGGGAAGGCAAGCTGCAAGGCTTCAATGACGTCGGGTGGACAGCAGATCGGAGTGACGACACACTTGTCCCTGTTAGTGACCAGCCCAGAGGCTTCCGCGAAGAATTGCAGAATCTGGGTGAGGCACCCCATGTCGTCAAGAGTAGGCACGACCAGGAGGACCAAGTCATCAGCGTAGAGCGACGCGCGGTGGCGAGCAACCCGAGTAGGAAGAGGTGAGAGCACTGCCAGTCTGTCGGCTTCTCGGATGAGAGCGTTAAGCACCTCCATGACCAGAATGAACAACATCGGCGAAATTGGGTCGCCCTGACGCAGCCCCCTCGAGTGAATGATCCGTCTTCCAGGTCTGCCATTCACCAACACTCGCGTACTTGCCGAGGAGAGTAGAATCGATACCCATTCTTGCCAGCGCCGTGGAAAGCCAATGTGTTCCAGAACTTCAAGGAGAAAAGGCCAGCCTACGGAGTCAAAAGCTTTAGCAATGTCGACCTTGAGCAGCAGCGATTGGGAATGCTTGGAATGGAGCCATTTGCAGGCAAGCTGAACGGTTCTGAAATTGTCATGGATCGAACGTCCTTTGATGAATGCACTTTGATTCAGCGCGACCATGTCTGCAATTCTTGGGCTAAGGCGGGAGGCCAAGCATTTTGTGAATAACTTGCTGAAGCTATGAATAAGGGCCATTGGACGGTAATCCTTTAGCGCAGAAGGCGCGCTGTTCTTGCGCAGCAGAACTAGCAGGGCGTCATTGAGTAGATGGAAGCTCCTAGCATCCAGAGACCATAAGGCGTTGAACGCGTTCATTATGTCCTGCTTGATGATAGGCCAGCAGGTCTTGTAGAATAGCCCAGTGAATCCGTCAGGGCCTGGGGCACGGTCCGGCGGCAGCTCCCGGATCACCGTCCAGACCTCATTCTCTGAGAAACAGCTGGCCAATTCGTCAAGGTGCAGCTGCGGCAGAAGACCTTGCAGGTGGACGGTATGACTGCGATTGAACGGCAAGCCCAGTATGCTGTTGAAGTAGTCATAGATGGCATTGGCCTTGTCCTGGTCCGCTGAGACCCAGGCGCCATTGTGCAGGAATGCAGGGATTACATTTTTGCGGCTACGGTGGCAGGCTTGGAGATGGAAGAACTTGGTATTGGCGTCGCCCTCCTCCAGGAACCGGATACGTGATCGTTGGCGAGCGATGGTCCGGGACAACGACGCGAGGCCGAGGCTCATAAGCTTCAGCTGCCCGTGCAGCGCACGCTCACCCGAGTTTAAGGGTCTGGTTTCCTGCGCCTTGTCAAATTGAGCGATCAGCTCGCGTGCCATGAAGAGCTGACTGCGCACACTACTGGGCTACTGTTTGAAGTGTCTAGAATCAATTTATTCTATGTCGCCAAATAATAGAATTAGCACCAATCAAAGGGAGTACCTAATCGCAATCGTAACTCCACAACAGATTTATTTCACTGTCGGTTATGCAGTATGTGAAATTCACAACCAACATTTTCAGCCTTTGACTAATTATTAGAACGTGTGATCAATGTCCATCGACAATTCAATCGATATGCCTTTTACTCTATATTTTCTTAATAATTCCTACACATGTGTGAAAAAGAAAGTACTCCTATCACCTGTGTAATGATTCTTTCCCAAAACACACGATACTCTTCTACTCTAATGACTAAAGGGGCTTCCGCACCGCCACCAACTAGCTAGTGTAGATTGGCCCTTCTCTAGCCATCACTCTCGTTGGTTGGCATACAATGGCATTGCCTCTGGACTTTACACCCCACTCTCATCGGCGGTGGTGCCCATAGGCTCCACTTCACATGATGGAGACGTAGTTAAAGCCGTGCTCTTTGCTAACCTTTTGTTGTGCAAATCTATCCGGGAAAGCATAAGCATACTTCTGTTTATCCAGTTGTGTGGCGACGACATCAGGTTCTAGTATATGGCTTCTTCAATAGCATTCCACGTTTTTGTTGAATTCAAAGTGCCCTATCTGTGTATGTGGAGGGATAGGGTGGGTGGGGGTTTGTGTGTTTATGATGATGACTTCTTAGCTCGGTGGTTAGAGCTCATCCGGCGTCCTGCTTTCACCCATAGTGTCGTAAGATAGTTTTTTTTTTTTTTTTGAGAAGAAGCCATGGACAAAGGTATAGTAGTTTCTAAATGAGGGGTTAAGCTATTTTGTGCCGTATTCTTTTGGAGCTATAAAAATATATAGATGAAGCTACTTTATTTAACTGTTATATAAAATGTGAACAAAAATCTTAATTAATTTGTGCACAAAAATCTTAATTAATTGTGCAGAGAAACATGGAAAACAAAAGGTTTCATGAACACACTCATTACAAGTCAAAGGCATTATGGCTATAATCACTCGTAAACAAAAAGTCTATTATTTCAGTCATTCAATCAATCGACATGCTCATGGTTATAATCAATATTTATATTCATTCAACGTTCAATAATAAAACAAATCAATAATTATGTTTTTTTTTTCCGAACGAACTCGATAACTATGTATAGCAGTATAGCACAGAATGAGGATTACTGGCATTAATTTTTTTCACGCTACTAGACATCAAACAACCTAGCTAAAAGACTAACTAAATTTTAACTAGGTTTAGCTACTTTAATCTAGCTAAAAATTAGTTGGAGCATCCAAACACTCCAGCTAAAGTTTACCTAGAAAACTTTTAGCTGACTGAAATTTTAGCTAGTTAAATTTTAGTTGAGTGTATCCAAACAGACCCTAGATAGCAGCATCAGTGAACCCAACATACAGCTGCAACTGCAATAGCGGGACAATTGGCAGTATCATAATAACATACTATCTGAAAAGCTATAGCGCTATTTATAAAACCATGGTATTTTCATTATCTAAAAAACACATTTTTTAAAAAAATCAAAAGGCCTGATTAGAAATTTAGACTCAAATAATCAAGGACAAATCTAGACTATATGACCGAGTACTGACCTGTCGGGGACGGGGTATTCCGGGAACAACTTGCGGAGGATCCTGACGACGTCCTCGCGGTGGAGCACGGTCTCAGAGCAGATGTAGCGGCCGGCGGCGTGGGCCGCCTCGAGGACGCGGACGTGCGCGTCGGCGGCGTCGCGGACGTGGACGTACCCCTGCACGGCGTTGGCGTACGTCTTGACGGAGCCGTCGAGGTACTTGAGCACGTGCGTGAGGCTGGCGTTCACCGACGGCTGCAGCGCCGGGCCCTGCACCAGCACCGGGATCACCACCACCAGGTCCACCCCGCGCGCCGCCGCCGCCTCCCACGCCGCCTGCTCCGCCACCGCCTTCCCGTAGCAGTACCAGTTCTGGCATCGATCACAACAAAGCTATCAAAGGGATGTCTGCATGTGAACAATGGCGTCCACGCTGTTAGTTTATGCATATATATATATACCTTGGTCTCCTTGCAGAAGTCGAGATCGCTCCAGCACGATTCATCGACAATGGCGTCCGGAGCGCGGTTGGGATCCATGGTGACCGCGCCAATCGAAGACGTCAGCACCACACGGCGGACCGTGCCGGCCTCCGCCGCGGCCTCGATCACATAACGTGCGCCTCTCACCGCCGGCTCCAGCATTTTCTCCTGCGCATGGTCCGATTTTCCATGAAAGTCAAGTATTAATATAACTACATCGTCTCCAATAAGTGCAATTTTAATTCTGTGTTCTTTTATGCTTTCTAATAAAGCTAGGCTAAAGCCTTTGATTCAAAAAATTCTGTATTCTAAGCCATATTATTTTCTGCGGAACAAAGTAAAATAAAACAGCTCCTCAATTGAAGCTGTTGAAAACCCATTCTCACAAGGGGTGAGTGCTGAATGGAGCTGAAAATGCTTGCTCCTCCTTGTTTCCTCACCCAGACCAGATCCATTATGAAAACTTGTTTTACTGAATGTTTTAATAAAACATCTTCAGCTCTACTACCAGTGAAATTGCTCATGGAGGAAAAGAAAGAGATGAAGGGGTAGCCCTATTCCATTTTGGTGAGCGTTTATTGGATTCAAATCTAGCGAATCATTAACCACTCCTAAACTTTCTAATTTTAGTAAAAAAAATTTTCCGTATCCTTTTCTTTTCGGAAATTTACGAACCATGTAACTCCAACGAACCACTAATTACTCTTGCAACTTGCGGCAAAAAAATTAGCACCTTTACTTTTTTTTGAAAAGTTATAAACTTATACACCACGTCACATTTATGCATATCTTACCGGCACAAATTTTAACAATACAATATTTTGCACATAAGTTGTGTCTCATAACTTCTGTGTTTGATTCTTTTTTGCATAAGTTAATTCATTCTTTTGTGTTTTCAAATTTTAACATAAGCTATAACCTAATTTGTTCCTTTATATTTAATAACCTCTACATATAAGTTGTGTCTATAATTTTGTGTCTTTCTAAAAAAAAAAGTTGTGGATATATTTTTTTTTGGTGCCAAAAAATAGAAAGTACAGAGGTTGTCTGTTCATTCTTTGGATTTGAATTCAGTGAACGTTTGTTATTCAGTCTGTCGGAGGAGTAGGGATGAACACCTTAGCAAAAAGAGAACAAGAACCTAGTCCACGAGAAAATATAGAGTAATACTTCATAATAATTTTAATTTACACTATGCATGAAAACGGGAACACACATGTTTCTAAAACAATGTTTCTGAAACGTGGAACACAGACCGTATATGTCTCAAAAAAAAGGGCTTCGGTAGTTACAGTACGTACTGGATCGTCGGTCATCGGGGATGCGGTGTGGAACACGCCGTGGCAGCCAGCGACGGCCGCCCTCAGCGCGCTGCCGTCGAGCAGGTCGGCCCTGAACAACGTCAGCCTCTCCGCCGCGCCAGGGAGCGCTCTCAGGTGCGCGTTCTTGGCATCCTCTGTCTCATCAAACACAAACAACGATCAACATAAACAGATTGAAGAAACTAACATCGGTTGCTAGCTAGAACATTTCAACTCAGCCGGCCGTGCGTAGCATATACCAGGGTTTCTCACGGTGCCTCTAACGGTGTAGCCCCTCTCCAGGAGGAGCTTGACGATCCACGACGCGATGTACCCACCGGCGCCGGTGACGCACACCGTCTGCCCGAGTCCCGGCGCCGCCGCGTCCGCCATTGGCACTCTCTCAGGCGCTCAGTCGCTTCGCCTCACTTTGTGCTTGTGCATGCTTCATGCTTGGTAAGGTATTTATAGATGATGATGACTCGTAACTGTCTGCACTGTGACACATTAATTGAGCCACCAAATGTTTATTAGGAAATGTTCAGAATACAATGGCGTTCAGAGTTTAAGCTGATGACTGCACGCAACCTGCAGTGAAAGGCTAAAAGGACACACAATTATATCTGAGTCGATGTAGCATCTACCGTTGCACACGATATCGTCTTTTCCAATCTATATGATGTGCAATGAAAACAACTTTGCACCCACAATCCTAGCTTAGGTTATGTGGAAAGATCTAGTCGCCCCAAACAGGTCTAGGCGTGGTTAAAGATAGTTACATATATATAGACGATAAATTAAACACGAGATGGCTTAAATTGTCAATGGTGGTAAAGAACAGTGTAAATAGCGAGATCTAATAAGCATGCACGTCTAAATGCCTGTTTAGACAATGGCAAGCAAGTCGGCAGGACTGGTCGTCATTAACTTTGATATCTCTATGATTATAATAATCAGATTATATAGCCAGTTTGCGATCTAAACAAGATTGATTATATTACGGATTATTATAATCAAATATTGTGATCACCATAATTTCATAATGTAGGGAAATTAATTAAAACATGTTTTCTTGGGATTATGGGTGTTCACTCCAACTTGCCAAATTGCCAAACTAAAAAGGATGAGTAGAAATTTCTCACTTTAATCAACCATAGTCAATCAACATAATCTAGGGACCCTAATTTTAATTATAATAATGCTATGCAAAATCTAGATTATAATAATCCAATTGTGATCCAAGAAAACATGGTAATCCAATTGGGAACATATTCTTCATTTTTTATTAAGAAGTAATGCATCAGCATGGGCAGAGTACATGGTTTATATTGTTTACCAATCAACACTGATGACGCCTTCATTGCGGCGAAGTAAATGGTACGACATGTGCTTAGGTAAGGAAAGAAGCTAGTGATGTACGTAGCGGCATCTATATGAATATTTGAGGCTTTCAAGTCATTGCTAGAGCTAATCCAGGAGCATTATTTGTTGTGTAAACCGGCCTTCTCCAATCAGGCAAGCAACTATGACAAGACTTCTGCATGCGATTTGGTCACATATATAGATTTGATTCACCATTTGGATAGTCTTTTGTGGCACTAACTAAATGAAACGTATAGTTTTTATTGTTTTGAATGAGGTTGGTCAAAACTTCAAATGTTTGGGCCTCTTTGGTTAGCTACGATAGTTTACCAAACTTTGTCACATATTTTGTGGTTGTTGTTTGGTTCGCACTGCAGTTTTTGGTATACCGTAGAGTTTTGAGAGTTTTTATGGCTCTAGTAATCATATCTTTTTTTCCCACAAACGGTTCCAATTTCTAATAGCAGTGGATGACATAAGAAATCATCTGTAACTAGAATAGGGAGTATGTACCTCGAGAGAACAGTTCTTGAAAATTAGTTTAGTGAAACCGCCATCCCTAAAGATGTGTTCATTTTAGGAACGGTTCCATTAAGACAATGTACCTGTACCTTGAAAAGGAACTTCCAGGGGTACCTTGAAAAGGGACTTTCAGGGATGCTCATCTTAACTGAAATAACTCAACCTCTAGCAACCAAACATTTATTATGACAACAGATAGTTCTACCTATAGTAATCAAATGTTCAGTGTGGCAATAGAGAGGCCAACTGTAGGGTCTAATTGGTTGGCTTCTAAAATTTGTCACACTAAAGATTTGGCAAACCAAAACTTAGGCAAAAAAGCTGCCAAGATTTGACAAGGCAAATGTAAAAATTAGCAAACTTTGGTAGCCAACCAAATCCTAATCAAAACTATGGCTTACCAATTAATTCCTTGGTATGGTAAAATTTGGAAGCCAATCAATCAAACTCGTAGTAACCGAATTTTTGTTATGGCAATTGAGGGTCCATCTATTGCAATGCTATTGATGTGTGGCAATAAAGTCTATTGCAACACCCATTGTCGTTGCTAGTGCACCTATTACCACTCTTTGGATGCATGGCAACATGTATCTCTGGCAATGCCAGGTGTATTGCAACAGTTATTATTATAACATCTACGGTGGTTGTTTATACTATGGTTTGCATTCCATTGTTTAAGAAAAAAGCCTACTTCAACACCAAAATGAACCGTGGTGCAAACTTTAGACCATAATTATGGCGGCAACACGCACCCCAACGTTTTTTTTGGTGTTGCAATTTTGTCTATTGCAACACTTTTTAGGTCATTTGCAAAGGGGTAAATCCTTGTAGGGCACTAAATTTATTGGTTGGTTGAAACACCAACATTAGCTATACGAACTATGCCATAGCATGTAACACAACCAACAGTAGTAATATCAATGCTTTAGTAATATGAAATATTGAATATTAGAAAATAACCTGTATTCAATGTAATAATAGTGAACCTATATTTAATGTAATAATAGTGTATAAAAAATGGAAAAATGAAGATCATTGTCGGTTAAAAGCCACCAAAACAGTAGTGGCCTCCATGCTATCACTATGGGGGTAGGCAATAGACCTAGGAGTGAAGTGATGCTATTGCTATTGGATCTAGTGTTGCACCGGCAATGATATCATACATTCAAATAGGGTTAGGAACCGGTAATGATAGATGAGTTGCACCATTGCCAATTGTCCTCTGCTAGACCTAATTTTGGCAGTGATGGACATTGTAGAATCCAAAGTAGATAACATACAAAAGGTTAACAAATAGTTGTAATCAAGTGAAAGTAGCATTTGACTCCCTTAGTGTTGACGGTGGATAGCGTCAACTTTTTATAGTACAATAAACATGAGATATGATCAATACACATAGAAGATAGGGGGTTTTAACTAACAATTCCACGACTTTTGGTGATTTCATATTTTCTAGGCAGTGTTCCAGAAAACCGCGGTGAAGGACGTAATTATCAAGTAAATTAGCATAATTATCTCACGCTTAAACATGTGCCATTGGGCTGTACATGGAACAAGGAGACACCACGACGAAGATGGGCCCAAAAGCCCACATTAGAGGGCCGGCTGGCCTGGGCCCTAGGGCCGGGCGGCCTCCCCCCAAAACGGCCTCGGCTCAGCTTCTGGAAGCTTCCTCCACCGCCTTTGAGGGTTCATATCCACCGTACGTGAAGTCGGTTTGATCGAACGGCTCGTATGCATCCCACCGGGCTATATAAAGGGACCCCTGGCTCCCTAACGGAGGCATCCTGGAAACCCTAATTTATTATCTCTAGTTGGATCAATTTGCGAACACAATGTTTATACTTGTGGTTCAGTTGTGATGATGAGTGATTGATTCAACTACTAGCATCTCGGATAGGGTGCTACTGACGGTGGTGAAAGCCACGAGTTCCACATGTGCCTTGGTTTGTGTTGTGCAGGTGTCGAGCATGGAGGCCGTGGCCGATGGCGAGGTGAAGGTCAAGTGATGGCGTGCCGCGCCGAATGGACCGGGAGCGGTGAAAGGGCGGACGCATCGAGACTTGGACTGAGGGACCCGGAATCGCCGGGCGGGATCGCGTTGTTGGCACTTGGCTTCGACAAGCGCAAGGACATGGGCCGGTTTGTTGGTTTGGGCCTCAAAACCAACGGAGGCGGGTTTTGGTGGTTTGGGCCTCAAAACCACCTGGCGGGTTTCTGGGTTGAGCCTCAAAACCCTGACGGAGGTCCCGAGGCGGACGGACGGCACGTGGCGGCATCGGGGAGTTCACGTCGAGGCGAAGCTACTGGTGGCCGTCGGATCAAAATATTTATCCGGCTCGGTGGAGTTGTGCTACAATGTCCTTGGGCTAGGTAGTACGCTCGGTGTCATGTAAGGGCAAAACTGGAAAATGAAATAAGCCCGGGTCGATAAGTAGTGTGGAGGGAGCTCCATCTCCCCCACCTCCTCCATTTACACTTTCTCCTTTAGGTTTTTCCCTTCCTCTAGTTGCTTGTGAGAGAGAGGTCTACTAATCTTTCATTAGTGTAAGAACCAAGTTTACTCATGAGAAAGGAGGTCCCGAATCCTCCTTGTCTCCTCGTGGGGTTAGATTGATGTGTTGATTCGCATTTTGATTGTTGTTCATCGCGTTCTTTGTTTCTTCTCTTGTCCTCCTCTTGTTCCCGAGTTGATTTCTTGAGTTGTGATCCATCTTAGCGTGTGCCACTTATTTCTACTTGATCCTTGCTGTGAGAAGATCCTTTCCACCAAAGGATTTCATCTGATTCCTCACGAGCACATAGATCGGGTCGAATCAAGGTGCAAGGGCGTTTTTAGTGATGTTCTTCATTCCCCTTCGATTTCTTGTTGATTGGCTCCAAATTGGACGATGACCTCTTAGAGGTAGCTCCCCTACTGCCTAGTGATCATGCTCACCAAGTTTCGTGACAGTTGGTGAAGCTTTGGGCCACAAATCTAAAGATTGAAGTGAGGAGGCGATTTTCGGGGCGTTGTTCTTGTTTCGGGTCGCGCCAACCGGAAGTTCTGGTCATCCACCGGAAGTTCCGGTCCAAGTTTTGTTTTGGTTTTGCGTTGTTTTTGCTTGGGGGCGCTTTGTTCGGAAGTTCTGGTCTCCGACCGGGAAGTTACGTGCCCGACCGAAAAGTTCCGTCGCCGATGTAAAGTTACGGTGGAGGCCGACAAGAAGTTCCTAAGTGAAACTTCCAGTCCCTGACCGGAAGTTCCGGTCCAACTTCCGGTCCCTCACCGGAAGTTCCGTCCAACTTCTGGTCCGCGCAGTTTTCGCTGTTTCTTCTCATTTCTTCGAGGGCTTGTCTTTGGTCTTTCTCGATAGTCCCGCTGTGCCTCTAGGACATCTCCTAAGGTACCCAGCCACTCGTTGGATCATGGATTTATCGGCCGCGTGTGAGTTCTTTTTGGGGGTTGAATTTAGGACACTTGGTCAAAAGTTTTGAAAGAAATTTTAGGCTCCCATTCACCCCCCCTCTGGTCGCCACTCTCGGTCCTTTAATTGGTATCAGAGCCGGTTAAGGATCATTCCACCCTAACCGGTTCGTGATCCGCTAGAAGGCGACATGGAGCGCGGTTCGAGCAAGCCGCCATTTTTCGATGGATCGAATTACCCTTACTGGAAGATACACATGTCGGCGTATATCCAGAGTCTTGGGTCACGAGTTTGGGAAATTTACGAGGATCCGAATTTTGTTGTTCTTCCAGCTTGTGTTGGTCAAGAGCAAATAGAGCAACACGATGCTAATAGCAAAGCTCGTAATGCTCTCTTTTCGAGTCTCTCTCCGTCTGAGTTTGAGCGAGTTTCTCACTATACTACAGCTCGAGAGATCTGGGTGAAGCTTCAGAGCTATCACGAGGGGACTCCCCAAATTAAGACCAGACTCTTCGAAACATACAAGCGTGAGTATGAGAACTTTACTCAGTTGGATGGTGAGACCATCGATTCGATGTTTTCTCGCTTTCAGTCGATTGTGAACAAGATGCGAGCAAACAGGGCTCAGCTACCCTATGATGATCATGAGAGGGCTCTCAAGTTACTACACGCCCTGGATCGGAGGGTTTGGGATTCAAAGTTTCAGGCCTTGGTTGAGTCACCCAACTACGCCACTCTCACGGTGGATGAGCTGTTCAGCAAGCTCAAGTCGAGTGAGATCGACAACCAGACCCATGCCAAGATCCGCAACCCCTCTGCTCTGACTATGGCGCTGGTGTCAGGTAAAGGTGTCTCTAGTTCTTCCGCTAACCCCTCCTCTGCGATGTTTGCCTTGTCTTCCTTGATCATAGTGATAGAGGAGCAGTTGGACATGCTCGGAGACGATGAGCTGGCTCTCGTCATCAGCCGGTTCTCGCGGTTCCACAACAACCGCTTGAATCGCCGACGGGGTGGACCGAAGGATGGATGCTATGGATGCGGCGACCCCGACCACTTCGTCACCAACTGTCCCAAGCAGAACAAGCATTCCTTCGGCAAGTTCACCTCCGACAAGCACAAGGAAAAGCGCGAGTACACCTCCGACAAGCACAAGTCCAAGGGAGGCTTTGACAAGGAAGCGATGAAGCGCAAGTTCGTGAAGAAGTTCAAAGCAAGAGAGCGCGCCTTCCTCGCCTCCCTCAGCGACCTCGACTCCGATGACGAGCGTGCTTCTTCCTCTTCGAGCTATGACGAGTCCGAGAGGAAAGTCGAGGACAAGCTGAACGGCCTTTGCTTCTTCGCCGACTCCACCCACGGAGGCTTCTGCACCATGGCACTTGGTGAGGATGTGGAGGGTGGCAAGAGGGATGCTCCCGACGACGACGACACATCTAAGGTATCACTTTCTGTCGATGCGCTTGCTGCTGAGGTTGATGATTTGACTGCCACACTGCTTTGTCAGGATAAGTTGCTTAAGCATGCTGCTAGTGATAGAAAAGAGTATAAATCCAAGCTAGAAGTAGCGCTTAAGGAGCTTGAGTTAGTTAAGAACACTCCCATAGTGTCTGACGAGCCAGAGTGTGAGTTTTGTAGCGTTTACTTGGCTGATCTTGCTAGTCTGCAGTCTAAGTATGCTGAGTTGGTTGATGAGTTTGATAGCGTGCGTGCTTCAACTGTCTTGTTGGGTGCGTGCAAGTCTTGCTCAGACTTGCAATCTGAGTTGGCAGAGAAGAATGCCAAGCTTGCCTTACTTGAGAAGGCCAACTCAGATAGCACTAGTGTGGCTAAGTGTGCACTTTGTGAGGGTTTGGAGCTAGAGATTGCCAATTGCCAGCATGACAAGGTGCGTACCGAGGAGGAAAACACATACCTTCAGACCATCTTGAGTTGGGTGTCTTATAGTGAGCCGCAACTTGGCATGATGGTCAACTAATTCAAGAGGGAAATTGGTGGACCGGGATTAGGCTTTGCTTCAGGTGGGAAGGGTGATGATCTTTATGGCAAAGTTGGCGAGTGTAGTGGTGTGCTCCTGAGTGAAAAACCTACCACTACTCCCAAGCTTCTCAAAATCACACCACCTAAGCCACTTGTGCCTCCCACCAAGGATGGAGTGTTTGAAGAACCTCTAAAAGCTCCACCTCAGAAACAAGTGTGGATTCCAAAACTGAACCATCTAAGGAACCCACTTGACACACTCCCTTCCATCTCTGAGGAACCCCTTCCTAAAGCCAAGCCACCTCCAAGAGTGAACCATACCCATAAGAAAGTGAGCCAAACACCTAAAAGAGAGGTGTACCATTGTGAGTATTGTCATAGGGATGGTCACTTGGTTGAGTTTTGCTTTAGGAGGAAGAGAGATGAGAAGCGTGAGTATGAGTTGAACAACCGGAACATGTACCGTCCTCCCCATGGTGTACATGTACCACCTGTTTAGAGGCGCACTACTAGGCCTAGAGGTGCAATGCCTCAAGGTGCTAGGCCTCAGGCTGCGAGACCACGTGGTGGTCGTGCACGGCGAGGTTCGGGTCGTGGTCAATATGACTATAAACCTCGTGGTGGTGCTTTTGTGTCCCACAGTTCTAGCGGACCACGTTTTCCCTCTAGTGGTGATCGCTCCTCTCAAATGGGACATGGCATGTTTGGTGTTTTTCCTAACACTTTTTCAGGGCAAATGATGCATCACTGGTATCCTTCTCAGTTTAATAACCCCAGTGGTGTGCCATTTGGTCATCCTATGTCTTTCTATTGATGTAGGATGGAGGTTTGGAGAACATATGGCTCATTGATTCCGGATGTTCGCGCCACATGACCGAAAGTTCAAAATGGTTCTCCAGCCTCGACCCCGTGCAACACAAGGAGTACATCACATTCGGAGATAATAGCAAAGGTAAAGTGGTCTCTCGTGGAACCATTCGGGTTAACGAGAGCTTTGTTCTCAAGGATGTTGCTTTGGTCTCGAACTTGCATTTCAATTTGCTCTCTGTTTCACAACTCCTTGAGGACGGCTTTGAAGTGCGCTTTAAACATGGCTTTTCTTGAGTTCTTGACTCTCAGGGAGATCTTGTTTGTCGGATCGTCCCATTTGGCCATGTCTTTCGAGCTGATTTTTCTCACTCTTTTGGTTGTTCCCGTTGTTTGGTGGCCGGATCCTCTTCTGAGCTTTAGAAGTGGCATAGGAGACTTGGTCATTTGAGCTTTGACCTTCTTGCTAGGTTGAGTTCACTTGGCTTAATCCAAGGATTGCCCAAGTTGAAATTTGAGAAGGATCTTGTTTGCCACCCTTGTCGTCATGGGAAGATGGTAGCCGCTTCTTACCCACCTGTGAATCAAATCATGACCAAGGAACCCGGTGAGCTACTTCACATGGACACAGTTGGTCCAGCTCGGGTTCGGTTAGAAGGTGGGAAGTGGTATGTGCTAGTGATTGTGGATGACTTTTCGAGGTACTCTTGGGTGTTTTTCATGGAGAGTAAGGATGAGGCTTTTTCACATGCTCGAGATTTGATTCTTCGGTTGAGAAATGAGTTCCCTAAGAATGCCATGAGAACTATTCGTAGTGACAATGGCACAGAATTTAAGAATACTCATTTTGAAACTTTCTGCAAGTCTTTGGGTCTTGAGCACCAGTTTTCCTCACCTTACGTCCCGCAGCAAAATGGCATTGTTGAGCGCAAGAATCGGACCCTTGTTGAGATGGCTAGGACGATGCTCGATGAGCATAGGACTCCTAGGAGGTTTTGGGCCGAAGCAATCAACACAGCTTGTCATGTTTCCAATCGCATCTTTCTCCGTGCTTTTACGAAGAAAACTTCTTATGAGTTGCGATTTGGGAGGTTACCCAAGGTGAGTCATTTCAGGGTGTTTGGGTGTAAGTGCTTCATCTTGAAATAAGGTAATTTGGACAAGTTTGAGTCCAGGTTCTCCGACGGTATCTTTCTTGGTTATGCTTTGCATTCTAGAGCTTATCGAGTACTTAACCTTGAAACTAACCGTGTTGTGGAGACCTGCGAGGTCACATTCGATGAAACTATGCCTTGTACAACCTCTGTCTTTGAGCGTGCAGGTGATGAAGAACTTGGTGAAAGCATTTTTGTGGAGGAGGAGCAGGACGATGCCGATTGGGGTGATCCCGAGCCGACTCCACCGGGCTGCCCCTATCGAGCCTGCGACGACTACTTCAGCTCACAGTCCCGCACCCCTCTACTTCCACTTCTTGGGGACCGTTCGAGCAGACTTCCTTAGCTTTACCTCACCCGCCAGACCTGAGGATGCACCACAGCCTGTTGAGAGGGAGGCGACTTCTTCCGAGAGGCTCCACGACACATTCGGGCCGCCGCCACCCCGCCGTACAATGATCGGTGATATTGACCCGGCGAGTCACGCGGTCTAGGTCTTATCACATCTCACTTCGCTCATTCTCGCATTTGTAGCTTCTTTTGAGCCCCGAGATGTTGGACATGCTTTATCTGATCCTGATTGGGTTAATACCATGCATGAGGAGTTAGAGAACTTTGATAGGAATCAAGTCTGGTCTTAGTTCCTCCACCTCCGAGTGTCATCCCATAGGTACAAAGTGGATGTTTAAGAACAAGCGTAGTGAAGATGGGGTGGTTGTTAGGAATAAGGCTAGACTTGTTGCTCGTGGGTACCGCCGTAAAAGGATAGACTTTGAGGAAACCTTCGCTCCCTGTAGCTCGCTTAGAGGCTATCCGCATTCTCGTTAGCGTTACATTTCGCTAAGGGCTTTAAGTTGTTTTAGATGGATGTCAAGAGCGCTTTTCTGAATGGGTATATTGAGGAGGAAGTGTATGTTAGGCAACCCCCAGGCTTTGAAAATCCTAAGTATCCTAACCATGTCTTCAAGTTGCACAAAGCTTTGTATGGTCTTAAGCAAGCCCCTAGAGCGTGGTATGATAGGCTAAAAACCTTTTTGCTTAAGAAGGGATTTAGGATGGGATCCGTAGATAAGACTTTATTTCTCCTCAAGTAAGGCAGTGATCTTCTTTTGGTTCAGATATACGTGGATGATATTATCTTTGGTGGCTCTTCTTACGCTTTGAATACCAAGTTTGCAGAGTTTATGAGCAGGGAGTTTGAGATGAGCTTGATGGGCGAGTTGACTTTCTTCCTCGGCCTTCAAATCAAGCAAACGCGGGATGGGACGTTCGTGCATCAAGGCAAGTATACAAAGGACGTCCCCGAAGAAGTTTGACATGGGTGAGGCCAAGCCTCTTTTCGACGCCCATGTCGACTACGACGGCCCCCTCGACGCCGACGAGGATGGAGAAGCGCCGATCGAGGAAGAGTACCGGGCATGATCGGTCGTTCTGTACCCGACGGCGACAAGACCCGACATACGATTTCTTTGTATGCCTCGCACACGTTTTCAGGCTTCCCCGCGCGACGCTCACCGTCAAGCGGTGAAACGCATCATGAGGTACCTCCGGTTTACCCCCGAGTTTGGACTTTGGTATTATGCTTCTTCCTTGCTCTCTCTTTGCAGTTATTCGGATGCTGATTTTGCTGGCTGCCGCTTAGATAGGAAGTCCACATCGGGGACTTATCGCTTTTTGGGTTCGTCTCTTGTGTCTTGGTCATCCCGGCTTGCGCCTAGCGTTGCACAATCCACCACGTAAGCTGAGTATGTCGCCGTTGCCGCTTGTTGTTCCCAAATGCTTTTAGATGATAGCCACCCTATGTGATTTTGGTCTTGAGTTCTCTAGAGTGCCTTTTTTTATCAGGTGATAGTACTAGTGCCATCAATGTTGCTAAGAACCCAAGACTTCACTCCAAGACCAAGCACATAGATGTTCGCTTTCACTTTCTCCGCGATCACCAAGAGAAAAGCGACATTGAGTTGCATCACGTAGCCACCCGGATCAGCCTTGCGTATCTTCTCACTAAGCCCCTCGATCAAGCGACTTTTGCTCGCTTATGAGGAGAACTGGTGTGTGTTTCTTTTTTAGAGGAGGGAAGCACTTTGTTTGTTGTACACTAGTTTCAGTTTCTTTTGTAGTCTAGGTTTTGATTTGTCTCTCGTATGATAGTGCATTTGCATTGTATTTTGTGATATACTTGTATTTTGAGCTTCATGTATATAACACTTGGAATAAAACTATGCTCTTGTTAGTATGCCTTGTGAGTATTTTGTGGTGCTTGTCGCCTTAGGCTCTCATTGATCATCTCGCTACATGTTATGAGTTGAGCATGATTTTCTAAGGTGAACTTATTTAAACTTGCTGAAATTAAAAATGTTCACCGCCGGAGATGGTAATTAGCATGTGTAGGATGTTGAGATCCCTTTATGCTATATTGTGCATGCTTGGTTACTATGTCTCATGCTTTGAGTCCCACACTTGCTTAGATACTTTACTTGTGCTAAAATCTGAAATCTAAGTAAGTTAAATGAAAAGATCGAGATGGGTCCGTATTGTCCCATATCAAGGTATCAAGACTGCTTTCAATTGCATATTTAGATGAACTTGAGCCTTGTAGTGGATGACCGAAACCATTGCTTTGAGCTCCCCGATTGTCTTTTGACATAGGCTCCGCTTGGTTGAAAAGTTAGGCTTGATAAAGACGGATAACCTCTCGCACACACACATGCATGACCAATACTTGTAATTTACTGCCAACTCTGAAAATCTGATAAAATTGACAAGTTTGAGGTCTTTGACATGATGTGTGACTATGGTTTGGGGTAGTTCACCTTGTTTACACATGACTAGCACTAGGTTGATTTTTAGCTTGCATTTGCTAAGTGCTATCTTTTGTGGTGAACCTCTTTCTGAAGAACTTAAAATCTGCTCAAAACTGCTTACACTTCATATTCCGTATCATTTGATCAGTTTGAGCATATGCTAGCACCTGTCTGTTGTTGCCTTACTCACCTGGTTTGCCGGCTAGAGCATCTTTTCACTCTGATTGCTATATACCTGAAGCTTCTGTATTTGTGCATGTCATTGTATTTTAGGCTTGCTGTGTGCATTATTCAACAAGGGGGAGAAATTTGACACACACATGTCTGACACATCACATGCCTATGTCAAGGAGGAGTCACTTGACATGTCTTGATTGGTTGTCTTCTCAGAGGGTGAGACTAGTTCTCAAAGGGAGAAGGGGAGAAGATTGTGTGCACTCATGTATGCATTTGCTCAGGGAGAGTTGTTTTGCATTGCTTCTTGTTAGATGTGTTGAGCCTTGCCTCTTTCTGGAGGATCTAGCGTTTTCGAGTGCTTCTTGCTTGGCTAGCGGTGTTGAGCCCGCTTTCTGCCTCTTCTTGAGGGCTAGCCATGTTTTGCTTGGTTGTGTCGAGCCGTTGCCCATGTCTTTGGGGACCAAGGTTTGCTTGCTTCAAATAATCCTGTTTTGCTTCTCTTTGGCTTTTGGTCGTTTAGTAAGCTTTCTTCCTTTCTTCTTCTTCTTCTATTTCTTTTTCTCAGCCGTGGTGTGTTGGTGTTGAACAATGCACTCATCAAGGGAGAGATTGCGAACACAAGGTTTATACTTGTGGTTCAGTTGTGATGATGAGTGATTGATTCAACTACTAGCATCTCGGATGGGGTGCTACTGATGGTGGTGAAAGCCACGAGTTCCACATGTGCCTTGGTTTGTGTTGTGCAGGTGTCAAGCATGGAGGCGGTGGCCGGTGGCGAGGTGAAGGTCAAGTGATGGCGTGCCGCGCCGAATGGACCGGGAGCGGTGAAAGGGCGGATGCATCGAGACTTGGACTGAGGGACCCGGAATCGCCGGGCGGGATCGCGTTGTTGGCACTTGGCTTCGATAAGCGCAAAGACATGGGCCGGTTTGTTGGTTTGGGCCTCAAAACCAACGGAGACGGGTTTTGGTGGTTTGGGCCTCAAAACCACCCGGCGGGTTTCTGGGTTGAGCCTCAAAACCCTGGCGGAGGTCCCGAGGCGGACGAACGGCACGTGGCGGCATCGGGGAGTTCACGTCGAGGCGAAGCTACCGGTGAGAAGGCGCGGTGGCCGTCAGATCAAAATATCTATCCGGCTCGGTGGAGTTGTACTACAATGTCCTTGGGCTAGGTAGTACGCTCAGTGTCATGTAAGGGCAAAACTGGAAAATGAAATAAGCCTGGGTCGATAAGTAGTGTGGAGGGAGCTCCATCTCCCCCACCTCCTCCATTTGCACTTTCTCCTTTAGGTTTTTCCCTTTCTCTAGTTGCTTGTGAGAGAGAGGTCCACTAATCTTTCATTAGTGTAAGAACCAAGTTTACTCATGGGAAAGGAGGTCCCGAATCCTCCTTGTCTCCTCGTGGGGTTAGATTGATGTGTTGATTCACGTTTTGATTGTTGTTCATCGCGTTCTTCGTTTCTTCTCTTGTCCTCCTCTTGTTCCCGAGTTGATTTCTTGAGTTGTGATCCATCTTAGTGCGTGCCACTTGTTTCTACTTGATCCTTGCTGTGAGAAGATCCTTTCCACCAAAGGATTTCATCCGATTCCTCACGAGCACATAGATCGGGTCGAATCAAGGTGCAAGGGCGTTTTTAGTGATGTTCTTCATTCCCCTTCGATTTCTTGTTGATTGGCT
>JADLZL010007082.1:0-57504 GCA_015844335.1 Chrysopogon serrulatus | reverse complement strand
GATCATGGCCATCCACGCGTGCTGGGTCCAGAAGCGTCCTCCCGAGAGCTTCTCGACACAGAGAAAAAGCCTTCCACTCTAGGCTCCACTCGAGCTCACTGCCATTGCCCACCTTCCTCTCCCGCTTCTCTTTGCACTCGAGATGCCGTCCGTCCCCGCCGCCCGCCACCGAAGCCGTGGAATCTCCTCGCCTCCACTCCTCGCTGGCCCCCAGCCCCCTTGCCCCCGCTGCTAGGCGAAGAGGGGTCCGTCCTTGGCTTCTCCATCATGGCATGCGCCCGATATGCTGTCGAACTCACCCCCCTCCTCCACCCTTTTCCCCTTCCGGGCACAAGAGCGCTTAAGTTAGGGTTTATGTGCTCGGTTTTCGCACGACATGAAGGGAACAGGAGGGGGTAGGGGAGTACTGTTGACGGTGGATAGCGTCAACATTTTATATATTAAAAGGTATGAAACATACATAAATATCTAGAATGCTAGGGTTTTATCTAACAATTTCCATGAGTTTTTGTGATTTATCAATTTCCAGGGACTAATACAGAAAACACCGAAAAAGGGGCATAACTACAAATCTACACCATGGAATTATCCGCAACTCAAGAATATGCCAAACTACTCTAGAAGGATCTAGAAGACACCGGAGCGAAGGGGAGGCAGGGCCACCTCCAGGTGGGGCCGACCGGCCCCACCTGCCAGGCCGGGCGGCCTCCTGTGAGGGGAACCCTCTCCCCCCTTCTGGAGTCTTCTTCCACCGCGTTTGAGGATCAATCTTAGCCCTACGTGAAGTCGGTTTGATCAAATGGCTGTCGTGCATCCCACCGGGCTATATAAGCGGAGCCAGACCTTCCCCAGGAAACCCTAATTCATTCAATACCTTATTCAAGTCATTCAAGGTCGAGCCAGTTGAAGATCAAGTCATCTAGAGCTTCAAGTTCTAGTTCCTCATAGCCTTCTAGTTCATAGTTTAGCCTAGTTAGATCTAGATTAAAGGAAGTCAAGGCGTGTTAATCAGTCTTGGATTCTAGAAGTTGTCAAGAAGAGAAAAGTCTGGTACAGTTCTTAAACTTTTCTTTCTTATTTTATTATCTGCGTTTGTATGATATTTACTACCAACATTGTTCTTCATCTTAGTTTAATTATTATGTTTATTGTCTACTTCAATACATCTAGTTTAGTTGGTTTGCTATTATATTCATGCACTGGTTCATATAGCGCTCATTTAGTTGATCATATGGTGAGTGGTAGACAATATGTAGACATGGTGTCTAGATGCTTTGTTTATCTGCGGATATCCCCAGTTGTGCCGGGTAGTGAGGTAGATCGTGGGTGTGATAGACCTATTGAGTCCTTTGTAGGCCTTCCCCCGTATGGTGGATTGGTAGAGTGAGATTGTCAGGTTAAGAGTGTATTTATACACATGAGGTTTCTGTACTCATCTTTTCCTGTACATTGCTCCGATGTGTTTGGGAACTATGGTAGTATTACTTGACAATGATTACTAGATGTACTTGCACTAGTTGAAGTAGCTTTGACATCTAGTTAAATACTTAGGAGTTATTTCTCTATTACCTGATTAGGCAACGCTGACATGATTAGAGTATGATGGAGTAGTATCATTAGGAAATGACTGATTGATAGCTCATTATCATTATATTTATTATTATTATTTATCTTGTGATTTACCCCCTGATGAGTGAGAGTATGACATTGGTTACATCGTCTAGTCAATGCATATGTTTATACATGTTATCAATACTATGAGTAGCTTCTTAGCAATGCCTTTCCAGTGGTAGAATATAAATGACAACCTGGTAATACTCTAGGTAAAATGCTACAATGATATAATTATCTATCCACTTGCAGAATCGTTCTTAGTTTATATTTCTCTTTATTTATTTCTGCCTAGTCACATAAAATGATAAGATTTAGTACCAATGTTTATTCCTAACTTTATAATTGGGGATGACAACCTAGTTTCACAGTTAGGAATAAGGGTAAAGAGGCTAGTGGCTAGTTGCTAAAGGCAAGTTAATTAATACCAATATTTTTAGCGTCATTGCGTGGGATAGAAATTTGAGATTTATTGCGGTGACGTTAAAAATGCCAACACGTACCTGCGGATCTCTCCCCTCGTGGAGACTCGCGGCCTTCTCCCTGCAGCAACGGCTCCCTCGGTGCGTGCGGCGATGGGGTTGGACGACGTCCTCCACACCAGCTCCCGATGCGGCTTCCCATCGTCCACGACACCGGCAGCCACCAAAAAGGTACCCCTTCTCTTCCGTTCCTGGCTCCCTGCTGTGCGAAAATCAAGCGCCCAGACCCTAGCTATCTGTATTCGGATCTGAATTGATCTGATCCAGTTACAAGTGTGCATCCATGTATTATGCCTACAAACTTTTTCCTTTTTCTTTTTGCTAAAAAGATTGGTTTTTTTCCCAGTAGACCATAGTTGATTTGGTGATAATCAGCGTATCAACATGACAATTTCACTACCTTTTGTCTTTTTTAGTTATCCCAGCAAACAGTTGAAACTATTTTTTTCTATCAACTTCAGTTTCCTCATCATCAATGTGAACCTCCTTGATTGTTGGTCATCGATAATGCTCAGATCCGCCACTGCATCGTGGTCATCCAGGCCAGTCTGAGGTCCACATCAATGATGCTCAATCAAGGATAAACACCTGCATATTTATCCAGAGGAGGTAATATTATAATTTCTGCCGTTAAAAACAAGCTGCAGCCTCTATTGCTGATATTGTTGCTTATCTGTAGTTTTTCGGTTCTGGGCTGTGCATGCTTACAGAACAGAGACATCGACCTGAACATGCATCCAACCAAGGTAAATATATATGCATTGTGTTCTCTACAGTTCTAATTAGGCTGCATCTTCTAACTGTGGTTCTGATTGATCCATATGTGTTGTCTGCTCCCCCACCTGCACCTTTGGTCCTTAAAAATATTACTAATTAATGCAACCAACCGTAAATGTTGCTATCGAGATATTGTCTTTGTGCTGGACTGTTTTTGGCAGCCATGAAACACCCAAGGTTTGAGGTGTCTCGTGGAGACACAGTCCATCAAGGAAATGGCTTAAACAGGCTACACATAACTCGGAACTTTGTGAAGTAAGTCCTTTTGGATACTGTGTACAGCTGTGTTTCTAATTCCATCTTAGTTCTGTGATTTCCCATTCAGAACTATGCAAACATACAGCAATATCAATTAACTTATTTGATGCATTTTGCTTTGAGTTGCATTGTTTGTATTCATTAATTGCATGAATGTGTTGTTCGATTGTATGTCCTACCTGTGTAAAAAGCCCTTTTGCACTATGCGGTGCACCCACACACATCCCTACTGCTAGATCAATAGCATCAGCAAGCATGCATATTTTGAAGTTTTTAACAAAATTTTATTTTCCTTATTGTAAATGGCTTAAAAGGAGAGAGGGTATTTTTAAAACTGCCCTGCCAGTGCTCATTGTTAATGCTTTTTTTTCCTTGATATGCCTAAGTTTTTTTTCCAGGGTACCAAACTAATGTTCGAACTGCTACTGCTAATATTTGACAACAGTATGATCTGCTGGATACATCCATTACAAAGCCTAATACACATTATGGAATGTAAGTACTGCTCATGTTTAAATCGATTTACTCCAACTTCGTTTGTTCTGTTTATTAATCACAATGAAATGCTACATGATTTTTGTGCTTCCACCTTTTTGTCCTGTTCAAATTTAAGTTAAGAAACTCCTAGCCTTGCTTACTAAAACAGTTTCAGATTCATGTTAATAGCAGCAACGCACTGCTAAAGAAAACCTTATTAGCAAATCGTGTAACCTTACTAAAAATGTCTCAGTGCAAAGACTTACTGCTTATTCCTCTAATTTTTGAAATTTAGACTTGCTGGGAACACCGGTGAGGGCCCACATTGTCGTGAATAATACAGGTCAGCACAGATTGACCATTAATGATCCTTATTTCTTCAAAATTGCAAATATCGCTTGCTCAAACCAATTACAAATTAATCTTAATAACTAAGTGATCTGAAATCTGGGATCCCACTATTAATTTCCGAAAACTTCCCTTCAGGTTCTATTTTTTTTTCTTCTAAAAAGTACATCTACCTTGTCACTTTGTGAACAAATTGAGTTGTTACATGGTTGTGTTAGTTAGCTCTGAAAAAGAAAAGATGGTTTGTTATTGATTGCAGCACCATCTATTTTTGGCTACATGAGAGACACCTCCGTTTAATTTGTGTCTTGTGGATCTAAAACACCAGGTTACGAAGATCGCTTTTCATGCACTCAACCAAGCTATTAAAGATGTCGCTGATGAATCATCTAATAGCAACGAAAGGTTTGTTACGACAACTCTTTCCCCCAACTATTTATTCATTGTGGTTATGTAAATGGTGCATGCATGGTCCTCTATGTTTGATTATGGTGAGATTCCAGGTATCAACCTTTTGGTAGCATCACTGTTTGGCCACAAACTTTTGGTTGGTTGCTCAACTCAAATGTATAGGACTAATTGGTTGGCTGCCTTCTCAAAAAGAAGGGTTGCCTGCATACTTTTTAAGCCGCATTACCTAGACATACAGTGGTTTCTCCATTTCCCATAATGTTGTCTCCGGATTCTTGCCCATGCTGCATGCAGTATGCACTCATCCTTTTTTCCAAGTGCTCTGCTTAATCGCGTTTCTAGAATGTCTGTTGTTTTACATAGGTTACAGGACTGTTTCTTAGCTTCTGAAAATGAATGTATCATGGTGTCCCCAAAATGAAATCAATTTGTGGTTCCTCTCAATTTGCAATGACCCATGTGCAGCATGGGACCATTGCCATGGGAATTTTGTAGCCTTCAAACATGCTTTGCATTGCCCTGCCTCATTTTGCAATAACTTGCACAGATGAATTAGTCAGTTGGGTTATGCAAATCTTTATCTATGTCCTGTCTGATACTACACCTGTTCTATAAGCCTTCGACGCCGTTGTAATAAAATATGATATTACTAAGTGGTTTCCTGTGGTTTCTTACTCTCTTGCAGCAGCCCAAATAATGGAGTCAAAGATGAGCCTAGCTTAAGTGAGTGAGTGGAAATAGAGCAAGGCAGCTGACCAGCGCAAGGCATACCGCGACCTGATTGATATTTATGTGCCTTCGTATTTATTTACGTGGATCATGCTTTTGTACGGCCGGTGGTTTGTCCATTACTCTGTCTGGGATAGCTGCTTATTACAGATTATAGCCAAGATAGCTTTTTCTATTTTCCATTGCTTGTCTTTCCTAAGACACTCGCAGTCTGTACCTTGCTATTCCTGTCCCTAATCAGAACTACAGCAACCGGTTGCAATAAATAGCTAAAGTGCCCTTTCAAGATGACATTTTGCTTCAAGCAACTGCCATTCCCTTGCCGCGGCGAAGCGCGGGGTGCCATCTAGTTTAGTATCAATACGTGTGTGATGTTTGTGTGTTAGCTTCCTTTGCAATTGGTAACCCTCAACAAATATTTGTTGCTCTCTTAAAAGCAGAAGTAAAACTTAAAAAAAAAATGCACCAAACGATACCCAAATACAGGTGCTCTCTACCCATAGTAGTGAAATCATATGACATGGTGGCCTATGGCTCACAATCCGCGCGAGACAACGGCTTAGCATAGCAGCCGATTGCCGACGACCAAAGAAATGATGAGCGAAAAAGATGTGTGGCCTGTGTTTCACGTTGGAAGAATAGCTGATGGAATCATGCGCCAAATTCCAAGATCTAATTCCAAAGCATCCAAATGTCAAGATAAAGAAAAAAGTCTAAATAACCCCCTGACGTATCTATGGCGGTCAACATAACACCCTGAACTTTAAAACCGGATATTCTACACATTAAACTTTTTGAAACCGATCAAATAACCCCCTAGGTGGTATTAGGGGGTGGTTTTGCTGATCTAGCAATCCACGCTGGCTAGTTTTGATGACGTGGCATTCAGCCCCACCCGTCAGCCTGGATGACTCCTACATTCACAGCTCCAGCTGGTCCTCTCTCTTTGTCGGACCTCGCCCCCGCCCAAGCCGTGCTGCTCGCGGACCTCACCCCGCACGGGTGAGGTCCACACCGCGATCTGCTGCCTCGCCAGCCACCGTCGCGGCGGTGTGCAGGCCTCGTGGTGCGTGCTCCTCTCCGCCATCTACATCCATCGGCTGGCAGGATACCCGATGGGATTCCCCACACCAACGCGCACACGTGGATGCCGTCGCGAGGAAGCCTAGCCTCTGGACTCATGCTGCGTGTCTGTCCTACTCCACGAGCCGCAACAGCACGTCGACGAGGTCAGTCGCCACATATTCGCCACCAGCTTGAGCTAAACGTCGTCGCCGCCGTTCTTCGTGGTCGACAAGGATCTTCTCGTAGAATCGTGCAGCCGTTGTTTCATCTGCACCTTGAAACCCTGTATGTCGAGCCAGCCCAGCAACGGGAGCCGGTCGCGGCGAACGCCTTGTCCAGCATGCGCCGAAACTCCTTGCCGCGGAGCTGCCGTTAGCAGCCCGACCATTTCTCGTGTCCTACACCGCCATGCGGAGGATGTTCTGCATCGTGGCGGCGATGGGCGCGGCCAACACACTCGAACAGGCCGGCATGAGTGTGCGCATCTCCTGCGCCAGGACGCGCGGGGATGAGTCCACGCGATGGTGTCATGCCGAACTATTTTCTATCACTGGCTCTAGCTGCCGTTCCACCGTTTTTCATCTGCATGCACTAAGGACTAAGGAGTAGGAACAGAGGTGATAATAATAACATTGAGCGAACTTCAAGTAGTTAACTGCTCTGTATCAGCATTTTCAGTTTGAAAGCCTGTACAATATCTCAGAATGAATCGCTAAAACCTGCATCTTCCTGTTCCCAGAGGAACTATGTACGTGACACAGGACTAAGCAGACAGAAAAAGCACCCCCTCTCTCGGACGACTTGAGGCTCAAAACTCGTGAGCTAATCATCAGTCATGCCATCATGACTCCTCAACAGCCTCCGGTATGCTGTACAGGGCGGGCCTCCAGTGCGGCAGTGCCCCCTCGTCTCCTGTTGGTAGTACAGCCTGCCAGAAGTCATCAGCTCGGCCAGCACCTCCTCCACCTGCCGCCGCTTGGCCTTGCTGTCGCCACGGCCGCTGCCGCCGGCCTTCTCCAGCAGTTCCTGCAGCTGCCGCCGTGTCACCCTGATCTTCACCTCTACCTTCTCCTCGATGGCGGCGGCCGCCTTTTGCTGCGGACCTCCACCTCCCACTCGCCGTCGCGCGCTGCAACTTGAGGCAGTACCCCATGTGTGTTCGCGATAGATCGAGCTGCTGTGCCCAAGCTCGAGTCTATATATGAGCAACGGGCCGTGCCGGCCCGGCCCTGTCCTGGCCCGTGCCGGGCACGGCCCTAAAGGGCCCTAAGGCCCACTGTGCCGTGCCAAAGTGGCCCTCCGTGCCTGCTCGCCGGCCCAGGCACGGCCCTACGGGCCCTTTTCCGTGCCGTGCCGCCCTAAAAAGCACGGGCCAATAGGGCTTAGGGCCGGCCCTTAGCCCGCTAACACACAAAAAAAACAGTAGATTCGTCTAAATTTGAATTTTGACAAGAATTTTACAGAATATAGCACAATTCATACATTTCTCAAAATTATCTCAAAACTATCTTCAACAATTCATAGTTTCACTTGCAACATGTGAAAATTCATCTCTAAATTCCCAGCCTAACGGGCCGCCGCCGTGCCTCCTCTTTTTAGCGGGCCGTGCCGTGCCGGCCCTCGTGCTTCAGTGGCGGCCTAGGCACGGCCCGCTAACCGTGCCGGACCGGCCCTAAGCCCTATGCGGCCGTGCTCGTGCCGTGCTTGTGCCGGGCCGAAATCAACGGGCCCGTGCCGTGCCGATGGGCTTAAGGCTGCATGCTCAAGATTACTCGAGTCCCTGGACCGCACCGTACCAACGCCGCGCAGTTTGTGGAGCGCAGCCTCCTAGTCACGATGGAGCTCCTGGTCTTTGCTGGAGTCGCGGTCAGGGGCAGCGCCGCCCGGCATTCCCGAAGTCGCATGTCGCCGCCTCGGAACCTCGCTGCTCCACCGCATAACGCCCGACTCTCGTCTGTCGTCTCCCTCGCCGCAAGCGCCATGGCGCTGCCCACGTTCCTGCAACCACGACGACCTGCCGCTCCATCACGTGTCATGCCAAGCTTCCGCAGCACTAACTCGCAACTACACCCACGCCGTAGCCTTGGAGCCCCGAGCTCGCCCCGCCGAAGGCCGCCGAACCGCGCCTCCGTCGCCAAGACTAGGCGTATTTCTGACCGTGCACCACCTGACAATTGGGTCCTACTGCCACTGTGTCTTTGACCGCCAGGGTGGAGTGCCAAATAGGCAAAACCAGATGCCCAAAACAGCCCAGGGGTAAAGTAACCGGTTTGTCAAAGTTTAATGTGTTGAATATCTGGTTTTATAGGTTGGGGGGTGAAGTATTCCGCACGTGATACGTTAGGGGGTTATTTATACTTTTTTCTCAAGATAAATGATTCCAACTCTCTAATTCCAAGATCTAATCTAATTCCAAAGCATCCAAATACTTACTGATGATGTACGATTGTTGCTGAAGATGTATAGCAATACAAATTTGTATAGTAATATATTGCATTTATTTATTTATTTATCTACTGTACTTATTAAGGCTATCGTTAAATGGTGCCATAGATGCTACATGGTCATTATTAAAAAAAACACGCGGCTGCCGCCGGGCGGCGCCGCCCCCAACGCCAACGGTCACTCGAGAGAAGAGACTCGCATTCCCATCCCCAGCCAATCACCTCTCGCCTTCAAATCCTGCGCCCCACCGCTCCGATCTATCCTCTACTCGCTTCCATTCCACGGATCTCTGGCCGCCGCCTCCCACTCAATCGCCGCCGACGAGAAAGCACCGCCGACCCGATCGTCATCCATGGCCCGGGGCGAGAACCAGGAGGCGCCGACCGGGAACGTCCCCGCGGCATCCGCATCCGCATCCAAGCCGGCGTCGTCATCAGCGGGGGCCGGGAAGGGGTTGGAGGGCCAGTCGGTGGTGCGGCGGCTGCAGTCGGAGCTGATGGCGCTGATGATGGGCGGCGACCCGGGCGTGTCGGCGTTCCCGGACCCGGAGGGGGACAGCATGCTCCACTGGGTGGGCACCATCGCGGGCTCCGCGGGGACGCCCTACGAGGGCACCTCCTACCGCCTCGCGCTGGCCTTCACCGCCGAGTACCCCTACAAGCCGCCCGCGGTGCGGTTCCACACCCCCTGCTTCCACCCCAACGTCGACGTGCACGGCAACATCTGCCTCGACATCCTCCAGGACAAGTGGTCCTCCGCCTACGACGTCCGCACCGTCCTCCTCTCCATCCAGAGCCTGCTCGGAGGTAACGGGACGGGATTCTTCCTTCCTTTGTTCGGTCGATGGGACGACGCATCGATCGATCTCGTGTGCGCTGGCGCTGCTGCCATCGATCTATCTCGTGTTTCTGACCGATTGATTGATGCGTTGTGCAGAGCCGAACAATGACTCGCCGCTCAACACGCAGGCGGCGGCGCTCTGGGCGAACCAGGAAGGTACGCGATTCGACATCTCCAGTTCTCCACTTCGCTTCTCATCAATAATCCCGCGGTCGATGGATCGATCGGTTCGTGTTCTGAATCTTGCGTTCTCGTTCTTCGTTGTCCAGAGTTCAGGAAGATGGTACAGAAGCTCTACAAGCCCGCCGCGTAGAGGAAGGGAGGACCGGAGGAGGACAGCGCGCGGTCGCCGTGGGTTCTTCAAGCACTGATCTCGCTTGGGTCCATGGAGAAGACGAGAAATTAATAGATGGATGCTTTCGTTGGGTTGGATTCCCAATCTGGTGGTGTAGCGGGAGTATAGTACAGTCTGTTCTTTGAGTTCATCTAACAGTGGTTGTAGTTTTTAACGACTTGTTTGGCATACATCTTTCGACAAATGCATACAATGGGATTTAATTTTTCCATAACAATCGTTCTAGTAGTTGCAAATCAGTTCTAGTAGTAGATCAGTTCTGGTACTATTGAGATGCTTAACGTATTAGCCTTGCTGTGTTTGGCATGTTTTCACTCATGTATGGATGCTTCCACCAAATCCATTTTTTTTTTTTGTAATGTGGGGGATGTTGATGATAGTCAGTTAGCATCAAAATTATAAGACGATCGTCATATAAGAAATGCGAAAACATCAATAATTTAGTTTGAAGGAAATTAGTTACTATGGATGCATGTAAGATATTTTGGCTTGCAGGTTGATAATTAGGCCTTAGTAGACTGCAGGTTGCATTTTTTATGAGAAGTTGACAACCCGCACAACCTGCAATGATTTTTGGGGGCCTAGGGTATGGCGGGCTGTCTGCAGAGCAGCCCGTTTGCATCCTAATTACAGACTGTTCTTTGAAAATCCCAAATCAATGTTCCATAAAAAATCATTTTTAAATCTTGTTTCGCCCCTTTGTTCACACAAAACATCAATCAAAAAAATTTCAGATAACCATTAACAACGTGTTACCCAGTTGAAAACCACATGTGCTTGATGAGTTGATGTTGCCGTTCCTCTCCTACGTAGTGTTGTTGCTCTGCTGATGTATCAAGAATTCAAGGATCAGATGGACCCTGTCCACCAAAGTGAATTCATATTTTCAGTAATGTGGGGGATGTTGTGCACTTACTCCGCTTCAAATTATAAGACGCACCTAGATATAAGAAATGCGAAAACATCAATAATTTCAGAAAGAAGGGAATAGTTACTGTGGATGACGTAAGATATTTTGTTTCATAAAAATAATTACAATTAGTAGACTATGCAGACATTTTGTATGAGAAGTTGAGAACACAGCCAAACTAGCGGAAATCCCTACACTGCTGCCTTGTCACTTTTTTGGTGTGCATTCCACGTCATTCACAATCGCATTTACACAGTCCACAGGGAACTAGCTCGTTTCTTGTCAAGTCTATGCATATGCATATGGCAGTAACCTAGGTGGCCCGAAACAGGAATACAAGCCATTTCAACAATTCTCGCCGAGCTCGATACAGGTCTACAGTAGCATCACGGCAGTTCAGCAATGAGATAATGCATCAAAAATTATTTTCAAGTTCGTTAGCTAGCTGAAGCGAATAGCATGCTGTCAACTGTCATCAGTTATGATGCTCGATATCCGCTCAAAGAACATACTGCACATGTTCATGCTGAATCTTATGTCTTCCTTCATCCAGTCGATGGCTATCCTATCCAGGGTGCCCAACGAGGAGAGCTTATATGACCATTCACCATGTTTCTCCAACCATGTTAGGGTGAAACTGTAGCCTGCAAGAGTTTAAACTCTGTAAGGATCATAATCAGTTCCTTTATATTATATGAGTAGAGAGTGAATACATCCTGGAATGAAATGAAACCATATGAAAGTTGCTATTGTTAACATGTAACTGACTAACTGTCTGAAGAAAAGTGAAAAAAGTAACATGCAAAATCGAATTATGATAGTAACAGTGCAAGAACGAGAAATATTAAAGCATAATAACAGCTATGCTAATACTGAGCTGTAGCAAAACAAGAACATGAGATTCGGTTTGAGCAAGTACCACTAGCTTCGTGACAGACTGAAACTGAAAACGTTTCCATTCCATCGTTTACTGAGATCTTCATGCGAACTAAAGATTGAAGCAGCAAATGGAACACACGAGCACTCGGAATCTCATTTGTCCCATTCCCTGAATCAACAAACAAGCAGGCTAAATTAATTTCAAGGCATACAGCAAGTAGTGACAGATCAAATTAAATTTTCACTAACCTGAGATGCAATTATGTCTTCTAGAGCATTCTTGCTGCAGTATCTGATCAATTCAAGCCACAAGAAGGATTAGTAAACAAAGCTCACTCACATACTTGTATATGAAAAAGGAACTACTCAGGTTTCTAATCTGACCTCTTGAGATTCCTCTCTGGGGCTACTGAGAGGAGCATTTTCAATCAACTGTACCCTCTTTACCTTGCCGAGGGACAGTGGTGTCTTTCTTTTAGGTGACATTGGGGTTGAGAATTCTTGCTGTGTAGAATTGTTTTTTTCAGCCTTCTCGTCTAAGAGCTGCTTCAGCCTCAAAATTTCACTGTCCCTTTCTGTATGAAACAAAAATGGAAATAAGTAAATATTGTGACACCTAAACCAACTTAGTTGGTACCAAATAAATAAAGACAAGGGAAAAAAATGAGAGAAACTTAAAAGTAAAATTGATGCCAAAGGACCACTCCCATCTCACAAATCATGATGCATTATGTTGTCATAACCCAATTTGGTAATCAGGTGATGCAAACTATGAGTTAATACCACATCAGCACTGTAATAGGAATATAGGATGGAAGGATAGTGTTAAATTCTTGGTAATGTAGCACTGTTCAGTAACAATGTCGAAACATATTTCAGACCGTAGCAGAAAGGCACAGATGAACATAAGCAGAGGTAACATTTCAATGGCTTCCCAACTATCACTCGAAAAAGACCAGTTGTTTGACCATAGTGCCAAAAAAACAGTTCGGTTTTGGTAAATTTACACAGAATAAAATATTCTTAATTTATCATATGCTAATAAGCTACAACCAGCAATCCAGTACAGCAAAGCAGTAAAGTTGATACTCATCAAACTTAGATGTTCTTTGGTTCCACAAACTTTTTGAAACATAAATCCATGTGGCAATATTACAGACAGTACTCCAACTAGTTTATATTTGCTTTAATTCACAATTTTAGGTAATTCCCTGTTTGAAGTATTTGTCCATCGAGGCAAAGCAAGGGCATAATTGAAATATTTCCTCGCTCAATTTTTCTGTAATGATGTTAAAGACATTATTTAGGGGCTGTTTGGATCTCTAGTTTTGTGAAAACTGAAAAGTGGATCCCAATAAACCTGCTTGTCTGTTTCTCTGGAAATTTTGTTTGATCTATGTAACTAACTTGAGGATAAGCAAAACTAGTTTTCTCTAAACTCCAGTTTTCTGGATTTCACAAATTGTGTTTTGGGTGTCATCATTCTCAACAACCTAGCAACTTCGGTGAACACGGCAGCTAGAGAAGCTTCAGCCGAAAAGTCACAGGGGCTAGAACTTGCTGCCAGCAAATAAACAACCATGCTGGGGTGATGATGAAGAGTGCAATGATCAGGGAAACAGCCAGGATAGAAAACAGCTTGGTGGTATGGTACTCATACGCATTGATGGGAGGCAAATGGTGCTGTGTGAGCATGATGGGGGATGGCCAGGAGGGGAGATGCTCAGCTTGCTTTCCACTTGGATGCTCAACAAGATGCTGGAGAAACGGATGACTAAAGTGGAGAGAATGTTCAGCAGGTTTCATGCATGATGACATGATTATTGCTTATCCAGGGCACCATGGCCATTTGAACTCTGCTGGGTCTTTAGTGTTGGATACCCTATCCATTTCTTGAGGTTAGGAATAAAGAGGCACCCATGGATGTGAGCTATGGATGATCCATTAATGATTCACGTGTTGTGCGATGAAGAGCAGAGGAACAACAATGCCAGGATGAAGTAATGGGCAAGGAAGAGATTAGCAAAACTCAGTTTAGTTTCCTACATATGATTCAAACAACATGTTATTTACGTAAACCCAGATTAACGGTTTAGCAGCCTAAAACTAGTTGTTTCCTCAAAATTTCTGATAAAAAGGTGTTTTACCAAAACTGATCTCTATTTTATAGATCGAAACAACCACTGAATGATTGTAGTATGCCATTTAACAGGGACTTTGTAGCCATTAGGCATTGACATTTTAAGAGTTAGTGACTCATTGCCCTTTGTTTATGGCCATCATAAGCATACATATATCATATAATTATTTAGGGGAATCAGCTCAAAAGGATTAACCAAATTCATGTCTACTTCTCATGACAAGTTAGACAGAAAAAAAGGGGAAAAAACATGGTCACAGGTACGACTTGGACTAAGAAAGTTGCTCAAGAAACCAAAGCTGATCAAACTATGATATTTAAACTTAAACAGTATTTGCAATGTTCATCATTAGTTAGATATTTAGATCTGCACACTGTCGTGTTCAGGCCATGGGAAGCATGTTGATCAATAATTAATTAGAACAGGTCCATTTCCCAAAGACATGTACCAGTTCCATGCATGCGCCGGACTACAAATTTTTATTCCATGAGTAAGCCAAAAGAAGTCCAACTAAAACGAGAAAGGAACTTTGAGACTGGATAGATGATCTTACCACGAATATCTTCGAGGAATTCCTGACGGGCCTTCTCGAGCTGATTCTCCTTGTCCACCCTGGAATCATAAAATTAGCCAAAAAGGTAAAACAAAAGGAGAAGGGATATAAGCAACGCTATGTAGGCACCAATTCCACCCCAAACAACGAAACCCAAATCTTACAGCTTCTCGCTGAGCTCATCATTATCTTTCTTGAGTTCGCTGACCCAATCTTTCATAGCTGCATCATCATCATCAAAACAAAAGGAAGGAATCAAATCAGGGGGGAAAAGAACAATTTTTCTCCCAAAACCCTCCCTCACATAGCCCTGCCCAAATTGGGTTCGGTTATACTGCACCATCGTAAAGCTCCTTGAGCTGCGCCTCCCGCTGCCGCTCCAGCCCCTCGTCCACCAACTTTCGCTTCTGCGGCGAGGGATCGAACCGGAAAAGAGTAATTGCAGGCAGCGTCGAAACACCGCGGCCCGGCGGCCATAGAAACGGAATGGGGAAGAAGCGGGCGGGCCCGCGGTACCTTGAGCGCGGTGTACTTGTGGTGGAACTTGAAGTCGAGGCGCTCCATCCGCGCCAGGAGACGAATCCAGAAGGTTCTAGACGCGGGTCCGAGGAGGGAGCGGCTGCGGCGGTTTTGGGTGGAGGGGAGCCGAGGGAGGAGAGAGGGAGCCGAGCGTTTTGAAATTTGAACTCTCCGAAGAGGGCTTCTGCTCCGGGCCTCCGGCTCCTGTACCAAACGTGAAAAAGCGGCTTCTCCTGCGGAGAGCTGGGAGCCAGAAGCCCAGAAGCCTGTGCCTGCTCAGATGACAGATGGCTAGGCACTCGGCAGCCACGGGCGAAGACAAGAAAGAGAATACGAAAGCCACGAAGGGATTGTCCTGAAATTTACTCCAGTAATCACGTATCGATTGGCTGATTGCTGTGTCGAACTGAAATAAGCAATGCCCCATTTCGACCATAAACAATTTACCCCTCCTTTCTCAAATTCTTAACGCCATAGCATAGATACATCATACATCCAGCTTCTGTTAGTATTGATCAAAGTTTCTGTAGGGGCTTCAGCGCCTCCAGTTCAGTCAAAAATAAAGTATTGATCAAATTCACAGTGACTATCAAACAACCACAGTAATTATTAAGTACAGTGGAGTAATAACTCCAACGGCTTGATCCTCGTGTGGCATTTCCATAACAGTATCTGCCTAGAATCACTTTCCAGTGCACCTAAAACAAAATATCTAGATCGTGTTTCTACCACGTGAATGTAGGCAAAACATAAGAGGGATATGATCCATGCTTGCTGCACAGTGAACTGATGGCATCCTCCCCAGCAGTTTCTCCAGATGCACCGAGTCCAAGTTCATCTGCATGAATCCCTCCGGTAATGAACGCGGACGCGATTCCTGACGCATTTGCTCCTTTGATGTCATGGTGCAGTGAATCGCCCACCATGATACATTCATGAGCATCAACACCTGCTAGGGACATCGCTGATGTATAGATCACCTGACAAAGCCATAACACATTAGTAGCTAACACAAAAGGTTCTCCCCACCTACCAAACAAGAACAAAATTTTAGCAAGGGAAAAGCTATAAAAGGGCACACTAGCGTGTGGTTCATCATATTCTTTGAGTGTCATTGCAACTAAGTATCATGCTGACACTGACGTAGCTTGATGACAGATGTAGAGGGGGCCAAGCTAAATCAAGTTATGCTTAACAAATTTGTTGAATCAAATCAAGTGATTTCTTGAAATCTGAAGACTGAGGAGGAACAATGTCCCTCAATCAGGCTCCGCTGCTCCACGCAGATAGAGTTGAATTGTTCCTTTTCTTTTATTCAACATGCAGAAAAGATGCAGCTGAATTGTTCTTTAATATACATAATTTAATCTATACATAAGTAGACATGAAATGGTCAGTTGAATACCTTATCAGGCTTCCCCATCCATTTCACTTCACCACCAAGACTCTCATATTTAGCTGCCAGAGTGCCTAAAAGGAGAGATTGCATTTCTGTGAATAACCAGAAATCTACAAGTTGAAGGCAACATAGGCTTACATACTGAGCAAAAGCTTTACATCATAATCTCATAATTAAGCAACATCTAAATTGATAGTGCAGCCATGCAGATTACAACATAGGAGTGGTGGATAAAAGCATGCAAAAACAGTGCAGTATTCAAGGAAGCTTTGGGCCCTATGGAATTACAGGAACAGTTTTGTTTTTGTTTTTTTTTGTTTTGTTTTTCCTTTTTTTTTTTTTTGGTGGTGCAACCCCATCACTGCCATTAGCACAACACTTTTTCAAAGATGAGTTAAGGCTCTGGTGCCTAAAAACTCCAGGAGCTATTTTTTGATCACGGAGAGGGTCTAGTGTCAGTGTTTTTTACTAAGGTCGGTTCACTGTTTACATGTATATTAGGTGATTAACTTTGGTGCTTTGCTGCAACCTTCCCTTACCTCCTATGTGAGGTAAAGAGGTTGCTTTGTATGGGATTCTTCTCCCCTTTTTTCTCTCCACTCTATAAGGATAGACATCTGTCCAGCATGTTCAATAAAAAAAAAATACCAGGCATGACACGAAGATTTCGAACTTCGACAGTGACATAATCTGGATTAGCTACCACCATTGGAAGACGCTTTTCTAGGCCAAGCATTAGAATCTTCTCAAGCTCCTCAAGACTTTTGGGAACAGGATCACCATAAGGTGAACCAAGGGCTTCAGTACCATGGGCTAATATAAACTCTGCATCATCAACATTGTTCACAACTTGCAAACCAAGGCCCTATATAGTATGAGAAAATGAAAAAACTGATTAGAATAAATCCATTCCGATGCTAAGGGGAAGTGGCAGGAGACAAACCTCGAGAGAGATTGCCCCTCGGTCGCCCCAAGTGATATGGATACACTTCCTTCCAAGGGCTGCAAACCATGGGTCGTTTCTTCTATATTCATGGATTAAATCGTAGAAGGGGATTAATAGACAGTTAATCTAGCAGTAAAATGTAGAAAGTTTTTCTAAAATTTCTGAGGAAGTCACACCAAGGGACCAAATACTATTGATAAAAGAAAAAGGAACTCCTCTGGTTGGTAGTATCATAAGCATTTTGGTTGATATGTGCAGTCCAATGAAAAAGTGAAACCCTCAGAACCCAGCAAATGTTAAGGTAATTAAACTCATGACATCTATCAAGTTTTGCATCCTTAAAGGAGACAATAAGCACAAGCATAACTTCTATAAGCAGAAGATACGACCCCCAGGAAGCTTACTTCTGAAGGTGTTGATGTGTGAGCTCCCCACTGGTGATGGTCGCAAGGAAACAGGACGTGTCGAACCCCAGGCTCTTGAGCTTCTCCATTGTCACAGACGGACCGCCTAGAGGAATTGCTGATTATCACCATCTTTGCCCCATTCCCCGCAAGCTTCTCCACTGCAAGAATCGACTGGATTGTTCACAAATAAATAGCAGCATCCACAACACAAAGGAAACAAATAAACGCTTAACAGAAGTAGGTGCACATCCTCTGTGCCAACATACATGCCAAAATGGCGCCAGGGTACGGCTTCTTCCCATCGTGAAGAACGCCAAACTGGTCCAGGAACCATGCCTGCGAGAGTGCGAGACAGATTCAGCTGTAGCCAAAAATGAGAGTGTAGCACAGCAAATGGCAAGGATGTACCAGCAGCCACGGGCCACCAACCCACCACCACCACCACCGGTTATAATTTCCACAACGATAAGGCGATTTCTCAACAGGATTTGCGATCTACGTTCCGTGAATAGTCCAATGTGAATCAAAAGCATTGCAAATACTACACACTACAGTTACTCGCGAAGCCAAGCAAAGCAACAGGAGGGCCGGAGCGATTGTGATTAAAGCAGGTAAGGGGCTTGCCTTGAAGCGGCCGGACTCGGCGATGGCCCGGATCCCGGCCACCCTCTCAAACACCGGCGCCGATGCCGCGGAGGCCATCCTCTCCTCCCGACGGCGCCGCCGCCGCCGCCCCGACCTGGAGGCAGAAAGCGGAGGGTGGAGACTGGAGACTGGAGAGGAAAGGACAAGGTGAGGTTCGGAAAAGGTCTAGTCAGGTTTCTCTAGCACTCCGAACAAAATAAATAAATTCAAAATAAATAAATTTTTGAATGTTAAAAAAAATTAACTAAATTTTATAAAAAATATTAAAATTTACTATATCAAATTAGTATAGATAAATCTATATTATAGAATATTTTTATAATAAATTATAAAATATTTGATTTTTTAACTATAAATTTGATTGCTCATCTTATTAAAAAAAAATTATATAAATATAATGAAATTTAAGTTATTATTAAAATCTTTCATTAATGAAACAAGTTATAATAAAAAAAGTAATATTTTATATAAATTTTTGAAAAGACAAGAAAACTTAGGCTTAAAAAATCAAACGATAATTTAGAGATATAAATTTATTATCATTTTCTATATAAAATTAGTCACACTTGAAAATAACATAGATGTAGGATTTGATTTAATTTATTTATGGTTTACTAGTAGTTGGTAATAAAAAAATGAAAAAATGAAATGACCACTCGATCCTAATTTGACGGCTCCTTTTTCTCCCGCGTATATTTGGCCGCCTCCAACGAGCTGTCCGCCCCGCCCCCGCTTTGCCCCACGTTTTCCGGCGCCTCTGCTTTCCCCTCGAGACTCAAATGGCTCCCACGCCGCGAGGCTCCGAGGCCGCGGGGAGGAGGACGAGAAGCGGCGGCCAGCGGGGGAGGACACGAATCGCAGCCGGCCTCCCGCCCGCTCGCCCGCCCCCGCAATTGTTGCGGTTTCGGATTGCCGTCTGCCCGATCCACGAATAATCCATGGCTCCGCCTCTGCCTCCGCCTCCGCCACCGTCTCGGCGTGCTGCGCTCCTCCTCGCCGCGCTGCTGCTGGCGGCGGCCGGGTCCGCCCCTAGCGCCACGGCTACCGGCGTCTTCCAGGTGTACCGCAAGTTTACCGTGGGAGTGGGAAGGGGTGCTGCTGGCACCAACCTCAGCGCCCTTCGCGCCCACGACGGCAACCGCCACGGCCGCCTCCTCGCGGCCGCCGACCTCGCTCTTGGCGGCCTCGGCCTCCCCACCGACACTGGGTACGTGCCGGCGCTCGCTGGCTTGTTTATTTTGGGAGGATTTCCCGGTGGGTGCTTGATCTGGTTGTGGGGCTTATTGGTGTCGGCGTGCGCAGCCTCTACTTCACGCATATCAAGCTCGGGACGCCTCCCAAGGGCTACTACGTCCAGGTCGACACCGGCAGCGACATCCTCTGGGTCAACTGCATCACCTGCGAGCGATGCCCCCAAAAGAGCGGAATCGGGGTACCATTTTCCACCTTCCCCCTTTTTGTGTGTCTGAACTGCAGATTATAAATCAGTTGTGTTTATTTTTTTTTTATATGTGAATGTGGTGTGGGCGTGCAGTTAGACTTGACGCTTTACGACCCCAAGGCTTCCTCGACTGGCAGCACAGTGATGTGCGATCAGGAATTCTGCGCATCCACGTTTGGGGATAACATGCCCAAGTGCAAAGCCAATGTGCCCTGTGAGTATAGCGTTACCTATGGTGATGGTAGCTCGACGGTAGGTTCCTTCGTCAACGATGCACTGCAGTTTGATCAGGTGACTGGGGATGGGCAGACGCAGCCTGCCAATGCCAACGTTATATTCGGGTGAGTCTGGTCATTTCAGTTTATTGCGATGCAACCATTTTTGGTAGGATAGCATTCATTCCATAGGCTATTATGCTGCCTGAAAAGATTAGCGTGGTCCTTGGGGCTTGGCCATTGTCGCAAATCCTTCTTTGGCATTCATTCATTAGGGCAATAGGTTATTACGCTGCCTGAATAGATTAGCATGATCCTTTGCCATCGCCCCAAAGATACTTAAATATCCTCATTTATGACCTTGAAATTTTTTTATCCCACTGTGAGGTAATGAAGGTGTATTCTTGGATCTTTATCCTGGCTATATGCTCATGTGCTATTAGTTCATTGAAAAGATAAGTATCATGGAAAGCATCAACCCCTGCTGTGGGGTTTACTGTATGCATCCCATGCTCTTTATCTAGAATAGTGAATAGTAAAACTGAGTAGGAAACAAGCATCAACCAATTAACATTTGTTGATAGGACTGAAGTCTTTTGGGGATAGGTGATTCTTCTTTCCTTTGTAGGTGTGGTGCTAAACAAGGTGGGGATTTGGAAACTTCAAATCAAGCCCTTGATGGAATTCTTGGTTTTGGTGAGGCAAATACATCAATGCTATCACAACTAGCTACTGCTGGTAAAGTGAAGAAGATATTTGCTCATTGCTTGGATACCATAAAAGGAGGTGGGATTTTCGCTATTGGAGAAGTGGTGCAGCCAAAAGTAAAAACAACGCCATTGATAGCCGACAAGTATGTATGTTAACCTTGCCATACTAATTATCATTTTGGTTACATTACACTCATAGATGAAACTCTCTGGAACTGTCCTATCGATGATAATTTTAATTAAATTTCGCTCTAAAACTTGCTTCTGGAAGAGAGATAAAAGCCGTATCATATTTCTGTGTTAAGGGCCGAAAAGATATAATCATACAATATTTGCACCATGTGTAATGTTTGTTTTTTGCGTAGTATAACATCGGATATAATACAAAATGAACAGTGGATATTCCATAAATAAAAGCTCTAATTGGATTTAATAGGGAACTTCCATGTCACTTTGTAGAAGATTTCACAACCTGATTGATGCCAATGATGCATTTCGTGAGTCACCATTTTTATAGTTCACTAGTCATATAACGCTTTTGAATTGTTCATAGCTGTTGACTTTGATTAATCATTAAGTCTCCATTTTTATAGTTCACTATTATTGCAACGTGAAAACTCAAGCAAAATACAACAACAAAAAAAAACTAACAGTCCCACTCCCAGCTCTAAAAACCTGCTGTTGCTGTACTTGCTCTATGAAATGTTGGACAACTGACATGTTACTAGTTTACCAGAAGCCTTACAAGATAGAGTGCACCGCTGCTTGCTTTTATGATTAAAAATGTTGACCAACGGTTGTCCAAGAGCTTGAGGTTGGGTGCTGACTGCTGAGCTAATTTTGACATGTGAAGTGATGACCATTGGTTAGGCACGGTGCTGATATCCAGCGAACAAGGAAAAAAAATTATATGAGAACTGGACACTTATGAAGTATGGAATAAAATAAGAGAAAATAGCATGTGCAAAGAAAAATAAATAAATATATACATATATAATATTTGCTCTTTGGATTTGATCAAAAAAAATTTGCTCTTTGGAAAAATGTTCTGCCACTGTCATTTGTGCCGTGCTACACACAGATGTTTCACCAATGCTGTTGTGCTAGACCTAGTGCTAGTAACCCTTCCTGTTCTTTTTTTCCCATGGCCTCTTTGAACACTACCATTTTTTTTTTTTTTTTTTTGTGAGTTTTGAGTCGGTAAAAAGTCCCGTATCAATGGCATTATTACAAACTTTATATGAACGAACAGTTTCTTCACACATAGTGTTTTAGTTCTACTTGAGGTATGATGCATTGCAGCTGGCTGTTTTACTTCATTTATACCGTACTCATAACCTGTCATGATTTTACCTTCCAGGCCACACTACAATGTGATCCTTAAGACAGTTGATGTTGGTGGCAAGGCACTACAGCTCCCGGATGATATTTTTGAACCAGGAGATAAAAAGGGTACCATAATCGACAGTGGTACCACCTTGACATACCTTCCAGAATTGGTTTTCAAAAAAGTAATGCTCACGGTATGACAAAGATCCCATGCTAGTTCTTCCCTTGTGATATTGGATCATACGCCTTTCTTTACATATTAGGTTTCTCAATCAATTGTAGGTATTTAAAGAGCATCAGGATATAACCTTCCATGATGTTCAAAATTTTTTGTGTTTCCAATATTCTGGAAGGTATGGTTTAGTAGTTTACACAATATAGCTGCAGTTGGAACAGTACTAATTATTACCTGCAATTCCTTCCATGCTGTGTTTCATACATGCTGAAAATATATTTATTGAAATCCTGGTATTGATAATGCCCTCTCACACTTCTTTCATGAGCTGAAATCCTCATCTCTTCACACTTGCTCTGTTTCATTTGAATTGGCACAAGGATGAATCACCAACCCATAGATTATATTCTCTTGCTATGATAATGATTCTAATTGTTGTGTTCATTTCTCTTGCAGTGTAGATGATGGATTCCCAACCATCACCTTCCATTTTGAGGATGATCTTGCACTGCATGTGTATCCCCATGAGTACTTTTTCCCAAATGGGGTAACATGACATTTCTCTCCTAGTGGAGTAACACTTAATTCACCCATTGCCACGGGATCATCATGGTTCCAGCTTATAGCACTTGAAAATGGCTTCAGTGCTCTCTTCTTTCTTTCTCCCCTTGCATAAACTACATAATAATTGTTAAATAAAAGACTTTTGTAATTTGTAATATCATGTGTGCCATTGGTAATCAATATGAAAAACTATAACTAAACTAGTATATATGAATGTATGATGCATCTACCTTATGCTGTCTTTTCCAGTTACCTTGTTTATTTGTTAGGATTTTGGTTCTCCAAAAATTTTTCAATCACTTCATACCAAACCTCCAGGTGTTTTTTTTCTTTCCATCTGTTTTTTAAGTCTGTTTGCCCTTGATGTGAAATAATTTTGCTGAACTCGAGAGATATATTCTTTTGGATAAAGGTGTCAAAGTAAATTAAGGAAAATTGCCAGAACACCCAAAAAACTAGAACATAGGAGAAGAGTCTCCCATGTCTTTAAATTAAGAAGGTGCCAGGCTTCAAACCCGGGTCGGACGGGAGAGCCCCGGAGCTCACTGCTCTAACCGGTCACACCGCAAGAAGCTTGGCCAATGATAGTTGGTAGCCAGAACACCCAGTCAAACCTACATTGCCAAAATGCCATTGATCTATCAGTCTATGTGACTATGCCCATGATAGTTGGCAGCCTGGTCCCATATGTCATATACACACTTGATGGAATGTTAACAAAAGTACGATTTCACCAATGATATGGTGGCAACTTCCCAAACACTGGTATTACACGATTGACCACAGTAATCACACATTAGTACTTAATTTGCTTCAAAATTAGTAAACATGAGTACATAAGCAAACCCCTCCTGCATTTACAACACATCTAGATTTATGTGCACATGAAGATTACAATACATGTCAAAGTTCATCCAGGTTAAAGAAAAATAGCACACATGTTGCCAACATGGATGACATGCACATGCATTGTTTGCCTTGAAATTTCTGATAGTGCTCATCGCCTTTTCAGACTGCACCATTATTTTGCTTATAAAGAGAAAATAGCCTACCACTCCTGTATATGTATACACTCTCTTTATTACATATTTGTAGCTGGTTGCTCTTTCTTTGTGGGAGTAAATTCTTTCTTTTTTTTTAATAACCTTTGTAGATTCATGGCATTGAAACTCCTGTACAGTAGAGCAGTAAAGCTCTATGCTTCACTGTATGTTTCAGTAGATTGTTAATCAAAGTCCATTTTTGATATTTGGACTCTAGCACAACAATGGTTTGAAATAGCAGTGCTATTAGCATGCAAATTCCATTTCCGAGTGCATAAAAAGTACATGGCCATGACTCTTATGGTCTACATTTTTTGTTCCTTGAGCAGAATGATGCATACTGTGTGGGATTCCAAAATGGTGGATCACAGTCAAATGATGGAAAGGACATTGTGCTCATGGGAGGTCAGCACTGCACTAGCGAATCCTTTTTGTTCAATGCTGTGTTTTTGATACTATGTCTATTTTCTTTCAGATCTTGTCCTTTCAAACAAGTTGGTTGTCTATGACTTGGAAAATCGAGTCATTGGGTGGACTGACTACAACTGTAAGTGTTAGCACGTTCTAATCTGTTCATCCTTAGTTCATTTCATAATAGATTGCAGCAATAGAATCATAGTTTGCTGTTTTATTTTTTCCAGAAATCTTGACTAGTTCCAAAATATTTTGCATGCAATTGGGAGCCATGAGCTTAGCATATAATATTAGTGTTCTTGTTAACCGCCAATTACCATTACATGTGTAATTTGGGATAAAAGTTCATCCACATTTACTTCCTTTTTTTTTTTTTTTTTTTTGGTGAAAGACACTTTCAGAGGGAAAAATGAAAAACTCATGGTTGGTTATTACAAGCATTGCACTGTTCTGAATCATAAATACCAGTCTTGGGTTGCCCCATATTTCCACAACTATCTGGTCATCTGCTTGTGATTTCAGGTTCGTCAAGCATTAAAATTAAGGACGACAAAACGGGCAAAACATCTACTGTCAATTCACATGAATTGTCCTCCGGATGGAAATTCCACTGGCACATGTCCCTGGTTCTGTTGTTGGTAACAATGGTGTGCAGTTATTTAATACACTAACTTTATTGTACAACACGAACACTGATGGAAATCCATTTGGTTCGTATTCTTTTCATGAAAAGGAAATGTAGGGCTTTAGGTTGTGTCCTCTGACAACAGAAAACAATGAAAACAAAAACACTGTACACTATACGGAGTCATTGTTTGACTAGTGTAATGCTGAGGTGAGGAATATATGGCCGCACGTTTCCCGTAAAAAATTTGCTTGTGCCACTGCCAAACAAGAATTTCTTTTGTTTGCAGTACAGCAGTGTTCTGACATTTCTTCGGGAAGTCAGTTGTTTTTTAGTGTGAACTTCCTTTTGGTTGTTATTTTATTCTATAACGTTCTTACATTTTATGTGGAGTAAAAAATGTGATATATGGTGATTGAGAGACCTAAAACGGGTCAAGAAACGGTGGTACTGGAAAGTTTTTATCTGACCCTGATGTATAGCTGGTATGAGTATGACCATCGACTCAGTTCTCTAAATTTTCTTTCAACTATTTCTGTAATTCCTGACACCATGTACATGTCAAAAAACAATATGTAATAGTTTATTTAATAAAATATTAATTAAAACAGCGTTAAGTTGTTGGTATCCACCACTAAAGAAAACTCTTCTGCTGATTACCCTTTGCACACTCAAAAGCTCTCAAAGTCTTATGTTGCATAACTTAAATTCAAGACAAAAATTTAAGGGCCTATTTGGAATCCAGGATTTTGGAAATGCATGACTGAATAGGAAAACAAATAAAGGATAAATGCTCTAGCGTGAATAGAAAAAGGTTAGGGTAGAATGCTCTAACATTTTGAATCTTATGGATTTAAAAACATATGAAACTATAGGATCGAATATTTGGATGTAGCGTAGAAAAAAACATATGAATTCAATTCAATGCACGAGGGAAAGTTCCTATGAAGTTCAACCTCTCGCATGGATGCTCGAGAGGCTAGCACCATACTAAGTTGGGGGCTCATCATGAATTAGGCAGTGGTGCCTAGTGGTTTTGGGATCCATACAAAATGTGACTTTTATGCCTCATGATTAGCAACATCTTAATTTTATTCAACTAGAAGTATACCTCGCGCGTTGCCACAGATTTATTTAAAATAAATCTATTATATACATAGCATTATTGTATATTGGTATGTTGTATACTGTGTATTACACATATATTTGATTGTATCAGATCTGATAAAAAAACGGTAAACTAATAGAAGAAAAATAATATAATATTTAATCACATTAAAGAGGAATATGTGATGAAACAAATAGCGTAATTAGATGACTTATATGTTAGTAGATTAAAGATTTAAAGTATTTCATAGAGATGACATGCATTTTTTTGTAATTAATAAGGAATGACATGGATTGAGTGGAAAATGATGTGGACACCTTACATGAAAAGATAAAACATTTATGAGAGAAATCCTAGTAGGATTTAGCTTATAAGAGTATAGATGACTCTACCCTAACCCAAGAATGGACTAGAGCAAGGCTCGTTTTGAGTTTGGGGTCATAGGGCCTCAATTGATAGAATAGAGCCTCTCTAGCCGACTTGAATGAAAGGCTCATTTAGGAAGTAGTCCTGACCCAACACCAACCAGGAGGAGGTGGGGCTATCTTTAATCATTCTAAAGAGCCAAGATCTCGCAGAGTAGAATTCCTCCAAAAGTCTAAATAAAAATAACAAGATAATCTAGAAGAAATTGGACAGTTTTTCAATAAAAATGTTATCCAAATTCAAGTTGAAGAGTACTCAAACCTAGACGGTTGGGTGAACCGATAAGTTTAGCCATATTGTCAGTTGGTAATATAAGAAATGTTTAGCCATATTTCATCAACTAGTGAAAAAAAGGACAACTTCATCATGGCTAAAAACCTTTTAGAATTCCTACTTCCCCCACTAGGGCCCATCCAGACAAACATTCCCTTAAAATTCTAATATTTTTCTAATTCTCTATTTTGTATCTGTCCTGCAAAATTGCTATATTTTTCCATTGTTGTGTTTGAAATGGGAACTAAAATTCTTCTATTTGTTCTTTGTTCCAAAAGGAGCCTGAGTTAATTTTACAAAAGAGAAACGATATCTAATGTAAGTGCTACAGTTATCAAATGATTAAACTTTATTTATTTTATTTTGAAATCCAAAAGGTCAAATTTAGCAGTGCCAACCAGCTTGTGGTACGATTTATGTGCTCAATAATCCAAACAAGCAAGAAAATTTCGCTGAAAGCTTTACCTTCTACTTCATGTTGCCAATAATAACCTACGATCACCCTTCACCTTGTAATCAGGCATGAATCTCTAGGCAAGACTGTATGGGTATGCATGAATTGCAAGGCCATCTAGTTGCAGGGACGAATTTAGAAATCGGAGCAAGGATGGCCCAACTTGATGCAATGGTTAAATCTAAATCCTTCGTTTTTCCATACACAATCTTCCTGAAATTGAGCAGTATAACTACTGTAGTTCTAATATTCAACCAAATCATAGGGTGCTCCATGGCTCATTGTGCGGTTGTGCCACTCAGCTAGATCCGACACTACTTAGTTGTGCATAAGGTCCATTATTGTCTTTTGAACAGCAAAGGGATCAGGATATATACTCAATTCAACAATCAACAGCACACACACACAGCATAACAGAGTTGATATATAGTCGCATCAGCCGAAGACACATGTTCGAGCAGAAGGCAGGGGGTGACCAAAGAAGCTTCTGCTATTTCATGATCTGATCGCACAAATGCAGGTAAGGTTTCAAAGTTTAAGGTACACCAATCTATGCTATTACAAAACTGATAAGGTGACAGATCCATCACTCCAATGGAAAATGACAACTGGAGACAAGGTCTGCTTTAGTTCAACTTCTCAATTAGTTCGTTGATTTTGTCGCCACGGTTGCCTGAGTCACCACCATCCTTGTAGGGTTTCCTCTTCATCTGTAGCCTCCTCTCTGGGCACTTGAGTTTGAATGGCATGAGGAACTTCGATGCTTCTCTAAAGTGTGGCCCAACAGTGGCGATTTCGTGCACAACATCTTCCAAGCATATGATGCCATGATCTCCAAGAGCCTGTTTTAAGCATAGGCACATAAGGAGACTTTCAATGCATCCATAAGTTAAAACTGAATCAAAAAAATCTCCAGAAGCTGTTTTTAACCACCTCTCTGTTTTCTCACTCAGCAAGAAAATACTAAAACCTAGTATATGACGAAAATGCTTAATCGTCAACAGTTTGCTTTTCACTGATCACTGGATCCACAAGAAAACATTTGGGGATACATGGTCTGAAAAATGTACTGATCATTCAAATTGATGTTGTTATTAGCTATTATTGGATCTTCTTACCTAACTAATACTAGTACCCATAACTGGTGACCACGGGAATGCGAGTTCTTTATTGATGCGTAGGCTGCAGCAGCGGTTACTTAAATTTGTTTTGATTGGAACTTCTTAGCCTAACAAATACTAGTATTCAGAAGTCAGAACCGGTGACTGGGGGATTTAATTACTTATTGATGAGTAACCCCCGGTAGTTACTTTAATTTGCTACAATCCAATCTTCTTAACCTAAAAAGAAAATACTAAACTGAAAACTGGTGACTCAAGTTCCTTTCCTTGCTGACCAGTAGCCCGCAGATATACATAACAATTTGCTTTAATCTTTCAATATATCTATGGTGCCAAAGCATACCTTCTCAATTAGATCGTTGCTGGTAAGAGGGAAAGGCTCCTTGTCCAAGAACCCACGGCCCTTCTTGTAGATAAGCTCTTTCACATTCTTCAAGGTTGGAAACCTATTGCAACACAGCAGCAAAGCTGAATATCAACAACACGATACTACAAAACAAGAAGATAATGGCAACCTATATAGTGCCTTGGAAAGAAAATGTTGCTTTCATTCGGTCGAGTTACCCGTAGGTGACAAAGGGTTCAACCACAAGCAGCCTCTTCAGCGTCAACTCGGTGGCCTTGAGGAACACGCCGGTGAGGACCTTCGTCAGTCGCAGCTTCCTCAAAACCTTCCTGATGTGCGGATGCAAGTCCACGGAGCTACAAGCACAAGCATCAAACAAACAAAAAACGCTAGCTGTTAACACCATTGATGAAAAAACAGCGGAGAGTTGGTTCCGCTACCAGGACTAGCGCCTACCCAGGGATGCGGATCACGAAGATGAGCTTGGAGCTGAGCGCCTCGACGGGCGGCTGCTTGCGGACCCTGAGGCGTGTCCTCATCCTCAAGAAGTCGCGCTCCTTGTTGCGGAACGCGGTGACGAACTCCTCGGGCCGCCGGACAACGACCTTGCGCTCGTCGCGGATGCGCTGGCGCTTGGCCGCCTTCCGCTCCCGGTTCCGGACGGCCCAGTCCACGTTCTCCTTGCGCTTCTGCAGCTTCGACTCCTCCACGAACGCCAGCTGCTCCGGGGTCCCCTCCACCGCCATCGGCACGACTATCCGCGACGCTTCCTCCCCGTCGGCACCCATTTTTTTCCTCCTTCCGGCGGCGGGGAAGAGGCGGCGGCGCCGGAGAGGAAGGAAGGGGAAGGCGAGGGTTTCTGAATCGTGAGGATGCTGTCGCTGGCGTGTTAAGGACACTAGGTGGGCTGGGCCGATGCAGTGTGGGTCCAGCACGACCCATCTGGCCCAGTTCGGCTATTGGGCCTACAGGGCCATTGGTCTGCCTGCGCTTGGGCTTTTGCAATTCCAGTTGGGCCGGAGATTGGCAGCTGGGTCCCACCTGCCGTAACGGCGGTCGGTTTCGGTCGTAGAACGGAGCCGCACCGCATGGGGGAAAAAAGGGAAACGTATGAAGCCTTCTGTTGTCGCTGCCGTCCAGGTCCAAATCCAACTCTAGTCGTCGAGGCGTTCGAGCCGCCGCCTCCTTCTCCTCCGGCCGCCTCGCACGAAACGCGGCGGAGCCCGAGCCTCCCGCCCCAGCCGCATCCTTCATTGGCGAGCAGCAGACCGTGGGCCGTGATCGCCGGAGCTCTTTTGCGGCTTCGAACCGGGAGGAAGGTATTGTTGGCTCCTGACTCCTTGCTCCAGTCGCTGGCTAGTTTCGGGTTTGTGCGCACGACTGCACGAGCGATGGTTTGGACAGGCGGTTTCCAAATCAGTGTGGTATATAGTAGTAGTGCTGATCCGAGATTCTCATCCAGCCAAGTTGTTCCAGGGGAGTCTGGATTTCTGGAATTTCTCCAACTAGATTACTGGAACCGTTGTTTTGTGTAAGGATGGTCTGCCGACGCAAACCTGATGGATATAGAGAGACTACTTTTGTTATGAGTAATAATATTTGCATGGTGCTTCTGATGAAGCAGCGAGCTCTCTTGTTTTGTTAAGTATAACTCCTAAATTGTTTTTTCTAAAGCACTGTCCTAGTCGTTCTCGCATCCAGCTTGATAAATTTCAATGAAGATTTTGATTCTGCAATGAATGGCCAACATGATTACCGGGTGCACATGGGCATACATGACACAAATTAGTCTAGCTAAATATAAATGATGTATCTAACAATTTCCGCATGCTTCAGTTTGATGAGCCTTTCTTAACCTAAATTTAAATCTTGTCATTTGCTTACTGGGTGGAATGAGCGCAATCCTGATTATCCAAGCAGCATATTGTTTCTTATCATTGAATTTATCATTCATGGATATCTCGAGTTTCTGTTACACACTTGCGAATTGCTGAGTTACTAATTCTACACATTTGGTTTACAAGTGGGATACATTCTGAAATGTAATATTTGCATCCTTTTCTTAATTCAAGGGCAGAGTTGCTGCCCTTATTGGTGCTTACGGTTTTGTTTATTTATTCTGCTCATTCAGGTTTGAGCCTTCTTTACAAATATACAATATGACCGCGGTTGATACAGCTACCAAAGAGATGGAGGCATTGCATGTGGGACAAAATGAAGAAGCCAAAGTAGGTAACTGCAGTGGTTTCTTTGATTTCCATATATCCCACGGAATTAATCACAAATGCTGTTTCTACACAACACAGAACAAGTTTGCTTTGTCATCTATTTGAGAACAGAGGGAGGGGGTATTTTGTTTGTAGAGTTGGTCGTATTGTAGTCATGAAGCCTGCTTGTTGTTCTTGTATACTCATGTTCAATGCAGTGTTCCTCTATTCATTCTTTCAATGTTGCAATAATGCTTTATCTTAATTCACCATTTTAAGTAATGACCAGAATTGTCCTAATCGTGCTCACTAAACTTTTGACTAGGTAACATGGGTAGCTTCCCCACAACTCAATTTGAAATTGAAGATTTTTAAACAAACTCTTTATTTACATGGATTAAGGAACCCTATATGACATGTTCCCCTTGCTTTTCTGTATATTTGCTTTCATAGTGACATCCCTTCTTTTTGCAGGCAGATCTGATTAAAAAAGGCAAAACTGCAAACAGCAATGGTGTGGTTCCTGCAGCTCAGTCTTCACCACCAGAGGATGATGATGAAGCACAAGCTGATGATCCATCTCAAGATGGAGCACCAGGTGGCACTCTGCCTTGCAAGTTCTATTTGCCAAATTTCTCATATAAGGCTGAAACTATTTTATTGCATCTAGCATTTGGGTAAGGTTAGTCTAACAGTGGCCTTTGAAATGGATATCTTCAGAAGCTGCAAAGAAGAAAAAGAAGAAAAACAAATCCAAGTGAGTTCTGCTGTTGAATTGGACCATACATCTTTTGTTTTGTTTTGTCTGTTTCAATTCATGAGGATGTCCCATGTCTTCTGTAGAAAGAAGAAGGTCCCTCTTCAGCAGACAGATCCTCCATCAATACCTGTTGACGAGCTTTTTCCTTCAGGAGAATTTCCTGAGGGTGAAATTCAGCAATATAAGGATGAGTAAGTGCAACTCTATCACCAGTTGTGGAAGTTGTATAGAATTAAACTATTCTATGTGTGCACATGTTGATTTCTTATCATAAAAACTCTCACATCTGAAATGGCCGAGGGAAAATATTAGTTCCCCCATCCTTTAGCTATGATGATTCTAGCTGATGTTAGGAACTGCCAATAACTGCTTACAAATATGTACACTATTGGTCTTCAGTAATTTGTGGAGAACAACTAGCGAGGAAAAGAGGGAGCTCGAACGACTGCAAAAGCCAATGTACAACTCTGTTCGCCGAGCAGCAGAAGTTCATAGACAGGTTAAGCACCGTGTCTGATAAATTTGCAGCATAATCTTAATCTTATGTGTTGTTGGTTGTGATTCTACAATGTATGTTCTGATTTTCTAGGTGCGGAAATATATGAAGAGCATTATTAAGCCTGGAATGTTAATGATTGATCTTTGCGAAACACTGGAAAACATGGTCCGGAAACTTATCAAGGAGAATGGACTGCAAGCTGGCATCGCGTTTCCAACTGGATGCTCCTTGAATTGGTATGTTTTTCTTCTATAGCATTTCTGTCGTGTTTCCAATTCTTTATTCCATTCAAACTGATATGGAAATCCAATTCTTAGGGTCGCAGCTCACTGGACTCCAAACTCTGGTGACAAAACTGTGCTACAGTATGATGATGTGATGAAGCTGGATTTTGGAACACATATAGATGGTCCGTCAATCCTTTGCCTTGTTTGTCTTGTATATATGAGCTTTTGTTATTACTAACTGTGTGGATTTCATGTGACTAACTTATTTTTTCCAGGGTACATTGTTGATTGTGCATTTACTGTTGCATTCAATCCTATGTATGATCCATTGCTTCAAGCAACAAGAGATGCCACAAATACAGGGATCAAGGTAATTTCAACATGTTGCTTTGCACCCTCTGGAGGCTGTGAGTTTACAAAGTGGGCTATAAGAGTGCATGACTTCGGTTAGCACCTTTGCCTATGTCATTTTCCTATAGTGTTCTGCATGATTGTGCAAAAGTGATATTTCTTTGCTCAAGTGTGACATGATCATGTGCTCATTGGGATAGCGATTTCCATTAGATAATTATTGTGTGTTGGCATCTCTCTCTAACTGCTCCTGTATATAGCTCTACTATGTCTTAGCTTAATTTGAATTTCTCCTGTATATTTGTCGCGGTCTGAAATTATGTTAATTCGGTTGCAGCATGCACTCATTGAACTTCAATATGACTTGATCACTTGGAATAGATGCACGGCTTTGTGATGTTGGTGCTGCAATCCAAGAAGTAATGGAATCATATGAGGTTGAAATCAATGGGAAAGTTTTCCAAGGTGCTACAGCTTTTTATTTTCTATTCTGCAAAACAGTAATGTAGAAAAGCAATGACAAATTGAAACTACCTTTTTGTTTGTGACAGTAAAAAGTATTCGAAACCTCAATGGACATAGCATTGGGCCATATCAGATCCATGGTGGAAAATCAGTTCCGATTGTGAAAGGTGGAGAACAAACAAAAATGGAAGAGGGGGAGTTTTATGCTATCGAAACTTTTGGATCTACTGGTATGTTAATCTTTGTAGCTTCAACTGATTGATGGAAATATCTTATTGGTACAATGTGGCATCATGAATAGTTTCTCAAGAAAATGATTTAGTCACTTCACTTATATCTAGAATGGCTCTTATGGTGTGCAGCATAAATTTGGTGTCCCTATTTAGACAAATAAGTTCAAGTCCTCGATGACTTCTACATTTTGTAAGCTTCATGGCATTTTCAGGAAGGGGAGTTGTCCAGGAGGACTTGGAATGTAGCCATTACATGAAGAACTTTGACGTTGGGCATGTGCCTTTGAGGGTAGCAAAGGCTAAGCAACTACTTGGGACCATCAACAACAACTTTGGAACACTTGCATTTTGCCGCCGGTACTTGGACCGTCTTGGCGAGACAAAATACCTCCTGGCTCTGAAAAATCTTTGTGATAGTGGTATTGTTCAGGTATGTGAAAGGATCCATCTCGACTCCATTATCTGAACCATGTTGTGGAAATGGTTAATCACCGTCTCCTGCTCTGTTCGCATTTTGCAGCCGTATCCTCCATTGTGCGACGTGAAAGGGAGCTATGTTTCGCAGTTTGAGCACACCATCTTACTCCGGCCAACCTGCAAAGAGGTCATATCCAGAGGCGACGACTACTGATTGCTGCTGCAGCGCGCTGGCTCCTGCACTAACGGGTTGTTCATGCGACGAGTACACACCGTTTTTTGGCGCAACCTGTGTTGCTGTCCATGTGTTTACGGACCATACGACATCTCATAATCCAACAAATAATTTGGCACTATTGCTCTAACATTTGATTTTGGAATATGTGGAAGCGTGTTCGTTTTTCCTATCAAAATGGATCTTACTGCGTTCTTCTCGTGGAGAGGGTTGGCAATTGTTTGCAGTTGTTGCTGTATACACATGTTCTGCCGTTGTGCTCTTGGATGTGCTACGGTCAGCTTAAGTGGCCAGTTTATGCATACGCTTTCTCAAACCCCGATAGTTCTCACAGTATAAGAATGGCAGAAGAATCATCGATATTGCGAGGCTTTTGAGCAGCATTGTTTTTTCATTCTCGTGGTGGATACAAACAATTGCGAATATTTCGATCCAAGAAATCTAATGAGTTGAAACTTCTAAAATTCTAATAATTTTTTTTTTTGAATCAAAGGTTGGTTCTACGGCCTTTCCATTTCCATTGGCTCGACTATATCGCGAGCAACCAGAACATTTACAAATTCTGGGAGGGGGTGTGCCCAAACATAGAGTTCACCCGGGTCCCAACTTATAGCCAACTTTGCTAATTCATGTGCGATGGTATTACAAGTTCTAGGGATAGAAGTAATTCCACTACAAATAAAATGTTCCCTTAACATAAAACGAATATCCCTAATCACCATCCCACAGGTCGCCAAATCCATACTGGAAGATTGTAGAGCATGCTGCAGAACAGTAGAATCTACCTCAATCTGAATACGTGATATACCGTAGTCAGTGGCCGCTTGGAGAGCTTGTTGGCAAGCTATAGCCTCGGTAGTGAGTGCGTCTGGTGCCGCACTCAGTCTTCCAGCCCCAGCCAGGATCGCATCACCATCATGGTCTCGTACAATGAAGCCCCAGCTGCCTTGCAACGTCTCCGGAACGAAGGAGCGTCAGTATTGATTTTAAGCTGACCTTGTGGTGGGGCATTCCATTTCTTTACTGCTGCCACACGACTGCTCGGCTGCTTTCTTTCGGTGGATTCCATATCACTGATCAGGCTCAGAACATCAGCCGCTATTACATCCGCAGACTGCCCTTTCTCTCCTTGATTTACCTTATTTCGCACTCCCCACCAGCACCAGAGTAGGAGCATCGCCTTGATACAGATATCCTTCTTCAAGCCAAGCAAAGTAACTATCACCTCCCAAGCCGAACGTTTTAATAAGAGCATTTGACGAATCGGTTCCAGGGAGAGAGCAGCCCAGCAGCGTCTAACCATTTTGCATTTGAGAAAACAGTGGCCACCATTCTCGTCAAAACGGTGGCATACAGGGCATCTTGTGTCCAATCGTATTCCACGACGGCTAATATTCATCTTCACAGCAAGACTATTACGAGCCAAGCGCCAGATGAAGTGACGGACCTTTGGTGGACATGGAAGTTTCTAGAGCTTGCGCCAAACAGCACCATTTTGTTTTGGTTCTCTTCCATTACTGCTGCACTCACCCTTCTGTCGTGTTTTCAGTCGGTGCTTCTCATCATCTAGCATATGGTATGCACTTTTCACTGAGAACAGGCCAAAATGCCAAGCAAGAAAATCATCATGACCTGGGTTTGTTGGAGTTGGAAATTTTACATCGCTTCCAAACACGTCTTCCATCCCAAGTGCCCGAAATCGGATTCAGCAGTTCCTCTACTCTTGTCAACAAGTTGTGGCCCCTCGGAGTGATGGGCCTCCTACTAACTTGATTGGCAATCCACAGATCATCCCATATCTTAATTTGAGAGCCATCACCTACACGCCAGATAAGCCCCTTCTGTAAAGCCTGTAGACCTCTCACAATACTACGCCACGTATAAGATATACCCAGCCTTTCTTGAGCTTTCAGCATTGAGCCATTTGTACCATATTTAGCGCCTAGCAGTTGTGCAACCAGGGATTCCGGGTTCTGAAGGATACGCCATCCTTGCCTTGCTAACATTGCTAAATTGAAAAGGTGGAGATCCCTATAGCCTAGCCCACCTTCCTCCTTCCTCCTGCATATTTCCTCCCAAGATATCCAATGCAATTTATTTTCTTTATCTTGTTGCGACCACTAGTAGAAACAAATCATATTGCTCATTTCATCACATAGAGATTTGGTAAGGTCAAAACAAGACATAGCATATGCAGGAATAGCTTGTGCGACTGCTTTAATCAAGGTTTCTTTACCTGCCTTTGAGAGCAGTTTTTCCTTCCATCCCTGGATACGCTTCCACAATCTTTCTTTTAAATAAGCAAAAAGGCTTGTTTTTTATTTCCCCATATAAACAGGCAATCCTAGATACTTTGTATTCATAGATTCCTGCGATAGATCAAGTACTTGCATAAATTTTCTTCTATCTTGGGCCTTTGTGTTTCTGCTGAATACAATTGAGGACTTCTCTTTATTAATTTTCTGCCCCGAACATCTCTCATAAATTTGTAGAATATGTTGCAGGTGTGCTGCATTCTCTTCATTCGCTTTTAGGAGAAGCAGCGAATCATCTGCAAATAGAAGATGAGTAATGCTTGGAGCACCAGCACATATAGATACACCATGTATTCTTTGTCTCGCCTCTGCATTATTTAACATGGCAGAAAAGCCCTCGGCACACAGCAAAAAAAGATATGGGGATAATGGATCTCCTTGTCTTAGCCCTCGGGTTGGAAAAATTTGCTCCGTTAATCCACCATTCACCTTTATACAATAGGTAACCGTTAAGATGCATTTCATGATTATAGTGATCCACCTCTCATGGAAACCCATCTTCCTCATTATTTTCTCCATAAATTGCCATTCGACCCTGTCGTAAGCTTTACTCATGTCAAGTTTGAGCGCTGCATATCCTTCCCCTCCTCTTCTCTTGTTCTGTAGAAAATGATTTATCTCATAGGCAATCAACACATTATCTGTGATCAAACGCCCTGGTACAAAAGCGCTTTGATTTTGAGATATGATTGTTGGTAGGATAATCTTCAAACGGTTTGAAAGAACCTTCGATGCAATTTTATATACAACATTGCACAGACTGATCGGACGAAGATCCTTTAACCTTTCCGGATTCTGCACTTTAGGAATTAGGACCACCACAGTGTCATTCCAGAAGTCTGGCATCGGTCCACCTTCTAAAAGATTACGCACCTCTCTGGTAACATCAGCTCCAATAGTATTCCAGAAGTTTTTATAAAAAATGGCAGGCATACCGTCATCCCCCGGCGCTTTCAAGTTACCAATACTATCCAGGTCTTGTTTGATTTCTTCGCCTGTAAACTCCTTTAATAACATATCATTCATCTCAGCTGTGACCCGGGGCTCAACACATTGCAACAAATCATCAGTGCTCCCTGCATTAGATGTAAAAAGCTCACGATAGAAATCAGTCACAGCCGCCAGCATATCTCCCTCTTTCTCCATAACCCGCCCGTCCTCCAAAATAATTCTTCTGATTCTACTTCTTTTTTTCTTTCAGTAGCGTACTGGTGAAAAAATTTAGTATTGCGATCGCCTTTATCCAGCCAGTGCACCTTCGCCCTTTGTCTCCAATACATATTCCTCTGCTCCTCCAATCTTTCTAATTTAAATTTTAATAGTTCCACTCTATTTGCCTGATTTTCAACACATGGCCCCCTACGCCTTTCCTCCAAGGCCTTCTTTACTTTCTTTATTCTTTTTTCTAAATCTCCCAAATCCCCCAGCGTCCATTGACAACTTCCAGGCATTATTAACAATCTCCCCACATTGATCTTCCTGTAACCAGCTGGCTTCAAAACGGAAAGGGGAACTGCCCCTATTGTTCAGTAGGCAAGAATCTCCCCCTTCTGTATCCACAATCACTAGGCCGGTGATCTGAATGCTTCGGGTCACCATTCCTGACTTTGAAAGTCGGGAATCTGGTTCTCCAGTCACTATCCGCAACAGCCCGGTCTAATCTTTCCCGAATATAGTGCTGATCCACATGATTATTGTTCCACCAAGTGAAAGGGTCACCAGAGTAGCCGAGATCAGACAAGTCGCAGTCATCCAGTGCCTCTCTGAAAGCATTCATGCATGCCTGTGGTCTAGGCGGCCCTCCTTCCTTCTCACACCCCAACAAGATCTCATTAAAATCCCCTATACATAGCCATGGATGCCGCCTTGCCGCATTTAGTGTTCTCAATGCCTTCCATGAAAGAAATTTTTGATCCATCCTTGGTTCTCCATAAAAACCTGTCAATCTCCATACGAAACCGTCATCCTCCATCACATCCGCATCTATATACAAACGCGACATCATGCGGACGTGAACATTTACCCCCCTTCGCCAAAAGATTGCCAAACCCCCACTCTTTCCAACACAGTTTTTGACCATCATGTTTGTCATTCCCAGCTTCCACCTAAAACCATCCAATTTACGCTCATCCATTTTGGTTTCGGACAAGAACAAGATATCGGGATCTTCCTCCTTCTGAAGCTTTAGAAGGCCTCGAACCGCCGGGCCGTCCCCGAGCCCCCGGCAGTTCCATGCGATGATTTTCATTGGTTCTCGCAGGGCTGATCCGTCAGCCCCGCGTTATTTTGTTTACCCAACTGCATATCACCCACCCTCACGTTACCGTCCCATGGTTTCTGTCGCTTAGTTTTCTCCATTTCATCGCCATCAGCTGCTGGAAACAATCGTTTCTTAGCATCAATCAACATCTTGTCATCATTTATCTTCTTTGACCTTGGGGTTCTCCTAAACTTTCTAATTGAGTTCTTCCTATCCTCCAAGGCCAGGTCCTTCTTCTCATCATGGCCGTCCTTACTGCCCCTATCCGACTCACCGTGTATGGTCATGTTCACGTTGTTTTCAGCCTGCTGCCTTCTTTCAACTCTCTTACCAGAACCTCCTTTTCCTCACTCACGGCTGGGAGGGCTTTTAAGGGACTCTTTTCCTTCTTCTCCCCTGTGCCATCTAGATCTTAAGATTCCTTGCTCCCGGATTCACTTCTCCTCCATGACGGGCCATCACTTTTGGATAGTCCACCACTTGAACTCGCACCGCTATACCAACGCCCATTAAGACCTCCCCTCCACCGCGATCCCCCTCCTGCCGCCTCTAACACCCTGCTATTGGTCCCATCATTCCACTTGCGTGTCGGACGGAAGCGCAACTCTTTGCCGAATTGTGGCACCTCCCCTTTCTTAAGTTTGATCGAGCACGCCTTTTCCGTGTGACCAATTATGCCACAGACATAGCAAAAATCCGGAAGATATTCATACATCACCGGACACCATCGGTCAGAACCACCATCCTCAGTCTGCACTGTCACACCACGCATCAATGGTTTTCGGATATCCAGTTTGATTTTCACCCTTAGCACACTACCCGTCGCCATTCCATCGTCTCCAACATCCGCTTCCACAAATTCACCAATTTCATCACCAATCACTTGTTCTACTTCCTTTGACATCAATCCAAGAGGTAATTTAGTGATTCGAACCCAAATTGGGATGAAAGAAAAGTCAATTTCCTCTAGTGTTTTTGATCCATCGAATTCTGCCATCACCAATAGATCATTGGACAGCATCCACGGTCCCTCTTCTAGCGCCTTCCTTTTCCCAGCCGCTTGATGGAAACTGAACAAGAAGTGATTATCTCCTAAATCCTTGCACTCTACACCGCGGGTCGGGCACCATATTTTTCCAAGCGATTGGACCAACGCTTCCGAGGGAGCAGGTTTCTCCGAAATAAGTTTCCTGATTGCTTGCGGAAGCATTGATCTCTCCTCCTTCCGTCGGATCCCACCAATGCGAACTCCCTTTTTTTCTGCTGCAGACAACTGCAAGTTCTTCATCATCTTTGCCACCTCCTCCATTGACGACGGTGAGACGACGATTGGGGCTAGGTTTTGCGTAAGGCAGGATGCAATGGACAATGGGAAAACTAGGACGTGGTATCCTCGAGCTGCCGTATTATCTAAACAAGTACCGCCTTGTTCCAGGAACAGACTTTATATTATATATATCAAAGACAAGCACCGCCTTGTTTTTTATTATTTTTAATTTATTTGCAGCACCGCCTTGATTCAGAACAAACCAGCACCTTCTTACGTTCTCAAAAAACACCGCCTTTACAGAACTATCAAGACTCCTCTACACTTTTTCTTCTTTTTCTTTTCTTCTTTTTTCTTCTTTTTTTCAGCACCTCCTTGTTTCAGACCAACAGCACCGCCTTACAGATCGACTCCTCTGCACTTCTGTAGCTTCACTGGCTTCTCGTCGTGTTCGTCACGGCTCTTCGGGATGTTCTGGACTCGCCCAGGGACCCCGGCGTCGCAGGCGTATGCACGCGGTGTCGCGGACGCCCAACAGGAGGGCTGCCGCGGCGGAGGGGCGGCCTCCCGCGCGCCAGTGTCTAGCTCGCAGCGGAGGGGCGCCTCCAATCCGCGGCGGCCGGCTCACAGCAGCTGAGGGGTGTCTCCCGCGCCGGCGGCCTGTTCGCGGCGGGCTTCAGAGGGCTGGAGGGGCGCACGCGGCGACCTTTTCGCGGCACCAGAGGGGCGGCCTCCCGCTTCCCAGCGGTCGGCGGAGAAGGGGCGGGCTCGAAAAGGCGGCGACGATGAGGATGCTTGAGAACGGAAAGGACAGCGTGGGGCGGCGTGGAAGATGAGGACGACTCCAACGAAGACGAGAACGGCGTGAAGGCGATGGAGGACTGCTGGTCCGCGGGGCCGGTGTCCGGCGCGTCGGCGGCGGCGCACGCGGATGAGGCGAAGGCGGAGGTGGGGCTTTGACTGGCGGCGTGGAGGAGGACGGCGCGGAAGGTGAAGACGACGCCGGCGACTGTGAGGGCGGCGAGGAGGGCGCGGAAGCTCAGAAGAGCGGCGCTGCTTGGGAAGAAGCCCTAGTCGCCCAGGGAATCGCCTCGAGCCGCTCAGCGCCGAGGAAGAAGAAAGGCCCCCTAAAATTCTAGTAATTGGTTGTGAACGAAACTGAGCCTAAAAACAGTTTAATGACCACATGGCCCAATCGGCCTACTTGGGCCCATCCCGATGCGGCCTTCCACCGTGGGAGAGAGCCCTCGACCTACAGGCCCCACCTGCAGCGAGCGAGGACGTGGGCATTTCTGGAATCGCTCCCTGTCTAGGGTTTTACCTGCGTGCCCCATATAAGCCTCTCCCCTCCCGTCCCGCCGCCGTCTCCGCATTTCCTTCTTCCCGTGGGATCCCAGCCGCCGCCGCGAGACGAAGAAGAGCTTGACGACTCCCAGGACTCGCGAGAAGATGGTAACTTTCCCTCGAGTCCCTTCCGCTTCCCTTCTCCTCGGTCCTGTTTACAGCACTAGCCCATCAGTTCGTCTCATCCATGTTCTGTAACCGTGTCATGAGTTGTTGCTCGGCAGCAAGTTGCTTGTCCGGTTGTATAGGCAATGAAAGTTTTCTAGACCTCGTTCTTGCTGTGACCATTTAGTGGATTAGTATTATTGTGCACGAGATTGGTATGATTAGGTCTTTGTGTTGCTGACATCCCTGTTCGATTGACCACCCCAAACAACGTTAATTGTGCTATGGTTTTGTACAATCTCTGTGTAAGTTGCTGTTGTGGCTTTGTATTAGCTGTATTCTATGCTGAATTGAGCATGGAAAGCTTATAATGTCAATTACTGTATTTTAGTGTCACAGTGTTATGCCACTTGTCTACAACATAATTCCGGTGCCATTTGGCTTTATAATTTCACAGTGTACGTTGACATTGTGCTGTGCTTCTAGTTTTAGTAATTCAAAAAAATCAAAATATACTGATAGAAACATGTTAAATTGTAAAAACAGACTGAGCATTGTAGAACCAATTGTATATAAACTATCAAATTAGCATGTGTGTGGGTGTTTGTTTTCTTAGTAGTGGCAACGAGTTATTCTTTGATGCCATCCTGTTAGTATTCTGTAGTTCATTGTTTAAGTGTCAACCTTTCTCATTGCTTTGTCTAACCATTTGTGAAATGAATCTGCAGCCGAAGCAGATCCACGAGATCAAGGACTTCCTTCTCACCGCGAGGAGGAAGGATGCCCGATCAGTCAAGATCAAGAGGAGCAAGGATGTGGTCAAGTTCAAGGTGCGCTGCTCCAAGTACTTGTACACCCTCTGCGTCTTCGATGCTGAGAAGGCAAACAAGTTGAAGCAATCTCTTCCCCCAGGTTAGCCCAGCTTTAATTCATATGATATTGTTTCTGTTCTGGTATATGAAAACTCTGTTCTGGTAATAATTGTCTATTACCCAGACTGCTGCTGTTCTATTTGGTTATCTATTTTTGTTGGATTGATGCCAATTTTTTTTGTTTTAATTATCTGTCAATTAGCTGTCCCAGTGAAGATAAAATTTCGGTCCAAAGATGGTTGAAGACTGGTTTTAGCTTCAAGCCATCTGACATGTCTTCTCGATTATTGGGTGGCTTGTGGCTAAAACCAATTTTAAGAACTATCCATGATGGCCAATAATAGCTATGAGATCTGAGGGACTTGTATGATCATTTTCTTTATCAACTTTCACTCTGAACTAGTTCATTGTTTTGTTTTTATTTGTGTTTTATATTTGATCAGGCTGTGTCCCAGTGAAGATGATATTATTTGACCATAGATGAAAGAATGATTTGTTTTAACTTCAAGCCTTTGTTGTCTCTACTCTTTGGCATATAGACTTGTGGTTAAAACCAGTCCGTTCTATGTTCATTGATGATGGGTAATAGCTATGAGATCTGAGGGACAAGATTATGTGTCTTATTGATCTATAGTCCTAAATGCACTTATTTTTTTGGGCATCTGTTTTTTGATTACAGATTTGCCTTTCCATTGTTGTAAACCTTGTCCATTTTTATCTGTCAAATGACGTTTCACATTTAATGCATGAATCCACTTTGAAATTCTATTTTTTTAACTACTTAATGCCAATTGTTGCAGGTTTGAGCGTCCAGGAGGTTTGATTGGATACATGACAATGTTGAGATGAACTATCAAAGCATCTTTATCAGTAGCAGATCATGTATTCTATGTACCTTTTTGGAACCTATAAGCTATTAGACTTGTCAGTGTTGGATTTATGGATCTTGAGTTGAGTTTTTGGAGAAATACCAATTTACCTCGTTCAAGGATGCTTTCAGTTCAGTTCTTATTTAACTGCACGTTGCTTTAGAATTATTTCTGTTCCTTTCCATCATATGTTTCCTCCGCAAACATAGTTACCAGATTCTTGGTTTTATATGTTCGTTTTTGGATCTTCAAGGTTTACTGTATCAGGGCTCTAGGTCTTTATAGGCCCAAATATACTGATAAGGCTTATCAGCCATTTGAACTCAGCAAATCAGCTGTTTTTAGCTTAACAAACTGACTTATAAGTCTAGCTGAACAGCCTGTTGGTAAGGCTTGGGATGGGCCTAGTAAAAGGCCTGATTTGAATATGATGATAAAGAAATTGAACTAAATATTACTGCACTGTTTAACAATGGCCCACCACATAGATATAATTTTAGTTTAATATTTTGTTCCAAATTATATGATACTTTGTTTTGTTTTTTAAATCATGACTTTTTGCTATGTACTTTTGTGTATATGTTTTGATGTATAGCAAAATTAATGTATCTAGAAAAATCAAAACGTCTTGTTTAATTTGAAATGGGGGGAGTAGAATATGTCCTAATAAACGATCGATTGAACTTGGATATAGACATCTTGGAAAGTTTTTAAATATAGTAGGGGGTGTTTGTAACCTTTTTAATTAAGAACTCATCCCACATACCTCATTAGGAAATCATGGATAGGAAAAAACGAGTATAACTAGTTCATGCTCATCACAACAGAAGGCTTTTGTTTTAGCTTTGAATCAAAGCTGGCGTTCTCCTAAAGTTAACTTTAATAAAAGTCTGGATAAAATAAAATTGCACCATTTGATAGCGACCACGAATTGCACCATTCGGTAACTCCTGTGGTCGCGTTTACTGCAGTGTGATAAGAGAATGGAGGAGGTAGGGACGGTTGTCGGGTGACAAAGGAGTGTGGGAACAAAGATGCTGGCGGTAGACGACCGACCCCGTTGACACAAATGATGAGCATGGGGAGGAGGAGCTTAGGAAGGATGAGCCTGGCAGCACGTAGGATGAGCGCGGGAAGGAGTCCATCGGCGGGGTCGACCCGTTGACACAATGCTGAGCTTGAGGGTTTTAGTTGAATAGCTTTAGTGATCGTCTCTCCATCAAACCATAGATTCTTGAAGATTCTTCAACTTCAATGTTCTGAAAATTGTGCTATGCTCTTGCTTTATCCAAGCTCCTAAGTCCTAATCCATGATGTAGTTTAGGTCTTAGTGATGCAAGTCAACATCTCCACAATCCCAAGGTCAAAATCTCCACTATATATCTAAGAGGCCAAGCATTGTCGGGGAATCACCCTAGACTCCACAAAAAATAGTGGAAACATGATTTGTCATAACATCTTTAGATGGGATTTTATGCCCATGCCACCGATTAAGGATGTAGAATTCATCATTAGGGCATGTGACGTTGTATGTCGATGGCTTAGAAACACAAATGGAAGGAGATATGTAAATAACAACATCATTAATCATCATAAAAATAACATTTAAATATAAATTTCTGCCAATAACAGTTGAATATTCCATGTTCTTTTCCATAAGGATCTAGACTTAGATAGAGTGAAGTTACCAAAAAACAAATCTAGATACATCCAATTTAGCATTTACATTAGAAAAAGACGTGGATACAGATATCGATATTCAAGTTTTATCGGATACATTTTAATTTCTTAAATTTAAATTCAAAGTTTTTTTTTTATTTATTTCAAACAACAATTATAGTGCTAGATGGAGGAATCTAAAAATTTATTGTTGATTTTTAGTTAAGATATACTTTTTTGCTCTCAATATTAAATACAAGATTCATAAATATTCAAAGGATGGGCATGCACGTCACTATATCGGCAAAACTTGTGAAAACAAAATACAATACGGACCTTGTGGTAGTCCTATTTGTCAACCATATGAACAATTCCTTCATTCAGAGGTAGTTGGACTAATAAAATCATCTTTAGAAATACCTACTTTCTACTGCCAATGACTTAGAACATCTTCAAGAGTTTTTCTCAGTTTCACTCTCTAAATTATCATTTGAGATTCAAAAAATTACTCTTATTATTATTATTATTATTATTATTATTATTATTATTCACCCCAATGATTTTTTATATCCTATGCATCATCCTCCATCTTTGTCGAGAAAAATATAATGATCCATTTAAAAAACCTATAGAAGGATATCTTTTATCAAAATATCTACTTCTATCAAATTATAGGAAAGGTATAAAGAAATTTTTGAAGTTTTTCTATTAGCGGTGGGTTTGAAAACTATCCCTCAAAATCGATTTTAACTGTCTCAATAAATCTTAACATGGTGGTGTATAGAAAATATAGAAAACTTAAAACTGATCACACACGAACAACACTAAAAAAAAAAAAAATCTTTGGAGTTACTTAAAAACTTTGATTTATTAACCAACTAGAACTAAAGGCCGTAAAATTTAACACGCCACGTGCTCATGATGCAGGGCGGAGTTGGCGAAGCAACAACTAGCTAATCCTCTCAAACATCTCGTCCCTCCTGCTCTTAAGCACGCAAGAGCCGACGATGGCCGCCGGAGCGTTTGGCTTTGGCATCAACGTAGAGCAGGTCGATGAGGTCGCTGGCGACGCCGGTCCAGTCGCTCATCCTCTTGTCGACGTCGGACACGATGGACTTGAGCTGCCGGTCGGCGAACGCCTGCTCGCAGCGGGCGCCGGCGTCCTCGGCGGCGCTGGCCCGGTCCTCGGCGTCGCCGTAGGCGCCGCCGTCGAAGGCGTCGCGCGCGTCCGCGAGCGCGTCGACGGCGGTGTTGTACTGCCGGACGCAGTCCTCCAGCGCGTCGCCATCGACGGTGCGGTCGCGCCTGTCGGCCTCGCCGGAGAGGTAGCTGGTGCTGCTCGCGGCGTTGCCGCTGGCGATGTCCAGGGCGATGCTGGCGAGCTCGCGCACCGTGGTGGCGTTCACGCTCCGCGGGTCCGTGGCCAGCACCGCCGCGCACTGCGGGTTGTCGGAGCTCTTGCACGTGCTCGCCACGAAGCCGGCGTCGGCGACTGCGGCGGGGATGGAGGAGGAGGCGGCGGCGATGCCGAGGAGAACGATGGCCATGGCGGCGATGGTAGGCTTCGACGCCATTGCAGAACTGGCTAGGTTTCTTGTGTTTGATCTTCTGCAATGAAATTTGTCGCACGTTTGATGTATATATATAGGTTGGTATTGAAGATAGTTCGAATCCAAATAAATCCTCCCGCAAGAAAAAAAATGGCAATTGCGCCATTATTACAAGAGTTGCAAATGGAAAAGATGAAGTTTACTGCTGCAATTTATGGAAAATATCATGAGGATCAGGTGTTGCCCTTCCGAGAATCATGTGAACAGATCGTCTTTCAAAGAGTTTGCATGTTAACGCTTCAAAACTGCCTTAAAAATCACTTGGTAAATCAATGATTATGTCAAGTGAACAAAATGATCATATATAGCTCTATTTTTTTTCTTTCTCTAATAGTTAGCTTACTAAAACTCGAAAATGGGTAAGGGCCACATGTTGGTAAACGTTTAAATTGATATTGAGTCTCATTACCCACATATTTCACATTTAGTTTTAGTGGCGATTTCCGTGCATGTTCATAGAGCAATGTGTACTGCCACGCTTGGTAACTACTCTTGTTCTCATGTTTCAAAATAAATGAACTCCTAGAGTTGTACTACTCCCTCCATCTCAAATTATTTGTCATTTTGATTTCCATTGTCACAAGTTTGACTCGATTTATAGAAAATATGTAAAATATTTATATCTCCAAATAAATTTATTAAAAAATTAGATTTAAATATTTTTTCCGATGATACTAATTATGATACTAATCGATGATACTTATTATTTATAAAATTTACCAATAGTTTTTTCTCGAGATGTGAAAGTGACAGATATTTTGAGATGGAGGGAGTATGTCATAAGTTTGACAGAATTTATAGCAACTAACACCAAAACTTATGACACAAGATTAGTATAGTTAGGAACACCAAAACTTATGACACAAGATTAGTATAGTTAGGTATGGTAAGAAATATATTTTCATAATGTACTTGTTTGATCACATATATATTACTACTTTTTTTTTTTAATTAGTAGGTCAAACTTGCTTATGAGGACTCTAGTTAATTTATTTTGTGATGCAACACCATGGATACCCTGTGTAGTTTATTTCACAAAAAAAAAAATTACCTATCAACGCCATGTTTGGACATATATTTATTTTTAAATATAGTTCCAAAATGGGAATTGAATATATTTACGATTTTTGCATGGCCCATGGCTGGCATCGCACCATGCTGGAATCCATGATTTGCCTATGTGCTCTGTCCGTCAAACATTTGCTAATAACAGCCTAATTATACTTAAAAATTTGTCCAGTTATTTTCTTACAAGTTCTGCTAAGTTTTTTATTAGTATCCAAGAGATTACAAGTTCTATAATTTTTTTTTACGCATATAAAAAATGTACCAACATCTGAACATTCCAAAATGGAAAGGAATACGAGGCAATGAATGATCAGCCCATGGCTGGCTCCGCACTGTGCTGGAAGCTGGAGGTTCCTTTTTTAATGCTTTTTGTCCATCATGCTTGTTGCTGGGCCTGTGGGCCCACGTAGTTTATCAGATAGATAATGCAAAAAAAAAAAAACCTGCTCAGAAATCCATAGTGTTCCCGGCCCATTGATGCCCCCAGACAATGACACAATGCATGCAATATCGATGGGGATGTAAATGTTCCACTGTTTGTACCCCGGCAATGGATGATCAGATCCATGCATATCCTGTCTATATCTCCTGACTGTATGTACGGCTAAGGTTGTTTTTTGTTAAATTTTTTGAACCAGCTGGACTGGCTATGCGCAACAATCACGTAGTTTATTTCCAAAAAAAAAACCTTGTAGAAATCCCATAGTGTTCGAAGACGATTGATGCAGAACTTTCCAATAGGAATTAATCAGAACTGTTTCTTGTGAAATTTCTGATCCCAAACTGCAGGGCACTGTATGAAGCCACTGTCTGTCCGAACATTTATCTATATATATAGTCGGCTAATTTCTTTGTGAGAAAAAATACTACTTTTAAATGATAAGTATTGCTGATAAGTAAAATAAACATAGTAAATATGGCAGCATAGCAGTAGCATTCGGTTATCGTCATCTTCATTGTCTGCAGCTGCAGATGGCGATCGTTCGATGATGGGAGGGAACCCGGCCGATCGAGGCTCGTATCATCGTCATCCCACGTTGGCGCCGACATCCTGTTCAGCTGCCACATGCGCATGCAAAATTTTAAGAAACTTGCAGGTGATTTGTACATAAATAAATATAAACGAGAAATGACAAAAACATAATTCCTTTTGTGCAAGTGCGACTGTGCGAGAGCACATGCGCACCAACTGTTTTCAGTTGCCTCACTGCATGATCGTCTCTGCGCGATGATGATCTGTCTGGACTATACATGTACATGCGGCGCTTGACAGTATATGCAGCAGCAGATCTGGAGTAGATTAAATCATTGCTAATCACAATGTTTCTGGGGTTCTCTCTATCACTGTCACCATGATGGATTGATGGGTGCCGGCATGGTGAAAGAAAGTTCATCTGCAGCTTTTTTCTCATTTTATTCAGATCAGTTATCTAGGCCTGTTGGTTTTCCTGGAATGACGACGTGGAAAAATTCATGGCTGGAATGCTAGCTAAATTTGTATAAGCTTTATCACTTGTTGGAATAATTCATGGACTGATTTTTATGTAACCGACCGAGCCCTTTGTAAGAAGGCACCCAAATTAAAGTTCCTGTAAATATATATACTACTAGATCAGAGGCAGGTCCGTTTTATCATCTCTTCGTAAACATGTATGCTCCATCTTAGGCAACAGCCGATTCCACGGAACCGTCTCCTGCAGCAAATTTGTTCTTTACTACATGTCTATCTATACATAATATATATGTAGAAATATAGCAAAAGCTATATATCTAGAAAAACCAGAATGACTTATAATTTAAATGAATGTAGTACTTTTCAAAGTGCGGAATCACATTAGCATCAACGTCATTAAAATAAGGCCTTGTTTAGATATAAAGATTTTTAATTTAAAATGGAGTTTTATAAAATACTTTTCAAGAGCTATTAGGTGTTTGGATGCAACAAATTAGTTTTTAAAACCATAGTTTTCAAAACTATAGTTTTCAACCCATTAAAAACTATAATGTTTCTTTAAAAAATTATAGTTTTAAACCTTTTTTTAAAAACTAAAACAGAGCCTTAAACCTTTCTAAGCGAGTTAATGAAATAAAGTAATAGTGGGTGTGCTTGTTCTTGTATAGTACAGTACAGTTTCCTTGCAAACTGAGCAAAGGCACAAAGATACTTAAAATGGAATGTGACAGTATGAATTCGAGAGTGGAGCCAAGATCAAGACCATCTTTAATGCCCCATTTTATTTGCTCTTGGAGACCTTGGGTCGATTGCCACACGGTTTTGTTTTTTAATTTCGAGAAAAAAAGGTGGAGGCCTTGCTTGCTTTTCAGGTAACTTTTCTTTTTTCATTTTAATAACAAAACATTATTTTGGGTTCGTGCCCATGTAGCTTTCACTTCTCTTGTCCTTCTGCTTTCTAGAGGAATTATATTATATATATAGGTGGAATTAATTAGGTAGATGGATACATATTAAATTTAAAGAAAATACACACTTATCTTCATTCGTCTTGACAAGGACTTAAACCTGTATAGTTTAGCTAACAAGATGTTATTTAAGCCTAAATGATATGAGTGACCTTTGTTTACCTTTGAAGGATTGTTTAAACAGAATAAACGGTCATTTTGGCGACCGGTGAAACCAGGTCAACTGAACCAAGATACTCCTGTTTGGGATCCTAACTTTCTTATCCATATGGATTTCTCTATCTACACCTACCATTGCTCGTTCATGGACGATGATGGTACTGCCTTTGCCCGTGTACCGACAGCTCTAAAATCAATTATGCGATGATAGGGGAGGCGAAAAAAGATCAGAATAATACTCTGGCAACCGGTTTACCAACCGGCAATACATTATTATACAGTCGTTACGAGATCCCTATCAATTATTCATCGGCAGCGACCGCATTATCATTCCAATGCTGACCGATTAATGGCCTGGGAGAAAACCTTTTCTTATATTAATTAACAACCATCAGATTTTTTTTTCATATATGAAGCAGCCAGCAGGCAGCCATGCATCTAGAACCTGAAAAAAAACCCCTTCATTTGTACTTTTTTTTTGTTCGGGATTGGATTACATGTCTTCCCCATTTTTAACGTGGAAATTTAAAGGTTTTTGTAAAAAAAAACGTGGAAATTAAAAGGGAGCAGCAGCTGCAGCAATCACAATCAGAATCAGTGAATAATATGTTTTTTTCTTTAATTTATGATAAAGTCAGAATGCTGCAGAGGGAGCTGGGGACGTGTCGGTATATGTTATCCGATTTGTGACTCCGCGATGCGTGCAAGTGCAGGAGTTGACCAAACTAGGTTTGACCTGGTTTGCTGAAAGGCAAGCAAAGGTTCGACTGGGTTTAGTTTAGCTGCTCTGACAGTCTTAATCATCGGCCCGGTTCTTATACCGTCCACTTTCAGTGATCCAGAGCAAAACTTGATGTATATTTGAAAGGCAAGGTTTTAGATAATTTGGGAAAGAGACCGTAAAACTTTGATTACTACTCCCTCAAATATCTTCTTAACTGTCGTTCTCACGTATCCAAAAATAAAACATAAACTTTGACTAAATCTACACAAAAAAATAACTAATATCTATTGTGCATAATAAGTATCATTAGATTAAACATTACATATGTTTTATGATAATACTTATTTAAATGTAGAAAAATTATAGATATTTTATATAATTTTAGTCAAACTTAAAAGGGTCAGAGATAGTGTTATCTTAAAAAAAAAAGAGAGAGAATACAATACAACTCTAGTTTTGTCCTTAGTGGAATTAATCAAATCTATATAAAAATGAATATTTATGACTCTAGATGGATGAATTATAAAACTGTATTTCACGAGTGATATTTTTTTTTTTTTAGAATATTAATAAAATGGATTCTCTAGTTTTGTCCCCCCCACCCATAGAAAAAAAAACTACTGAATAAAACCATCAAAACATCAATCCACATGATATATGCTATGAGATAAGTATCACTGAATTTCTCGTAGAATATAATTTTATAGTATATTTACTTGGTGTAAATCTCAGTGCTTATTATTTATAAATTCGATTAAACTTTAGATAACCTGATTAAATAGAGCTAGAATTGTTTTTTTTAGAACAGGCAACGGAGGCAATACTCTCTCTGGTACAGTGCCATCATCCACACCCATCTGTACTAGTACTCCTAGTTCGCAGAGCTTATATTATCATAAACAAGCTTATCTCCCACACACACACGCTCATCAAAAGATGAACTCCTCCCGGGAATAGAAATGAAAATGAAAAAAAAAAATCGATCCGGCGAAGTAGCTAGCCCCTGTGGCCTGTGCAAAAAAAAGGTTTTGCGCCTTCCTCAGCCTGCCTGTCCTTGGAACTCCACGCTCTAGGTCTCCTCTGCTCGCAGCCCCCACCCCCGTATCGAAAGCGACGCCTCACCTCAACAGCGAACGGGGACGGCGGGGCCCGCGCCTCCTTTGCCGTTTGCACGCAGCTTTTCCACAGCACAGTCGCCTCCTGTCCGTCCTCGCCGTCGCAGGAGCGAGAGCGGGCAGCCCCGCTTCTCCCCGCGTGCGCTCACCGCTCTCCTCTCCTTTTTAGAGAGAGAGAGAGAGAGCGAGCGCGCGCAGAGGAGAGGAGAGAGAAGCACCAACGCCGCGCACGCACCAGGAGGCACGTAGGGACACCGTCGCCTCGCCTCCTGGTCCTGGTTGGTTCGTCTCGTCTCGTCAGTCGTCACCGCCTCCCGCAGCCAACCGGCGGGCGGATTCCTGTGCTGGATGCGACAAGGCCAGCCAGCAGCAGTCCGGTCCCTTCTCCTTCTAGGCCTGAGCTCTGGAAGCGGAAAAGCCCTCGGCTCTTTTCAAGGATCGTAGGCCGCGCGCCCTGCAGCAGCAGCCGCTGCGGCCGCCCGCCTCGGGGCGCGTGTCGAGAGGAAGAAAAACTCAGAAGAAGAGACAAGAACCCCTTCTCCTCCACCACCACCACCACCACAAGTGCTCAGCAGCAGCGGAGCAAGGAGGCCGGAGGAGGGGGATCGGATTCGGCACTCCCGAGGTCTGTGCCGCTTCTCCTCCTTCCCCATCACCTTCTCCCACCTTCTCGTCTAGATTGATTGATTCGTCCGTCGCCTCTTGCTTTGGTCTGCTCTTCTCGATCATTGAAAGCAGCATCTAAATTTACGATGTTGGTTGGGGCCCGTCAGAGATTTCGATTTCTTCTGTCTCTGTCTCTCCCCTTGAATCCTCCTCTAAAAAAGAAATGTCCAACATTTGGTTTCAGAAGAGTGGTGATGGCGATTGCTTCAGTTGCTGCCGCCAGGATTGTTTCTTTACTCTCCGTGATCGATCGGTGCAAAGCTCTAGAGCTCATCTCATCAGCACGAGCTTTTGCCCAAGATTTGGTTCAGTTCTCAGCTATCTCGTCTCCTTTCTCCATGTGCCAATGTCCATGCGCTGTATTTTTATTCTCTCCTCCTTTTTCTAGAACTACTAGAACGCACGAGACGGGGCATCCGACTTGGCTGCTCCTCGTTGGATCCGCTCGTAGTCTGTATCCCTTTTCCGGACCCAATTGAATGCCCCGCCTCGCAACGAACAACGCCGTCCTTACTCATTGTCGCCTCCGTTTCTAGGACACCTCTTTACTTCACTTCCTCCTCTTCATCTTCCGCCTTTCAGCTAGTGTCATAATGCTTCTTCGTACGGCACTGCGTATCGCCTCTTCTCTGGGCTTCACTACCATCATCCATCCCCTTTTGCGTTGCTTCCATCTGCTCTGCCTTTTCTGTTGGCTCACTAGTTTGTTTGCTTTCTTATTCTTATTAACATATGAACAAAAACGTGAAATCTGTTTTCAGCTATTTGTTCTGCCTGAACTTGTTGCTCAGTTCGTCCTTTTCGCAGCTGTATCACTGGGCTGGCATTTGCCGACAAATGCACTTTCTTTTTCACCTCTGAGTTGTGGCTTGACAAAAACAGTTTGGGCTACCGACATGTTCATTTGGATTTGCTGATCTGGTTGTAAAGCCGCAGCCATTTATTTCCATTTGGTAGTTGCAGATTCACTTTTGCCACGGCTTAGCCCCAGGTTGTCCAACACTAGCTCATCATCATTGTTCTCTTGACTCCACTGCTTATAACATAATAATGTCCCATCCTGTACAATGTACTACATGACCATATATGAGAGGTGATCACAGTTACTGAATCAGGCTCAACACTGTGCAGGTAAATGTGCTTTAGGTAGCCACTACAGCAATGGCGTCGCTGGTACCTGGGGTCCTCCTGAAGCTCCTCCAGCACATGAACAGCGATGTCAAGGTCGCCGGCGAGCACCGGTCGTCCCTGCTCCAGGTCGTCAGCATCGTCCCCGCGCTCGCAGGGAGCGATCTCTTCACCAACCAGGGGTTCTACGTCAAGGTGTCTGACTCGTCGCACGCAACCTACGTCTCCCTGCCGGATGAGCAGCACGATCTCATCTTGAGCGACACAATCCAGCTGGGGCAGTTCATCCACGTGGATCGTCTCGAGGCGGCCACTCCCGTGCCGATCCTCAGGGGAGTGAGGCCTGTTCCGGGCCGGCATGCATGTGTCGGCAACCCAGAGGATCTTGTGGTGACTAGCTCCTCTAGTTTTCTTGGCAGCAGCAAGGCCCAACCATCCATCAATGGTGGTTCCAAGGATGCCGGTGCTTTGTCGCTGGAGAAAGAGCAGAGCAAGTTAGAGAAGATCAATGCTTCTGTCAAGAGCAATGGAACAGAAAGCAAGAAACCCCAGCTCACCAAGTCAAACTCTAACCTCTCAAAACAGGCACTCAATGGCCTTTTGGACAAGAAGGACGTAGTTAGCTCAAAGGCAAAATCAACCAGCGCTAGGTCGACACCTTCGTCTCCCCGAACCAGCGTCCATTCTCTGCCTGCGTCGTTTGATAAATTCTCGAATGACATGAAACAGAGAGCAAAAAACAAAGGAGCAGAGAAATCGTCACCGTCAAGGCTATCCTTGTTAGAAAAGGCTGCTTCTGTTTTGAAGGCTACTACGGCAGGGAGGAAGTCCTCTGTGGGTAACTCAATTAGTAACACCTTATTGAGCTTTGAATCTGGGCCAAAGGCCTTGAGAAGAAGCTGGGAAGGGAAAGCAGATGCAAAAGACAAAGGCAATTCAGATTCAAAACCTGCCAAAGCTGAAAAGAAGTCGGAGAATCGAAGCTCTTCGGTACGTGTCAGCAATGCTTGTCATATATGGGTATATAAATGTGATGTCTTAATACTTGTCAAGTTTCATCAGTGTAGGATCAACAACAATGTGTTTTATGAAAGATCGATCAACAACAATGTCATGTGTTAATATTTGTGAAGTTTTCATCAATATAGGATATATAATTCAACAACCTGACACATGTGTTTCTGTTTAGGAACATGTAGACTATAGTATTGCTTCAACTCATCAGTGATCCTATTAATGTCCATGGCTTGTTTGGTATATAATCTTTGTTGATTCTTCCATGTTCAGACTCCCAGACGAAAACCAGTAGCAGAAGAGAAGCCATTGCATAAGGATGACAGTAAGATTCTGACTCCACCCAGGAAGAGCTCAGCAAGTGCTCCTGCAGATGATTCTGACAAAACTGTGAATAAGCTTTCATCTCCTATAAAAAGGACATCAGGGGTTTTAAATAACCCGAATATCACAAATCTAGTGAAGGTTGCTCCAAGTAGCAGGAAATTGACAGATGCTAGTGCTTCATGGACAACGCTTCCTCCATCACTTTCTAAACTAGGGAAGGTATTTGCCAGCTTAGCCTCTGCGTTGCTATTGACTTTTTATGCTTATAAAGTATCAAATAAGATAATGCCTACAGATAATTATTTTAGCCAATAAGAAGGGGAGGATAGTATATCATTTTAGCCCATGGTCAGGGGAATGCTTAATGAGATGTTTGTTGTCACAGGAGCTTCTGAAGTACAGGGATGCAGCACAAATGGCTGCTGTTGAAGCCATGCAAGAAGCTTCTGCAGCAGAGAGCCTTCTTCAATGTTTAAGGTAATCTTTTCCAAGCACATAACTTGTATGATCTTGTCACTGCAGAATTTATCTGTAGTTTAAGGCATCCAAAACAGTCACCATTTCAAAACTCTAGATTGATAGATGCAAATGAACGAAACATATCAATTTTGTAAAATTTGGTGTGAATTCCCACCAAATTCTTAGTCATAATCATGGCCAGTTGACCACTGTTGAGCATTGACTATACCCATTGACTTGCTATTTGGTTAAACACGCTCTTGAAAGGTTTTCATTTATCCATCCAATTTTGAACATGTCAATCCAAATCTACAAAATCATATATCCATGCTTCACATGGCTTCTACTTGCCAACATTTCCGATAGCGGTTGGTTGTTTTGTTGTCCATTTGATTGAATTCTCACATGGCTCCTAAAATATTTTTTTGCCGATAATCTGCTGGCATGACATTTCAAATATCATCGCTCTAGCTGGCATGCATGACTCAATGAGACAATGATGCTATCAGTCTATCACCTACTCCTATCTTTGTTTTGTTTTCCTTGACCAGGCATGGACTTGCCATTATGTTTGCACATGTTCAGCGTTCAGACTTCACATTGCCATTGTGTTCCTTTGCTCTACCGACAGTCTGAACACTTTTACTGAATGGCTGAACCCTGTAGCCCATGCTAGGCATGGATAGTCAGCTGCCCAGCTCTTCTTGTCGATATATTGCCAAGCAAGGAGTGATCCTATTTGTACTTGCCAGTAGCCACTGCACTATTTGTCCTATTCAGTTTTTAGTGTAGTATTAACAACAGTATGAAACTGGTTAGGAAAAAAAAAAAAAAAAAGCTATATGAAACCAACCGTTCTCACTGTATTCCCTACCCTGATCAATGGCAATGTGAATTTGTTTAATCTGAAATTCTGATCAAAATGTGAAATTTATTGATGTATGTATGTTTGTCCAAGAACTGCAATGCAAAACCTTATGCTGCTGAAATTTTGTGAATGTGGTTTTACTTTGCTTACTGTCAGAAGCATTGATGCAATTTGAACTTGGTCTGACCGTTGTATTGCTCTGATCAGCTCGTACGCGGAGGTGAGCTCGTCGGCGGAGGAGCAGAACCCACAGCAGGCCGTTGAGCAGTTCCTCGCTCTGCATGGAGCTCTCTCCCGAGCCACCATCGTTACCGAGTCTCTAACCAAGGCCACTGCCACGGCCTCCACCGCGACGTCACCAGATCAATCAGCAGCCGGCGACGCGTCCACTGCAGACGAGGAAACCCTGGCCGTCGCGGCGGAGCGCCGCCGCCGGGCAGCCTCCTGGGTCGGCGCCGGGCTCGCCACCGATCTCTCCGCCTTCTCGCTCTACAACCTCAAACCCGCCCCTGCCAGTGCCATCTCCCCGCTGGCCGTCGTGCTCGTGGACGAGTCAGCCAAAGCCAGCAGCGGCGGCGGCAGCGAAGGCGTCGCCGCCCGCGAAGTCGCGGCTGTCCCCGGCGAAGGGGAGACTGAGGGCTGGTTCCGCTGCCGCCGCCGCCGCCGCCGCCGCTGCGGCGGCTGCAGTGCCTCCGCCTGAGTGGGAGCGGGGAGGCGGCGCGGAGGAGCGGGGCGAGCTGGCGCGGCGGCTCGGGGAGGAGGCGCGGGGGTGGTTCCTGGCGTTCGTGGAGCGGTTCCTGGACGCGGACGTGGCGGCGGCCGCGCCGTGGGACCGCGACCGCGCGGCGAGGATGCTTCCACAGCTGAACGCGTCAACGACTGGCTGAGCGAGATCGGGAAGCCGGCAGAGATGGCGCCGCATCCGCCACCGGAAGCGGACGGCGAAGCCGCGGCACCCACTGCGAACGGCGGCGCGGCCAGCGGCGTGCCGGAGGAGACGATAGAGCGGCTGAGAAAGAAGATATACGAATACCTCCTCACCAACGTGGACTCTGCTGCCGCCGTGCTCGGCGGCGGCGAGGTGGCGCCGGCACCGGTGGCGAACGGGAAGAAGGGGTGACGGGGGTGGGAGGCAGGGCCACGAAGGAAGGTTTAATTGGGCCGTTAACTCCGCTGAGCCAAAAATGGGCCGGTCTGGATTCAAATGTAAAAATGGGCTGGATTGAGATTGAAGTGGTGGTTTTTGGTAATTTTCCCTTGGTGTTACAGAAAAGAGAACTGGATGGGCCTGATTGGATCCATAAACATCAAAGGCTAATTGTAAAAATACACTATAAAAATATATTTCATGATATCCTAGTAAACCTCGTCTAATAAAGCTCCTTTTCATGGCGCCCTAAGCTGCTGTAGTAAAACAAA
>JADLZL010007081.1:0-21679 GCA_015844335.1 Chrysopogon serrulatus | reverse complement strand
AAAATTCCAATTACAAAATTTTTTCTTAAATAACCTATGTTTGTTGAATGTCATTTGGTAGAAACCAAACCCTAGCATGCAATATAAGGAACCCAAATAGGTCGGAGTTCTATTATCATATGCATGTCAACATATGCCTTGATGTTGTTACCTTATGTAATAAGGACTTTGCTTTTATAAATAATTGAACAATTGTATGAAGCATGTGTGATTTGGTTTTTGCTTGGATCTTATGATATGCTAAAATAACTAAATAAATATAATAAATATAAATAATTAATGAAGAGTCATTAATTATTAAACCAAATTAAACCCACCCTATATATGTAAGTACAAGTGTCTTTTAATAATATAAACATATATGCTACTACTAAATATATCCCAATATATGGGAAATGCCCAAATACCCTTGGACCCTGCTGGACCCCACCATGCTGCTAAGACCCTAATTACCTTGGCTAAACCATGCATTAGAGATCAACTAGTAAATAAATGGAAAAGGAAAAGGAATAAGAAATGGGAAGAAATAAGGAAGGAGGAAAGAAGCCCACACGGCCCAGGACAGCCCGCTACCACTCCCCCTCCTTTTGTCCTTTTCCCACCGCGCACACCAGATGGGCCGGCCCAGCAAGCACCGCGGCCTGCCCAGCCTCGCGCACACGCAGGAAACGCCAGGGAAGAAGCCGCCTTCCCAGCACTGGCTGACGAAGGGACCCCAAGCGTCAGTGCCCTGTTCTTCTTCCAGCTCGCACCGACGCTCCACGCCGCGACAAGCAAACGTGAGCAGGGACGCCCCGCCTCTCCTACGCCTCGCGCACGGCTCCGGCCACCCTCGCTGACCCGTGGGACCCAGGGGTCACGCGAATTGCGTGACCGCGCGCTCCTACGCGCAAACCCACGAGCACGTCGCTGCCGTGCCCCTGTTTCCCACCGTGCCCTCCATTCCTTGGCCGCCAAGCGAAATTGGCAGCAATTGCTGCCAATTGGAACCCCCCGCGATCACCAGCGACCCCTAGCACCAACCATAGCCGCTTGATCGCCCCGGTGCTGCGATCACCGTCCACCGCACGCCATGGCAAGCCGCCTCGGCTATATAAGCCACCCCGAGGGCTCTAGGGTTCCCCAGCCACTCGCCGCCGTTCGGTGGCCTTCACCAAATCCTGCCAAGCCAAGAGGAGAGGGTGTAGGGTCGAGATGGTGGACTAGAGGGGGGGTGAATAGTCCTTTCTAAAAATTAATCGCAGCGGATGACCGAATTAAATGCGGAATTAAAACTATCGGTCTAACAAGGACTACGCCCCTCTATCTAAGCACCTTACAAAGATTCTAGCTAGGTCACTAAGGTGTAAGGCTAGGTAGTGCTCACCTATCCAATACTAGATTGCAAGGTCACACAAACCTAAGCAACTAGTACTCAATCAAACCGGGGAGCACCTACACATACTAGTGAGTAAAGCGCACAAAGCCTAAGCACACTAGTAGTTCTCACTAGCACGGCTACACAAGCCTAACTAGTGAGCTCAATTGCTAAGCTACACAAACTAAGCAATGTGACTAGCAAGGCTACACAAGCCAACTAGTCACTCAATCGCTACTTCTAAGCTACACAAGCTAAGAAGGTAACTAGCAAGCTACACAAGCAAACTAGCTACACAAGAGCAACCACTACTCACTAGCACAACAGTATTGAGCAAGTAAATATAAGCTAGTGAATGCAAACCGACGAGAAGAGTAGACAATGTTGACACGTCGATTTTTTACCGAGGTTCACTTGGTTGCCACCAAGCTAGTCCTCGTTGAGACAAGCTCCAAGGTTGTCGCCGGTCCTCTTGCTAGTGGTGACCCACAAGTCACGCTCTCCCACCGGAGTGCTCACCACGAGCTCTAGCACTTGACCGCGTCGAACCACTTGTTGCTCTTCGTGTCTCTCTTTTACTAGAGTTGCTCTTCACGATTCTCCCGCGGGGATGAGCACAAGAGCCCCTCACAAATCCTTCTCCGGAGCACCGCACAATCTTCTTTGCGTGCTTCAACGGAGACCACAACCTCCAAGCCGTCTAGGTGTTGGCAAACACCAAGAGTAACAAGAAATCCCCAAATCACAAAGATTTCCTAGTGCCACCAAATGTAATCCTCACATGCACACACTAGGCTCTTAATCCCTCACTCAAATTAGCACCAAGCATGAGAGGGAGAGGAAGGGGAGGAGGTGGATCTTCAATCCCTCATCCACTCCCACAAAGGGCACTCACTCTCTCTAGAAATCTTAGCACATGGCAATGGAGAGAGAGGAGAGGGAGAGGAAGAACCCTAGAACATCCCCAAACTCAACACATGAGCCAAAAGGGCGAGTTGGGGAAGAAGGAGGGGCTGCTGCCCCCCTAAATCCCGACACCACACGCTCCCAACCGTTGGGGCGTTCAGATCTCGAGTTGAACTGGAAATTCCAGGTAGGGCAGGAAAAATTTCCAGACAAACCCTCCAACGGCTCTTTCACTCCAACGGTCAAAAGAGTCAGTGACACTAGAAATTCCAGGTAGGGATGGATAAATTTCCAAGCGAACCCTCTCTGCCTTAAGCGCACAACATGAAATTCCAACTCGGGCCAAGAAAATTTCCAGAACACCTTCTCTGCTCTAGGCACGAGAACTTCTCGAAAATCTTCCCTTTTAAGTTGCTAACTCTTCCCAATATGCTAAAACAAATTTAGCACCTTAGTTAGCGTTTTACAAATAATTTTCTAGGGCTTTCTCATGTATCTCACCAGTCACTAAACGCTTATGCATATGCAAAGGAGACTCACACATAGTGGCACTAGATAACCGTTGCAACTAAAAGATTTCTCCTCTTAATAGTACGGCTATCTATCCTAAATCCGGTCATAAACTTCTCTACACACCTATGACCGGTGAAATGAAATGCCCTATAAATATACCTTTGCCTTGCGCATTCCATTCCAAATCCTTCAAGTGTTGATGCAACACATGCACCAACACAATCACAAATGATATGATCCACTCCATATCATCATGTGACCATATTGGTTCATCAATCTTGACCTTACTTGCTCTTCACCATCGCCTTGGTTCTTCGGCGTCAAGTCTTTGCTCAAGCCTCCCGACACTCGGTACCAACGGCTTCAAAGCCTCCAACTTGCCCTTCACCCTTGCAACTGGTCCATCAAGCCAAGTCTTGTCTCGATATTCACCTCTAGCCACATGACTCCATGTCATGTATCATGCATTAAGCTCCTTCATCATCACATGTGTGATTAGTCCACCTAGGTTGTCACTCAATTACCAAAACCAAACAAGGACCTTTCAATCTCCCCCTTTTTGGTAATTGATGACAACTCTACAAAGATATAAAAATTAAGCATTTTTGGGATTTTATGCCACTTATCCAACATTTAAGCTCTATGTCTATGATTTGGATAAGCACCATAAAATCAACTTGGTAGTGTTAACTCCCCCTACATGTGTGCTCAAATGGTTTGGTTTCAAGCTTGCACACATGCATGAATATGAAATTTGTGGGAGCATTAGCACTACTAAGTGATGCTAAGGTATACAAGATGGAGAATAAACCTTTGTAGCGTGTATACCATTTTTTCAACATCCTTAGCATCAATCCTTGCTAGAAACAAGTGAAACTAGATACCACGTGAGATCAACATTATAATCAAGGTTCTAGTTAGCACTTGCTATACTAAGACTAGGCTCTAAAAACCATATGATATATAAAACATCATCCAAGTCTTAGTTCTAGCAATCACTTGCACACAAGCATGTAGGAAAGTAAAACAAATGCAATGCAAGCAAGCAAATGTAATGCACAATCAAATGCATGAAACATGTATCCATGAGCTTGCTCCCCCTACTTGTGTGCTTCTCTTGTCCAAGAATTTTTGATCCCCTTGCATTCTTCAATCTTGCTTCCTCTTTGTCATATCCATGTCCAACTTGCATCTCTCCCCCTATGTTATGCATAATCTTCCATGCACATTTCATATCTTTGACCAAATGCACATTTTATATCTTTGTCATATCCATGTCCAACTTGCATCTCTCCCCCTATGTTATGCATAAACTTCCATGCACATTTCATATCTTTGACCAAATGCACATTTTATATCTTTGACCAAATCTCTCCCCCTTTGTCATCAATTTTCATAAAGGGTGTGCCTTATCTTGACAAAGGGTTGTATTTAGGTGTAGATGGTTGACACTTGAATCTTGTGGGGATTGCTCCCCGGGTATCCTCACCGAGGGCTGGGGCCGAGCGGTCGGCAAAGGCCCAGCCTCGAGAAGACCATGCCGAGCGCCACCGGGAAGACCGTGGAGTAAGGCGCAAGACTCGGCATGCGAGATATGATCCGCCTAGATCATCGGGCGTCGGTTTTCCTTGAACCTAGGATTTCTGGTCGGTTTGGTCGTGTGCCGATCGAAAAGCAAGATTAGATTGATCTTGTAACCCCGCCCCCCGACTATATAAGGCGGGCGGGGACCCCCTCTAAAAGCAGTTGTTCCCGATCATAATCCACAACGAAACACAGGGACTAGGGTTTTACGTCACCTCGACGGCCTGAACCTGTCTAAACCCGTGTCTCGTGTTACTTTCTTGCTCTTGATCTCGCGCACCTCACCACCCTCGATCTCATCTACTACCTCGGGCACCCCCCAAGGTAGGCCGCCGACCGAGATATCGTCGGCCGGTGGCGCGCGCCCTGGTAGGGGTGTGCGTTTTGAGATCCGTCGGCCGAGCAAGATGGTTACTCCTTCCACCATCGCTCTCTCCGCCGCGTCGGGCATGACCTTCACCGTCGGATCCATCACGTGGACCCGTCGCCACCGAGCACGATGGCGGGGAGAACGGCCAACCCCGGATCCCATCCAATGGAACCCGGGCATGCGTCGACCCCGGCCGACTGAGCCAGCGCCTCAAGCGAGGCCACGGCGATCCTCCCCGAGGGCGACGCGGCGCTGCAGCGCCCCGTCGGGAGAGGAACCCCGTCAACTCCGACGACTGATTGAGCTCATCGGCCACCGGGTCGGTGGAGGCATACGCTGAGTGCATTGAACTTCGCCGAAAACACGCCGCGGTAGCTTCGGTGAGCACCCACCCGTCGGATCGGGATGGCAACCCAGCGCGTCGCCGCCCGGCACCACGCCGATCCGACCACCCACCGCCGAGGCCATCGGCCATCCCGGTGAGGCCCACGGACTGGGCGTCCCATCGCGGCCGGCCGGGCGACCCACCCGGGTTTGGGCCCCGGTGGTTACGGGAGATTTCCTCCCGGCACCCAAACCACTCGGCGGGGCGCCATCGCATATCCCCTGAGGAACAGATCTACAACCATGGTGGCATCACCCCCGACCGCAAGGTCCCGCGGGTACCCACCAGGAAGTAGCACGGCGACAACTCGCCCAACCATCACCGGTCGACACCCCATCGCCGATCAGTTAACATGGTACAGCTCCACCTCGGAGAACGACGAGTCACTCCACACCATCCCGGAGGAGCAGCCCGGTTCCGACTCCGATGCCTCTCCCGGATCCGATCTAGATACATCAATCGTTGTTAGTGGGCCGGAACCCTCCAAATAAATTACACCCCTCCCCTGTATACCCGGCGCAGATCTTCATGCTCCGGCGGTCTCGCCCGGACGAGGACCCACCGGCTAGCGACGAGAGATGGACATCGCGCCCATGGCCGCGCTGCCCGATCGAGCCGGCGCCGTGTGGCTTCACGAACACGAGGCGTCTCCTCCGAGATCGCGGCCGGCCGGGGCGCCACCTCTGAGGAACTTGGCGAAAGAGTTCGTCTACATCGGCGAAACAGATCGTACTTGCGCCGACCCCGGCGCCAATCTCGCCGTCGCGCCGCGAGCTTGAGGCGCTTGCCCCGACCCCTCGGTGTAAGCCGGGCTAAAAGCTTTCATCAAAGGCTGCTCAAGTGCGAGGTGAACGAGGCTACGGGAGATGCGTCGGATCCTCCACATCCGTCCGGCCGCCACGGTCGGGGAAGATCCGTAGGCGTTCCCGCCGATCACACAATGACGGAGAGGTAAGCGCGAGCCACCACGAAACGAGGCGGCCACGACATGCCAGATCCAACTATCAATCAGCCACCCGCCGACGCGTGCGATCATCAATGCCGGACGTGGCGCCAAGTCGCCATCGACGCCACGCACCGATGCCTACAACGCCGAGATGGAGCGCCGCTCAAGCGTTTCGACGCCGAGCACGGGGCTCCGACCGCAACGGGCGCCCGAGGATCGAGGGCCCCAAGCCCCTCTCGGCACGGCGGTCCCATCGGTGGCCCGCCACTTCCGGATCCCCGAACAATGGAGCCCTACGACCAAAGGCTAACCCCGGCAGTGGCTCCAAACGTCTGTCAGAGCTTGGGCCGCCGCATGGGAACGGAAGACACGATGGCAAACTACTTTGTTCGTCATGTCTGGCCTCCAGTCCTTGAACTGGTTCACGGGACTGGAGGAGAACTCCATCGACAACCGGGCGCGGCTCGAAGCTCTTCGTGGACAACTACATGGCCACGTGTGATCGCTAAGCCACGCGCCCCACGACCTCGAACGGCCGGCGCGGCGCCCAACGACGCCTCCGGCAGTTACATTCGCCGCTTCTCCACGCTGCGCACCAGCGTCGCCAACGTCAATGACACCGACGTCATCACGGCCTTCATCCGAGGCCTTACATACAGCAACTCCCTGCGCGAAAAGCTCCACAGAAAACGCCCAGAGACAATCGGCGAGCTGATGAAGACCGCCGACGCCTACGCATGAGGGAGAGGAGGCCGAAGGGCACCACGAGACCTCGTCGCAGGGAAGAGGCCCATGCCCCCTCCTCCGCCGCCAGGAGCTCCTCGGCCCAACGATCGCAACACCGACCCGGAGGGATCGAAGGCCGAATCATCGCCACGACAACCGCGACCGCTCGGACCGATACCAAGGACGCCGGCCCGACGTGAACAACGTCAAGTCACGGGTCAAGCGAAACCTCGACGCCGAGTTCGACAAAGTCCTGGATCAGCCGTGCCCGATCCACAAGAATGCGACGCACACCATGCGCCAATGCTACGGGCTCGGCAAAGTTTTCCGGGAAGAAGACATGAAGCGCCAACGCCGCCGTGGCGACGACAAAAACGGCGGCGACAAAGAAGATGACCGAAACAGACGGTACCGTACCAAACACCGTCAAGAGCGTGGCCCACGATCTGCGGTGGGCCACACGCAATGGAAAGCAAGAGGAGCAAGAAGCCGACCGCCCGGGAGGGTCATGGTAGTCTCCGACGAGAAAACTATCGCCGACCCCGCCTTCCTGCCATGGTCCGACCAGCCCATCACCTTCAAAGAGGAAGACCGGTGGTCGGACATACCATACCCCGGGCGTTTTCCCCGGTCCTCGACCCGGTGATCGGCAACGTCCACTTCAAGCGTGTCCTCATCGGCGGTGGGAGCTCCTTGAACATACTCTTCCCAAAGTCGCTCGGGAACTCGGCATCCCGAAAGAGGCCCTTACGGCCCAAATTAATCTCCGTTACGGGGCATCATCCCTGACAAGCCATCGGAGCCGCTCGGCCAAGTGACCACGCCCGATGCAGTTCGGCACCCCGGGCGGTTCCGTAAGGAAAACCTCGCTTTTCTACGTCGCGGACTTCGACACGGCCCATCATGCCATTCCAGGGCGCCCGGCCCCGCACAAGTTTATGGTGGTCCCTCACTACGCCTACCTCGTGATGAAGATGCCGCCTCCCCGGTGGTGTGCTCACCCTCCGCGCCGACACGAGGAACGCCCACGCTGCGAGCAAGAAAACTACATCATCAACGAGACCGCCCGGTCTCGGCTTTGCCAAGATGCAAGCGTGCCTCGCCGACTCCAAAGAAGTGCCGCCGGAAGACCAAGAGATCCCGGTCAATGAACCACCGCGCTCCTCCATCAAGAACAAGGAGACCAAGGTCATCGACTTGGGCACGGGTGACCCCTCCAAGGTCACTCGGATCGGCGCCAACCTCGACCCCAAATAGGAAGACGCTCGTCGGCTTCCTCCGGGACAACGTGGACGTGTTCGCATGGAAACCTGCGGACATGCCCGAGTACCGAGGAAGTATGCCGAGCACGCCCCGAAGGTCTCATCCTCCGCCAAGCCGGTCAAGCGCGAAGCTCCGCCCGATTCGCCGGACAAGAAAGAGGCTATTAGGGTAGAAATCAACCGGCTCTTAGCCGCGGTTTTTATCAAAGAAGTGTATCACGCCGAGTGGGCGGGCAAACCCAGTCCTCGTCCGCAAAAAGCAATAAAGAATGGCGAATGTGCGTTGATTACACCGATCTTAACAAACAACGCCCTAAAGACCCGTTCACTCTCCCTCGCATCGGCGAGGTCGTAGATTCCACCGCCGGCTGCGAACTCCTCTCGTTTCTTGACTGCTATTCCGGGTATCACCAGATCGCCTTAAAGGAGTCCGACCCGAGGTCAAAACGGCCTTCATAACTCCATTCGGCGCCTATTGCTACACGACGATGTCCTTCGGCCTAAAGAATGCCGGGGCGACGTACCCGGCGGACAATTCAAGCATGCCCGGAAGGATCGGATAGGCATCAACGTCGAGGCCTACGTCGACGACGTTGTGGTAAAATCCAAAACCGCCGATAGCTTAATCGCCGACCTTGACCAAACATTCCAAAGTCTCCGAGTGTATCGATGGAAACTCAATCCAAACAAGTGCATTTTTGGAGCTTCCTCGGGAATCCCGCTTTCGGGGAATACGGTCGGCGCCCACGGTATCGAACCAAACCCCGAGAAGGTGTCGGCCATAACCAAGATGTTGCCGCCAACCAATATCAAGGAAGTACTGAAGCTCGCCGGTACGCTTGGCAGCCCTAAGTCGGTACATCTCCAAGCTAGGAGAGAGGGCCATGCCTTTCTTCCGCTTACTCCGGCGTCAGACAAGTTTGTTTGGACTCGAAGCCGACGAGGCATTCAAGGAGCTCAAGGTCTTCTTGACGACGCCCCCTCGTCTTAACGGCTCCGCTACCCGGCGAGGATCTCCTCCTTTACATCGCAAGAACGAATCGGGTGGTCTCCACGGCGGTCGTCGTCGAAGCGTGACGAACCCGGGCATGCATTCAAGGTGCGGCCGCCCGGTCTACTACATAATAGCGAGGTCCCGAACGAGTCCAAAACTTCGTTACCCGCAAATACAAAAAGCTCATCTACGCCGTCCCCATCGACGTCACGTAAGGTGAACCACTACTTCCAGTCTCACAAGATAACGGTGGTGTCCCAATTCCCGGTCGGCGACATCATAAAGAACAAGGAGGTTGATGGAAGAATCGCCAAATGGGCAATCGAAATCGGCGCGTACACCGTTGAGTACGCGAGCCGCCCGACGATAAAATCCCAGCGCCGCCGATTTCATCGCCGAGTGGGCGGACATGCAGGAACCAGGTCCCACCCGAGCACCCCCCAAAGACCTTGGAAGATGTACTTTGACGGTGCGCTAAATGTGAGCGGTCTTTGGTGCGAGGGTCGTACTTGTATCTCCAAGCGGCGAGGAACTCCGATACGTCTTGAGAATACATTTCAAGGCATCTAACAACGCCGCCGAGTACGAAGTCGCCATCCACGGCATCAAGATTGCTATATCCCTCGGGGATCAAACGCCTGGAAATCTTCGGCGACTTCGGCGCCGGTCGTCAACCAGGCAAACAAAGACCGGTCTTGCACCAAAGAGAAAAATGGACGCCCTCTTGCTCGGAAATCCGGAAACTCGAGAACAAATTCTACGGCATTGAGTTCCACCACATCGTTCGGGAAGAAAACTCCTGAGGCCGATCGGCTCTCCAAGTTAGGCTCTACACGAGCAGCCATTCCGCCCAGGCGTATTTGCGCCGCGACCTCGACACCATCTATCGGCCAAGACGGAGCGACGCCCAACCCGACCCATCTGCGAGAAGGCGCCGCACTCGCCAAAACCCATCGACGCAAAGACCGGCGCTCCCGTTCATCGATACCTCACCAACTCGAGGTCCCGTCGACAAAATCGAGACAGGCGTTTGATACGGCGGGAGCAAGCACTACGCCCCCGGTAGAGGGCTCGGCCGATGCGCAGAAACGCCAACGCTAACGCCCCGCAAAAAGTGCGCTACGCAGCCCGAAGGCTTGAAGATACTAAAAGAAATACATGCTTTGGACTCTGTGGAAGCCATTGCGCCTCTCGGAACCTAGTCGGCGAGCCTTCCGAGCTGGATTTTCTTGGCCGACCGCCGTAGCCGACTTGAGAACACCTTATGCGACATTGCGAGGGATGCCGGTTCTTCGCCAAGCGAGCCTCACCTGCCGCCCACGCTCTAATGACGATCCCGTCGGCCGGCCGTTCGCGATGCTGGGGACTCGACCAGATCGGCCCCTTCGCCGCACCGGGCAATTTTAAATACGTCATCGGTCGCCATCGACAAGTTCTCCAAGTGGATTGAGTACAAACCACTCGCCCGCCTCGACAAGCAAGAAGGCCGCCGAGTTCTTTGAGGAAATCGTTCACCGCTTTGGCATCCCGAACAGCATCATCACCGACCTCGGGTCAAACTTTACGGAAACGAGTTCGGGAGTTTTGTGAAGAGCGCTCCATCTTGGTCAAATATGTCTCCGTTGCGCACCCACGTGCCAACGGCCAGGCCGAGCGCCAAGAACGGAATGATCCCGGGCGCACTTAAAAAGCGCCTATACCAGAAGGGACGACAAGCACCCGGAAGGTGGTCAAGGAACTTCCACCAGCGGTCTGGGATCTGCGCACGCAGCACCGATCGAACACGAGGGGTTTCCCCTACTACATGGTATACGGGTCGGAAGTCGTCCTACCCGAGGACGTCGCCTTCCGATCGCCAAGAGTGGAAAACTACTCCGAGGAAACCTCCGACCAAAGCGTAGCGCCCGCGTCGACCGTCGGCCGTGCGCCAGCCGCCTAGCGCTGCGTCCGATCGGCAAAGTACCTAGAGGGCGTCCGTCGCTATTACGACCGCAACGTCCGGGAGCGCCCTTCGCGGTCGGCGATCTGGTCTTACGCCGCCGCACGAGCTCCGCGGCATGCATAAGCTCTCTCCCCCGGGATGGTCCCTTCATCGTCAAGGAGGTCACCCGACCCGTGGTCCTATAGGCTGGTGGAGTCGACGGGGCGCGATATCCCAAACTCCTGGCACGCCGAGCACCTAATACGTTTTTACGCCTAATAAGTCAAGATGAACAAAGATATGTACTCTGTTTCCCTTTGTAATCCAAATATATATATGATTTAATGTCTTTTTGTCTTGTCTCTTTTTCTCCTCGTGCATTCATTTTTCATATGTGCTACCCACGCACTATACGCCAATAAGACCGCCAAGACGCACTTTAACTCAAACCGATCGGAGCAACCCCTGCTCACGGCCCAAACCTACACGTGCTAGCAGCTCGGCGCTCTGCGTTATGGAAAGGCCAGCCGCGGTTCCCAGGGGACCCTGGTACCCTCTACGCGCAATACAAGGAACATACCCTTAGCGCTATGAGATACTAGGAAACTTGGGCCGGTCCGCAAGACGACAAAGTCACACACTTTGCAGGGCATTACGGCAAACACTTTACATGCATAACAAAAATGATATTAACATCATTTACGTATGCGTCTCCACACGCCAATACATAAGTTAATTCTAACGCTCTTCTTCTAGGGCGCGTCGGCCTCGGCGTCGCCCGAACAGTCCAGTCCTCCACCACCTTGACGGCAAAGATCGGAGGACTCGGCGCTCGGCTTCTCTGATCGGCGACCGACTTGGTCCGGGCAAAACCCGCCTTGACCCGGGATAACTCCACCCGGGGATAGTGTGACCGGACCCGGCCCCAGCGCCCGCCAGCGGCGGCGGAGCCGCTCCGTGAACAAACACACGTGTTTGTTGTAGAACGGCTGGCATCGCACCGAGAAACGCGAGGCCGGAAGGGTAGCGTTCCCGAGCACGCCCCGGCCGTAGCCCCCTCCGTTTGGGTCGGCGAGATTCAGCGGCAGGGGTCGGGAGGGCGATGGTGTCTTCCATCCGCTCCTCGGCCAGTACAAGACGCCGTTTCAAGTCCGCTGCGCCGCCGTCGCGTTCTCCGCACAAGCCGCAGAACAAATGGTAAGAACCCGACAAAGCCCGATCGGGCAAATACAGCAAAAGGTAAAGACACCTACGCTGCGCCTCGGGCCGAGCCGTCTCCGCCGATTGGGTAGCCTTGGCCGCCTCACGGGTTAGCTCCTCGGCGAAGCTCTTTGAGGCTGCTGCGGCTTCGCCTTCAAGATTCTGCCCAGGCCGAGCGCAAGTCAGCCTGAGAACACAAGAGCGCCGAAAGGGCGGTGAGGGAAACATACGGTCACCCGCGCACGCAAAGTGTTGCCAGCGCCCCGGGCCGGGCGGCGGCCGCCTCCACGAGCCGGCGTTTTTCACGCTCGGCTCTTCCACTGCCCGGCGCGATCGGTCGTCGTCTTCTTCACGAGCGGCCTTGGTGCGCTCGGCAGGCCGACCCGACTCCGCCAAAATGGTCTTCTCACGGAGAAGCCGCTCGTTGTCGGCCTTCATTTTTTCGTAGGCAGCCGCCCGGCTGCTCCAGCAGAGCGTGCCCGCGTCTCGGCCCGGCACGGGCCAGGCTCCTACATGCATATTCGACATAAGCTGCAACACTATCAAACAGACAATATGATTACTTACTGTAGCTCGGGCGCTGAGCAAAGCGGCCGAGATCCGGCGTCGGGGTTTTGATATTCACCGACGGCGATCTCGTGCCCACCACCTCCACCCGTTCACCTCGGGGGTCGATGTAGAACGTGCGGCGAGCCGCCGGCCTCCCGCGCGGCGCGGCACCTCCCGCACCACCTCCTCGGCTCGGGCTCTGCCCGCCACCGTCTCCGCCCGTGGCGCCACCCTTGCTGGCGGACGGCGGGGCAGCACTGGAGCGAGCCGCCGAAGCCCTCCCTCGCCGGCCGCGAACGAACAAAAACCGCGATCTCGCAGTTCGAAACAGTGAGGATCGAGCCCCCACCAGCCCAGATGGCTGGTCGGGAATCATCCCGCATCGCCGCCGCGGGTGGGGCTGTCTGAGGGCGACCCGATGTCATCCTCCCCGCACGGCCGGGTCCTCCTCCACAGGATCGCTGCAATGCACTCCCTAAGCCAAACCTGGACAACACCAGGAACAAAAAGAAACGAGTTGGTACTTACAGGTCGGGATGGCGGCGCCGAGCGCCTGAAACGCCGGGGGGCCTCCGAACTGCCCGCCTCGGTCGGTCGGGTCGGCGGCACCGATGGCCCTTCGGCCGCCTTTGGCGGCCCCAGCGGGTCGGCATTTTCTCAAACACCGGCGCGCAGAGTCGCCAGCCTTCGACGCCGACCGACGCCGGACGCTCGTCCAACGTCTCCGTGTCCTCCTGATCTTCGTCATCCGGGAGGATGACGGCTCCCCCGCCCCCTCTCCTCGCCGATCGAACAGACGAGGCGGGGGGCACGGTCTCCTTCTTGCGCCTCTTCGGCGGCGCCTCCTCGAGCCATCCTTCGCCAAATGGGCCCTTGGCTCGGCAGCAGGGACTGCCTTCTCGGCCGTCCCCTCGTTCATCAGTCCTCCATAATCTTGCGGATTTCCTCCATTGTCGCCGCCCGGTCTACACCCGGTCGGCCAGGTGTCGTCGGGCACATCCGACACATAAACGGCTCGATCTGCATAAACGGCGGCTTGAGCGAGGCCAATCACACACATAATACTATAACAAAAAACAAAACTCACCGCCGGTCGCTGGATTGCCCAGTGTAGGGCTTCGCATACCCGAGCTCCTCACCCTGGGTACCTCCGAACAAAAAACGGCGTGAGCACGCCGCAAAGAGAACCTCCTTAGAGATCGCCTCCGGCCTCACGCGTAGAGGTCCTTGTCCCGGAGTACTCGTACCGGTGCTCGCGCTTCCTTGCATGGTGGCTGGATGCGCCGCGAAGACGGCTGATAGCCACCGCCACCCCCCGGGTTCATGGGGCGGATGATGCCGAGCAGCTCCTCCACCGCACCATGTCGGCGGATGATGGCCGCTCGGACCAGTTGGCGTTGGCGCTCCACCACTCGTTTACCTCGTTGGAGATCTGTGGAGGCGGGGTTGCCGACTTGACGAACCATTGGGTGTTCCATCCCTTGATGGAAGAGCCGAGGGGCAGTCCCATATCTTGGTTCCTCATCCCGCTCGAAGACAAAGATAGAGGCCACCAACCACCTTGGGTGAGCCGGCTCCGTGAACGCCCTCGAGCGTAAGAGATGGATGGCGGAAGAGGTTGAAATGAGGAGGAATGCCGAGAAAAGCCTCGCAAAAATGGATGAAAACAGAAAGATGAAGAATGGAGTTGGGGTGGAGATGAATGAGCCGGATCTTGTAGTATGCAAGAAGCTTCCTGAGGAAGGGGGTGCGCCGGCAGCCCGAACCCGCGGGCGGAAATAATCCGCAAACACTACGAGCTCATTACCGTTCGCCGGGTGGGGAAGGACTCACCCACGGTGCCAGCCAGCCGCCTGCGCCTCGTCGAGCAGCACTCCCGTCGCGGGACGAGCTCATCGAGGACGCCTCGCGTGCAGGTCGAAGTAGCCCACTCCACCTCCGCGTTAGGCGGACCTCCGCGCCCTGATCTCCGCCCGCGCCCGATGCGCCACCGCCCGCGGAACCACGCTTTTTGCCCCTTGCCGCCCGGCCATTTCGGATCTAGGTTTTCGATTGGGAGCGCCGGTGATGTGGGAGAGAAAGGTTGGTTGTGCGTAGGAAGGCGAAGAGGCAGCGGGTTTTCGCAGGCGTCGAGAGGAAGGCAAAGAGTGTGACTGAAAGGCAACGCCAGGCTTTAAATGGATTCAGGATGGGTGTCGGGCGCCGCGCCGCGTCGCCGCCTTCCTTCCGTGGGAAACCGCCCAAGGCCAAGCCGTGGTTATCCGCCGGGAGCTGGACCGCTGAGCGATGTTTCCCGAAAGATGCTAGGCCCGGGGCCGGCCCACCGGCTCGATCACTGGTCGCAGGCCCCGCACTGAGCGAAACCAAAGTTTGGACCCTAGAAGATGACAAGCGCCTCGGGGGCCGCATTCAAGATTCAACAACTCATACTTTGACAAATTTGATCCCGGCACCCGCCTCATGCCTCGCCTACTACCGGTCTCGGGGACTACGTGGTACACGTCGCCGAAGCGACTTTGACGTGGTACACGGGACCCGTATGCCGGAGATCTTTCTTTTTCTTTTTTCTCTTGAGCAGCTCGCGTCTCCCCGAAGTGGGACCTCCTGCGTTCCTCTCAACCGCAGCGGCCGGGCATGTGTTCCACGGCGATTCCGCCTCCCTCGGCCACCGTCACCGGTCGGCCTCGGCGACGCCGACCGCCACGACTCGTCGGATCCGTTGATCGACTTCCGCACCGCCCCGAACACCGGTCGGAAGAACCTACCAAAACCGAGGAAGACGCCGAATGGTTCCCAACCTTGGGTTGAGACACGCAAGCTGCTTTCGGGGACTAGCTTTGTGGGGATTGCTCCCCGGGTATCCTCGGCCGAGGGCCTTGGGCCGAAAGCCGGTCGGCAAAGGCCCGGCAGAGAAGACCATGCCGAGCGCCACCGAAGACCGTGGAGTAAGGCGCAAGACTCGGCATGCGAGATATGATCCGCCTAGATCATCGGGCGTCGGTTTCCTTGAACCTAGGATTTCCCGGCCTACCTGGCTGTGTGCCGATCGGGGAAAGCAAGATTAGATTGATCTTGTAACCCTGCCCCCGACTATATAAGGCGGGCGGGGACCCCCTCTAAAACAGTTGTTCCCCGATCATAATCCACAACGTAACACAGGGACTAGGGTTTTACGTCACCTCGACGGCCTGAACCTGTCTAAACCCGTGTCTCGTGTTACTTTCTTGCTCTTGATCTCGCGCACCTCACCACCCTCGATCTCATCTACTACCTCGGGCACCCCCCAAGGTAGGTCCCGACCGGATATCGTCGATAAATCTTGCATTTTTATGGACACCTTTGGGATGACACTTGTAGGACGTGTCTTTTATTGTATGGTCACCCACTTGACACTTGAGCTTTTGAGGGTAGCTTTGCTTGAATTTGATCACTTAAGGTTGAGGATCACTTGAAGTGTAGGATATCACTTGAATGCTTGATCTAGACACCAATTGCAATACCACTTGTATGAATGATGAGTCTAGATACCACTTGTTAATATTGAACTTGACATCCATTTATATTGTTGTCTTCTACTTCTTGAACTTGATTGTTTCCATGAGCTTCTTTCTCTTTTAGTTTAGCCTAGAAATTTACATAAGTAATCTAATTAAGCTTTAAACCAATGACAAGCTTCTTCACACATCTTTCAATGGTTATCTTGTCAATGTTGAATTAGATACTTTCGTGCTCATTTAACCAGGGTTAAACATTTAGGTTCACATGCTCATGAATAGGTCATATTTAGCCACTAGATCAAACAAGACATAGAAACAATAGTGGTATGATATGAACTCAAAATTATTTGATTTTTCATGAATGCTCAATAGATATGTCTATATGCACTATTTATGTCCTTAGCAAGTATGTATGCATATGACAACCAATTTCACCTTTGCTTTATTGGAGTAGAGGATAGTCAATTATTTCAAATAAGCTCCATAAAGGCGATGTGAAGTCCATTTTATAGCTTGGTGAAGACCAATCATCAAAGATAGAGTCCATTCTTCACCCATATGATCAAGTGCACTTTCCATGTTGTGGTTGGCTTGATTCTTCTTTGATCTTTGCTTGTATGAGAGAACTAAGATTGATATCCACTTGCATATGAGAGCATGATACCAAATGTGAATACCACTTGAATTTTCTATAAATTGCTCTCTATTTGGGTGTTGCTTGCTTCTTTTTGATCAACCCTTTTGATTTGCACCAACTAAGTATCTCAAATGTCCTTTAGATCACCACTTTCATGTTAGCTTTCCAAGCCTCGCTTGGTTAACCTACAAAAAGGCGGCAAGCCCCTACTAAAGGGAGAAGTGACCTCTCTCCAAAGAACAATCTTGATACCCACTTGAATTGCCTTTGATAGATTGATCCGTGGACTTGTCATGATGAGTAACCTTGATATCTTCTTTAAGTCCTTTTCTTTCTACTTGTTTAAGTCCTTTTCTTTCTATCAAATGATCTCCACTCATCACTAGAACTTAAACTCCATCTTCATCTTGAGCTTGGTCTTGATCTTCCAATTTGAGTACCAAATTATGTGCCAAACACACTTTTACAATCAAATCTCTAGTACTCATTGCTTGTCATGTTTCTAGATCAACTCAAAACCAAACATAGGTCCCTCAACCACTTGTAAACATGATTCCAACTTGAGGGCCTTTCAATTAAAGTGACTCTTGATCAATCCAATGTTTGTCACTTTTCTGGCAGATTCTGTATACTTCAAAGAATAGTTCATGTCTCACAATGTACAGCTCCAATGACCATGAAATTTGGTGGAGATGTGTTTCACTAAGTCATCTATCACCCATAAAAATTTGAGCTTCATTGGACTTCTAGATTGCTACCAGATTTTAAATCTTTCTCAGTGGGTACAAGCTGAAAACTGCTGCACTATACCTGAAAAGATCTACTCCAAAACCAAAGCATTTCTTGTCCAATTCTCATGAAATTTGAACAGCAACAACTATCATAAGTGTAGAGCATGCACACCAATTTCCAAGCCAATTCAAATAGATTTGATCTATCAAACTCAGACTTGATCTCAGCTAGCTCAGAGTTTCAATTATGGATAGATTTGACATATTGAGCTATTCTTCATCAAATGTGAATCAAACTTGAAATCAACTTATTTGAACACCCTCACAAGACATGTATCCATTCAAACCACTACTAAATGAAGTCGCATGAACATATTTAACCGAACTAATTCAAGCTTGATTACTAAGCATGAAAACCATTCAATCCTCTTATAGCAAGCAACATGTGCATATTTATCCAATTCAATCAACTCATATGCACCCAAATGAATGTGATCAACAAGAGATATACCTTGGTAGGTCATGATAATCCACTAGCAAGCTTCATCTCAATTATTTGTAAGCCATCAAGAAAACCAATTGAATCACCACAACTTGAAACGTGACACTTGTATGTTGTAGCTCTTGGACTTCACTTTATTTGTCATGGCATTGGGATAATAATCATCATTCAATAATACTTGGCTCAAACCCATGATCAATAAGATGAATACCACTTGAACTAAGTCTCCAATGCCAATGGTACCTACAATCAATCATCCACTTTTGATGGTACCCAAACTTGTTTGGGTCCTCTCAAGTTAGAACAACATACTTAGGCATAGCCTTAGTATGGATAAGCGGGATATTTTGCAATAGCAACCAATGAGGTACCATTATCATCCTTCCTAAGCATATTAGTATCACCAATTGAAATAGGCTTAGGTTTCTCACCTAGGGGACATGAGTGAGCCATGTGTCCCTTTTCCCGGCATGAGTAGCACTTCTTCTTTGCTTGAGCCTTTTCTTCTTTGCTCATGTTGTGCTTCTCATTGCCTTGCCTCGTAGGTTGCTTGAGCCTTCTTCTCAAGCTTGTTGGGACACTTCAAGGCAAAGTGACCCATCTCCTTGCACTCAAAGCACTTGATGTGAGCATAGACTTTCTTCTCTTGATTCTTCCTCATCATCTTGGCATCTTGACTTGGAGTTGGATGCCTTCTTGTTGTCCACCCCTTCTTGTTCTTTTCTTCATCTTCAAGTCACCGTCTTCATGGTTGACCTTGATTTGAACTTGGGGTGTCTCAACTTCATGGCTTTGGTTGAGGCTTCTCTTGTTTCTTCACCAATTGCTTGGTTGGGCACATTGAGGTGAGATGACCCCAAGTGCGGCACTTGAAGCACTTGACATGCTTGAGCCTCTCCTCTTCCTTCTTCAACTTGAACTTCTCTTTGTTTGGGCAAGCCTTTGCTAGATGTCCCACTTCTTGGCATATGAAGCACAAGAAATGAGAGAGCTTCTTTTCTTCTAGCTTCTTTATTTCTCTTTCAAACTTCCTCTTGCCCCATTTCTTGCCTTTGATCTTGCTCTTGTTGAAGTGGATGCCACTCTTGTCATCTTGGCTTCTCGGTTTGTTGATGTTCTTCTTGTTGAAACCGAGACCACTCATGTCACCATAGCTTCTTTGAGTCTTCAACATGTGCTCAAAGGTGACTTGAGAGTTGTAGCACCTCTCTAGCTTGTTGCTCAACTTCTTCACTTGATCATTAAGCTCATTGTTCTCCTTCAAAAGGTTAGTCCCACAAGACATAGAAGTAGAACAAGAATCTAAATGTGAAGAACATGGCATAGCAAGTAAATCATCACAAGAGGTGGATACATGCTTCTTGCCTACATCACATGGGTTAGTGGCAATATATGATTGATCATTTGACCCAAGTGATGAGCTCTCACTAGTTATAGTTTCTTCATTAGAAAGCTTCTTAGTGAGAAAAGCATGGTCTTGCATCAAGTTATTATGATCGACAATGAGCTCTTCATGATGCAATTTTAGTTCCTCATGTGAACAAGTAGTAACATAAAGTAGATGCTTTGCTTGTTCACATGTGGTCTTTAGAAATGAGTTTTCATTTTTGCAATTTCCTTGTTTTAGCCATCTCATTTTCTAAAGCCTTGGTGAGTCTACAAACAAGCTCAAGATTTGGATCATCACAATCAACAACCACATTAGCAATTGATACCTTAGTGTCACCATGTGACATGAAGCAATGTGGTGTAGTTGGTGAGCTTGTGGAAGCCGTCACTCTCGTAGCCATCACCACCATCAAGTGTGTGCTTGAAGTAGAATCATCACTTGCATCACTTGTGGCATCATCATCCTTGTCAAGTGAACTTGAGGTAGCATCATCATCATCACTTGACCATGAGGTGGCGCAATCTTCCACAACCACCGAGTTGTGAAGATGCTCAACATCCTCATGTACCTCCTCCTTGTGATCATCCTCCACCTTGAATTTTCCATCATCACTTGTGGAGTCATCACCATAGAGGGCTTGGAGTGCCTCCCATACTCCATGAGCACTCTCAATGTTCCTACACGCGCTTTGTAAAATATCTTCATGCAAAGCACATGTCAAATAGTAAAGGCGCGTGAATCAAGATGTAAGCAATCTTCTTGAGCTTGGGTGAGATTACTCTCATCCAAAGCATCCCGAGCAAAGCCTACAACAATGATCCACCACGCTTTGGGACCCTTTGTGCGCAAATGATCAAGCATATGGTGTTTCCACTTTGCAAAGTCCGTGCCATCAAAAATGTGCATGTGGCAATCATCATCTAACCAACTAGTCGCCATCCTCTCGGCCGGTGAAGACCACAAATGAGAGACCGGGCTCTGATACCACGTGTAGGGTCGAGATGGCGGACTAGAGGGGTGAATAGTCCTTTCTAAAAATTAATGGGATGACCGAATTAAATGCGAATTAAAACTATCGGTCTAACAAGGACTACGCCCCTCTATCTAAGCACCTTACAAAGATTCTAGCTAGGTCACTAAGGTGTAAGGCTAGGTAGTGCTCACCTATCCAATACTAGATTGCAAGGTCACACAAACCTAAGCAACTAGTACTCAATCAAAGCAGGAGCACACCTACACATACTAGTGAGCAAAGCGCACAAAGCCTAAGCACACTAGTAGTTCTCACTAGCACGGCTACACAAGCCTAACTAGTGAGCTCAATTGCTAAGCTACACAAACTAAGCAATGTGACTAGCAAGGCCACACAAACCAACTAGTCACTCAATCGCTACTTCTAAGCTACACAAGCTAAGAAGGTAACTAGCAAGCTACACAAGCAAACTAGCTACACAAGAGCAACCACTACTCACTAGCACAAGTATTGAGCAAGTAAATATAAACTGGTGAATGCAAACCGACGAGAAGAGTAGACAATGTTGACACGTCGATTTTTTCTGGGGTTCACTTGGTTGCCACCAAAGCTAGTCCTCGTTGAGACAAGCTCCAAGGTTGTCGGCGGTCCTCTTGCTAGTGGTGACCCACAAGTCACGCTCTCCACAGGAGTGCTCACCACGAGCTCAGCACTTGACCGCGTCGAACCACTTGTTGCTCTCGTGTCTCTCTTTTTACTAGAGTTGCTCTTCACGATTCTCCGCGGGGATGAGCACAAGAGCCCCTCACAAATCCTTCTCCCAGGGCACCGCACAATCTTCTCAGAGCTTCAACTAGACCACAACCTCCAGTCGCCTAGTGTGTTGGGCAAACACCAAGAGTAACAAGAAATCCCTGCAAATCACAGCAAGACTTCCTAGTGCCACCAAAATGTAATCCCTCACATGCAATACTGACTAGGCTCTAATCCCTCACCAAATTAGCACCAAGCATGAGAGGGAGAGAAGGAGGAGGTGGATCTTCAATCCCTCATCCACCCCTAAAGTGCACCTACTCTCTCTTAGAAATCTTAGCACATGCAGCAATGGAGAGAGAGGAGAGGGAGAGGAAGAACCCTAGAACATCCCTCAAACTCAACATGGCAGAGCCAAAAGGCGAGTTGGGGAAGAAGGAGGGCTGCTGCCCCTAAACCTCGACACCACACGCCCCCAAATCA